>OZ017741.1:96246852-96561852 GCA_963969285.1 Odontomyia ornata | reverse complement strand
TTGAGAGCCTCATATGTGGCAATCCGGTTTATTTACGTAACCACTCAGCGAAAAATGAGCTTCATCACTAAAGAAAATTTTGTTTGAAAAATCGTTATCAATGGCTTGTTGTTCAATCACCCAATTTGCATACATGCTGCGTTGTGTATGGTCTTGAGGCTTAAGTTCTTGAGTGAGTTGGATTTTGTACGGATGGAGATGCAAATCCAAATGCAAAATCCGCTACAATGAGCCGTTAGACAAGCCCAAATGTTGAGCACGTCGAGGAATCGACAAATTCGGGTCTTCCTCCACACTTTGAGCAACGGCAGCGATATTTTCAGCAGAACGAATGTTGCGATGATGCACAGGCCTTGCAATGTCAATAACCGATCCAGTCTCTTCAAATTTTCTCACTGTGTTCAAAATTGTTAGCTGTGTAGGTCGATTATGTCGACCGTAATCGGCTCGTAAAGCCCTAAATGATGATACAGCAGAATTACCATTTTTATAACAAAATTTAATAATTTTAACGCGTTCTTCGACTGTTAAACGATCCATATTTCTAAATGGCAAACCTTCAACTAAAAAAAACACGCTTTGGATGACATTGTACTCTGACAGGTGTCAAATGGCAGGGTTATACTTTCCTAGCACGAAATGGATAACCCTGTATATAGTATATTTAAGCGTTTCTCTGTAAACTAGACAACTCATTGTCTAAGGCCAATATTATAGAAAGACATACAGATTATTAAATATTTTGTGGATAATTAACAGATTATAACTTCATCCACCTCCGCTCAGCGTACAATGTCTATTAAAATAACCTTTATTGTTTCAAAAACGTTTTGTAGTCCTCAAAACACAGTCTGCTGATGTGTCACCAAAGCAGTTTAGTAACTTGAGATTGAATTAATTATGACAATAAATATATAGAAACCCCTGAAATTGTTAATGTTGTTGCGCAACGTATTGTCATTCGTTTTTTAGTGTGGGAAGGCGTTAAAAATACGGAAATGTTTCTGTGTTTGCGTAATCAGTTCGGTAGTGAGTCCCTGAGTAGAACTGCTGCGTTTAAATGGGCCAAAGCACTCAAGGCTGGTCGCGAAACCGCTGAAAATTAACCAGACAACATTTGCCGCGTAGAACAACTCATTTTGGAGGACCGTAGAATAAATGTTCGAGACATTTTGGCTGAACTCGGCATCAGTATTGGTAGTGTAGGGCCTATCATCCACGAACACCTTCAATATCGCGAAATAAAGGCGCGATGGGTTCCTAAACTATTGAAATTCAAGCAAAAAATCACACGGTTGGAAGTTTGTCGCTGCTTGCTGACGCGATACGAGGTGGAGGAGGACGGGTTTTAAACGCGAATCTTCACTACAGACGAGAAATGGATACTCTAATACACTCCCGAAAGCAAGGTGTCGTCTAAAGAGTGCAGGAAGAAGGAGGAAGGGGCGTTAGTCAAAGCCAAGACAACCAGGTCCGCGGGTAAGGTTATGTGTACTGTGTTCTGGGACTGGTGAGGCGTGCTGTACATCGATATCCTGCCCACCCAACATTCCATTTATGCTGTATACTATTCTAACCTTCTGAAAACACACGTGAAATCCGTTTATCGCTCGAAACGGAGGAGCATTCCAGCACGAAGTGCGATTCTTCTCCTACAATCCGGATTTATCACCCTGCGACTACTACTGCCGAATGGATTTCGCAAACGCAGAAAAATGTACGTGTGTTTAACGCCTTCCCACACTAAAAAACAAATGACAATACGTTTCGCAATGGCGTTCGGCACTTGACGATCACTCTTGGTCATAGCACGCACATGAAACGTGCACTCCCAAAGAAAACTATGCCACACTGTTCGTAAGGGACCCAGCTATCATATACTCAAGCCACGACCTTCAAAACATACATGCGCGCCATCTACAACGTTTGTCTTTATCAAATTTGAACCACCCTCGTATCATCAAGTCTTACTGCACAAGCTTTACGAATGTTTCTCATTCTCCAGCTGCCATTTGGGCTCATCTGAACCGAATTTTTAATGCTTTGCCACTTTAAATTAAAAATCTGCATTTCTTAAGTGATGATGCAGTGACACTATAGAAACAAACCCATGCTTTACATTATGACGAAAAAATGCGAAAACGACTTCCACAGGTACAAAAGTTTACCTGGGACTATACCGAGAGTAGCCATGGAAAAGGCGTTCTGGACGGTGTTGAAGCTACCTGCAAGACTGCAGATGCCGTCTTCTGGAGCGCAATGTCAAAAATCTAGAGGAGTTTGTAGAAGCTATTAATCAGAGATGTTCCACCATTGATTTAAGCACCATACAAAATTATCCGATTAAAGAAATGGGTGTTGAAATAGAACGGGAAATAACCAAGGTGAACAATTTTTCGGCCCCTTCATTGTGCATCGTCATTGGAAAATTCTATAATCCTTTGGGTATAAAATCAAATTCTATTGAGATAGTGATAAAACATGTAAGCTGCTTTTGTAAGAATGCTTGTTGCCTCCACTTTAACATCGGAAATTATTTATGAAGACAAGCCAAAACTTGTTGTGAAACGTAGCTATATTATAGTAAAAGCATTATTGCATCCTTGTCGAATTGCTTACCAGAAATATGGTATATAAATGTGTGAGCTTTATTGACATGATTGATGAAGAAGATATTGAAATCCGGGTCACATTACTATACATAACTCTGTGATAATAAGGGCTAAACATTTAGATTTGATTAAGATGATGTGGCAGATGTTAGAATGGACCGGGTGATACAGAAACTTCCTAATCCAAACATCGTTTTATTAACCTGCAATTGTTTTTGAAAAATAATGGGACCGAATTCTTCATATTATTTTCTTTACCTACAATATTTGTGCCATCGTGTAAGACTCAAAGTACTGAAACGTTGTAGTCAATAATTTTGTTTATTTGATATCCGCAGGCCAATACACTTTTTTCTTCAAATTTAAGGATGCTGAACTATATGGACATTCATTTCATATCTATATCAGAATTTTGTTCACCGATCAGCCTTAAAATCTCCGAAATCCTACCGATGCAAAAGTTGCAGATATAAATATTGTTAAATTTAAATTTTTGTAGATTTTTTGAGTCACAAAGTACCAAACTGGAATACCACTGCCTGTACCTAACTTAGTAGCTTAATGCTGACTGGAATGTTGTACTCGTATGTACATTGCACCGCCACTTCACTTATTCCTTCAATCTTTGGTGTTAACCCGATACTTTTTTAGAGCCATTACATTTAGGAATGTCGTATTGTGGCATCTTTGAGGAAAAATCTTCGGCTTCGGCTCCAACTCCGAGACGTTTACTGATAGCTCCTTGCACCGCATTGCTTTAATAACTTATGACTGCTTTAGGAACTTGGAATAGTTTAGAGGTTATTGGCTTTACAATTGCCAATTACAACCAAGTGGAACGGAGGCACCACAATTGTGGCAACCTGATTTGACGTGTTCATTTTGATGAAAACGAAAAGTAGTGTCTTCATCAACAACTTTCGCTAGCACAGGTGATCTTTCTCTCTCTTGGCAGACGATACATCGTCCCAAACAGAGTATTTGGCAACAAATTTCTTCATCTTTTGGACGAATCTGATTATCAAAACTGAAGCCGACTGCCTGATTGAGAGAGCTATTTCGGGATGACCTCCTGCCCCTAACTAAAGATCTTTTTTTTAACAATTTTACATTCCTATGATTAATACTTTTATTTTAATAACCTTCATGTTCCGACTTACTTTTCGTTTCAGAAAAACTACTCTCTTCTGAAGGGAGTGAATTGCGGCGCGCCTTATTTTCACTCAAACAAATTTTCCAAGAAGACAAAGACTTAGTGCATGGCTTTGTAGCGCTTGGTGGATTAAATTGTTTGGTTCGCGTCGGAAATGTTGCTGATCAAAATTATCAGAACTACATTCTACGTGCCTTGGGTCAGGTAAGTTTGATATGAATTTCAGTTTCATGAAGAAATGCATTGATTTATTTGTAGGTAATGCTCTATGTTGATGGAATGAATGGCGTCATGAAGCATAGCCCCACTATACAATGGTTGTATTCATTGATTGCATCAAAATATCGTCTTGTTGTGAAAACAGCGCTGAAACTTTTGCTCGTTTTCGTTGAGTATGTGGAGACTAACTGCATGTTGCTCGTGCAAGCTGTCCATACGGTTGACAAATCGCAAGGAACTTTGCCATGGTCAAATATTATGAAGTGAGTATTACGCAAAAATTGTTAATCGTCAGATATAAATAATTTTCCTTACTTATCTATAACGAACACGCCCTTTAAAATGGATTGTGGAAGAATACTTTACAGAAAAGCTGTTTTTAAGCGTCCCACCACTTTAATTTGCTAAAATTTCTTTTTATTCCACTGATTGACTACACAAAAGGTGGAGTTTTGTTCAAAGGTTTTAAAAAGTCAGATATTTTGAAAAACAAATCTAATTTCAGGTATACAGAGGTCTCAACATTTTTAAGTATTCAGTTTCAATGAAAAATTTGCACAAACTCGATGCCTGAACACATGTTCAAGCGTAACCGCAATGCACAGATGGGCATTCCTTCGAAACCGTAGAATATCAGTTTCTACTCTGAAACCTTCTATATACCACCAGTTGGAAGGTTTCAGAAAGCTAGATGACTAGCTTCTCTAGTCCCAGAAAACAGCCAGCTGATAGATAGACAGACAGGCAGACATACTTAAATGATAAAAATATTTCAAATAATATATCTGACCGCAAGCATTTATTTATATTATGATAATAGTAAAATCTAATTGTAGGCTGAACCTGCTTCTCATGTCCTTGTCTCCATAAAATTAAATGGGCATTGGTTAACGTTATAGACCTTCAACCAAATAAACATCCTCTCCGACAAAAGAGCTGTTTCAAGCACGTTGAATGTGCGGACATTTTGCGGTGCCAATTACGGTACAGATCACATTGCTATCAGGACTATACATGGACCATATATGGTATGTGCTAAGATAACTCACTGAAATATAGCTGCTTCGATGATGAATCTAGGGAGGCAATAGCGTGAAAAAAAGTTTACATGATTTTAATTCAAAGGTGGATCGGAGCCAGGAAGATATTTACGATGAACATAGGTGTAATGTCAAAATAGCGTAAATTAAATAATAAAAAAATTTGAATTTGACGATGTAAAACAGTAACATACGAGCCGGATTCCCGTAATGCAAGCCTCAAAATACTTTGTGTAAAGACATTGTTGGTAGCATCATAGCGCAGCTCTAATTAGAACAATTAATTTTTTTGGTTTGGGAGGTGAATGCCATTCACGCAATGAGTGTGGGGATCCCATGTTCGCAAGCCACTGGACGACCCACTAACCACCTCCACCGTCAACCTGAGAATTTAATCTGGAATCATTTGACACATTACTTCGGGCCAGGTCTCGTTTTGCTTCGCCTTTAATTCCAGCGGGAGGGGAAGGAGGAAGAGGAATTGCTAGATAAGTTATCCTACTGCCCCGACGTTCCCGCCTGCTGTGTCCTTTTTATATTTCAGGACTGCCCGAGCATAATGTGCCACATGGTTTCATTTGTCAACCGATCCAAGCATCACCGCGACTATACTATCCTCTCCTGTTTCTTTACAGGGGTTCCGTCGCAGCCTGTCCCATTTTTGCATACAAAAACTGTGTGGCGGGCATTGTCTTCCTCTCCTGGGCATAACTGACTGCCGGGGAATCTTGAATTACCAATTTTTTGCAGGTAAGACTGAAAACACCCATTGTCGCTCAAAAGCTGCGTCGGATAGAAGTCAGTCTCACCATACCTTCGATTTAGCTATGGTTCCAGATCCGAAATGAGCCAAGCAATCCACCTTCGCTTCGTGCAATTCAATCGTTGAGCGACCGCTGTTTCTCCTCGCGGGTAATTCGTAACCTCGTTTTGACGCAGGTAAATACCGCTGCGCTCTCTAGCAAGGAGGCTCAGAGACGGTCGCTTATGAAGATGGAATACTCAGTCCTCATCTTCTCTATATCTGCGCAAAGCGTTTTCAGTACACCTCCTTACAGAGAGCATCGCCTCATATTTCTGCTCCGTACAGTAGCACTGACCCTACAGCACTCATCAAGAGGCATCTTGTTGATGGGTTGGGTCCCCCTACGTTGGCCATAAGTCGACTCAGAACCGATACGCTCGAAGTAGCCCTCTCAGTTGTTGCCTTGATTTGCTCAGAGAAACTCATCTTCAAGTTGAGCAGCAGCCCCAGGTACTTGACTGCTGGCATCGATTCAATTAGTATGTTTCCAATACTGATCGTCCTTAATCTAGGGATTCCCGGTTTTGTCAGGATGACCTCTTCGGTTTTCCCCAGCGCTAGGGTGGCTCCTCGAGCAGTCATCCAGTCTCTCACTCAGTACATTAGCATACCTAGCCTAAGTTGCGCTAGTTAAATGGTGTGTCCAGCAATAGAGCCGCAGCATCATCCGTAACAACATCAACTAACTTTAGATGTGTTGTTTTTAGCAACTTTTGGATCCAGATAATCGACTTCCGGTAGAGCCAGATGAAAAGCGAATCTCTTGTGGAAATAAACTCAACAAATCTGTCCCTAAAGTTGAACAAAGCGCCCGCGGTGGCCGAAAATTCGACTCAGCTATTAAAGGTAGGCGAAAAAATCCTAATAGTTTCTATACATAAGCTAATTCGAAAAATCTGAATTGAAAAGAAAACTCCTAGAAGACTGTCAAAAAAGTATAATCTTCCCATTATATGTATCAAAAAAAGCGGATCGACTCTGTTTCCAAAATTATAGACGTATTCCTTTATTGTGCAGGTCCGATCGAATTCTCACTAAAATCAACGAGCGTCAACTTAAAATCTACGGAAGAATGCCTACGTGGCTTTAGAATCGGCCGTTCCAATGTTGACCAGATTTTCGCAGTGAAATAAGTTTTGGTGTAGTGCGAGGAACAGAAAATCGAAGCAGATTGCCTATTAGCATATGACATTATCGTTGGAATTTCCATTACAATATACTCCTCGAACAAGGAATACCGCCTAAATTGGTTAGCCTGATAAAGACTACGATAGAAAAAAAACGAATGCCTAGTAAAAATACAAAACAAATTCACAGAAACCTTCCTCTCGGAAGAAGGTTTAAAACAAAGAGACGATTTAGCGTCAGCTCTCTACAACTCTACACTTGAGCTCTTCTTGCGCAAGATCTATCAAAAGGGTTTTGTACTCAACGTATGATATGCAAATACCAACAGTTGATTAACTAAAGAAGAACTCCATTGACGTGTATATCAAATACTCTGTTAAAAAAAACCATTATTACTATAGTTTAAGCGGATGCCATTATATGCAGTGTTACTAATATGACTGACTGAGTGGGATTTGAAAAATATTCGTGCTATTCATCTGGGCTCTTGCAATTGTGGACAATGTAGTCAAGGTCGAATTAAATGTAAAAGCACACTTCATGGGCAAGTCCTATATCATATCACCGACTTTAAATAAAGTTTCACATTTTAAACATTAACGGCAATAAATTATTTAACGAAAATAATCCTCTCGATTAACATGAGCTCACATTTCACCACTTTCATTACTGTGCCTTCAGAAACAGGAGTATTATTTCCCGGTATTTTACACTGGCCGATGTAGGATTTCAAACAAATATAACAGTGGATAAAATTCATTGATTTATTCAAATTTTATTACAATATATCGATAATTCAATTGACCCTTAAATTACCTTAGAGATGCTTCACCTTGTTCAGTACAAACAAAAAAAAAATATTGTTTACCATCCTATCTATGCAAACACATAGAATTGATTGCAGGTTTTCAGAAAATTGTTTAAATCTGCAAGATTTTCTTTTTACTTGCTCTTCACAAGAAAACTATCCATTACTGCTTAATAAACTCTTGATATAATTTCACTATTGTCGAATTCTAGTTCGCTACTGACTTCACAATTTTCGCTTTGTAATTCAGTATGATCACCATCACATTTATCAAAGTCTCTTCTTTAATTAAAATTTTCATCACTTTCTTAAAACATATTACGTCATCGTTATCGCCGACTTCGTTAGCTACAGCTCTTCTCGGCTGCCCGTAGGTATCGCCTCTTTAGCATTCTCTTATTTTGAAACCCATCTACCGGTAGTTTTTGGTCGTCCACATAGTCGGAGCATCGCTTTTCGGGCTTTCCATCTGGTCTCGTCCCTCAGTTTTACGGATGAAAACCTCCTTCCACTCGTTGTACATGGCCAGCCTATTAAATTTGCGCAATTTTACCACATCTAGCCTGTCTAATAATTCATACAAATCGTGGTTTTATTACACTCGCCTTACAAAATCGTTCAAAACTTTGCGGATGCTTGAGCATCTCACATCCGTATCGTAGCACAGGTCTTATCACAGATTTATATACGAGTACTTTGAGTTTAATTTTTCGGTGTAAGCAGCTAGCCTTCAAGGGACCTAAAACTGAGTAATGGGCTTTGTGTGTGAGCTGACCTCTACACATTATTTCCGCTGTTCTATTAATTTGTCAATTTCTTTTAGAGTTTTGTAAAATAATTTTACAAAACGCTACTAAAATCGCATCCTATGTGTCCGTCTGTCTGTCCGTCCGTCCGTGTGTCACAGCAGCTTTTCTCACAAGCGATAGAAACTCGAAACATCAAATTTTGTATATAGGTCTAAAGTGCTGCCCTCTTCAAATTTAACCTACAAAAAAATTTTATAAGACATTTAAAGGGGTCTCCCCAGACAGGGGAGTGGCCCCTGAAAAAAATTTGATCAAAAATAGCCGGTATGCATATCAAATGAAAGGTCTTCATCAGAGCTTTCCAAAACAGTTCCTTAACTGACATATTTTGCTTCAAGCGACATACAGGGAAAGGAAATACACGAAAAAATGTTCGGAATTTTAAATAATAATTAGAAAATGCCAGACCACAATTAATTCATTGTTCATTGCCAGGCCACAATTCGCACGCGATATTTAGCGGAGTTTTTGGGGTATCTTGATTGACATTTTGAGGAATGTCTTATTATTCTTTCGTCGCCATTTTTTAGTTTTTGTTTAAGTACAACAACGTCTTCACCGTTTACGGTCACCCACGCCGAACTTCAGCCTTTCCCTTCACTTATCGCGACGAAGAAAAACCACCAATTATTTACACCCAATCAGCGTTGCTTAGCGAAAAGTGGAACAAAATTAACAATTCAACACCTTAAAAATGACTAGCTGTTACAAGTGTGAAAAAGCTTTTAACGCAGCGAAGGATTTAATTCAGTGCCTTGGTGCCAAGAAAGATCATTTCGAGTGTGGTTCATGTAAACAAAGTGCTAAGCAAAATTATGAAATAGGCATCAATGATGAAGTAATCAGTAAAATCTGCCAAAAATTAAAAATGGAGCTTCAGATAAGTGAGCTGGTGGACTCGGTTCAAACTCAATGCATACGTGGAAGAAATTAAAAACGTGAAAGTTGAAAACTCACATCATGAAATTGCAAAACCGAAATGAATATCTACTAAATTAAAAAATATGAACGTAGTAAACATAAACGGTGTCACAATAACTGGAAATGAAAATCTAACGGACATAGTACTGGATATATCTAAGCACATTGGAACTGGAGCTACATGATATCGAAATTAGCACCGCACACCGCATGAGAGCAAAACCCAACAATACAGGTTAAATTCACCAGAATCAACACCAAAAAAGCGTTTGTGGCCAAATTCAAGCAAAAAGTGAGGGAGCAGAATACAGGTGCTATTCTCAAGTATGGTACGTCAAACGATGGAATAGGTGAAAGTCGAAACTAACCACAACAACGGCGCAGCAAAAGTTGTAGCCCGAGAAAAAGCGTACAAATACACTTGGGTAAAGGAAGGAAATATATTTATTAAGAAAAATGACATAGTAGTTAGAAAGATGGCTGAACCTAATTTTATTCAAAGTTTTATACAGAAAAACTTATTTAATACCTATATCGTACTAAACCCAGCTCAACATAAAAAAACTTTTTCCGGATAATACATTTAATGTTACACAAATGAATATTAGAAGCATAAAAAACATTATAATTTATCTCTTTAGGTATAAACATACATCTTATAGTGCTAACAGAAACACACCACCAAAGCTATGTATTACCAAAACATTTATTCCAGTGCATTTTACACATAAACAACATAAATGTGAGGGGATATTTATCTACATAAGCAACAATTTAGAGCATTATACATTCGCAGAAATTGAGAGTGAAGATATGGCCAATGTGACAAAGATTAACTTGGAAACCGATGGTATAAAAATTGGTAACACAGGAAATATTGGTCACCGAACAAAGGTCCAAAAGATTTCATAAAGGAATTACCCAACATAGTGAATATTAAAACGAATAACGATATTGATATTATACATAGTAGGTGATATAAACATAGACTTATTAGATGACCTCGATGCAATCATTAACGAATACACAATGACCATGTTCTCACATGGCTATCAGCAGTTTACAAATAAACCCACTAGAGTAAGAAACAATTTCCAGAAATGCATTGATCATACATTCATCAGATGGACCAGCACCAAAATGAAATTACTGCAAACAATGCAATCGTAGAGACGCACATAACTGACCATTTTGGTCAAATTACAAATTTAGAGTGGAAGAACCCAAAAACAAAACATATTGCAGTACCCAATGTCCTATGTAAAGGAGTCATGAATAACAATGAATTAATTAAGATTTTCGAAGAGGATAAAACTTGGGAAAGCCGTTACAATATTTGTACCAACCCCAATGACTACTTTGAGCGGCTAAGTCAAGATATTGCCACAAAAATTGATTTAGCATGCCACGCAAAGTACATTAAAACAAACAAAAAAATCTTAAAGCCTTGGATTACTATTGTAAACTCTATCAAGACCAAAGATAAGCTGGGGCAAAAAGTCAAAAGGCAACCAAACAACGTTGAATTGAAGAGCAAATACAAGAAATACCGTAACTTGCTCACAAACACCATAAGAAAAGCTAAAACAATTTACTATAAATCCAGATTAGAAAAGGTTGAGACAGACAGAAAAAAATATTGGAGTTTAATAAATGAAATCTTACACAGTAAAGAAAGAAATACTTTAGGAAAAGGACGGAAAATTTAAAATCAACTACAGCATAACAAATATCCAATCACTAATATTTTCAATAAATATTTCTCAGAAGTAGGAAAAAATATTGCATTGAAAATAACCTAAGGAAATTATCAAACCAATGAAATGAGTACTACACAACAACCCAATGCAGAACTTCACTTTTATAAAATAACCATAGAAAAAATAGAGAAGGTAATTATTAATTTAAGAGGCAGAACAGCTCCTGGTGAAGACGGCATAACTGCAGAAATTGTTAAATTGATTAAAGATTACATAACCGCTTCAAATACTTTTCAGTGCATGTTCACTCAAGCAATATTTCCTGATAAAATGAAAAAAAAAATTTACAATAATTCCAATACTTAAAAATGGTGATGATACAGATATGAGCAATTACTGGCCAATACCACTTCTAAACACATTTGCAAAAATACTCGAAAAATGCTTAAAAGAAGAACAGAATAATCCCAAAGGAACAATATATTACAGAATCAACAATGCATGCTTTGGAAAATTTTAAAACTAAAAGAAAAGTGCTTGGCATGTTCCGCGATTTTTCAAAAGCCTTTGATACGATATGCCATAAAACACTGGTGGACATATTGGATCAAATAGCAATTAGAAATAAACTTCTTAAACTTTTAAAATGTTATATGGAAAGCAGGGAGCAAACAGTTAAGATTGAGGAAACATATAGTAAACGCATAACAAATACAGAGTATGGTCTCCCGCAAGGTACAGTTCTATCGCCAATACTATATAAAATCGATGTGGCATCTCTCTTTAAATTTGCAAATACAAATTTGTTCTTGTATCAAGCACAAATTGGAATTCTTGATACAGTAAAGCTATTGACATTTTAATATATATAAAAAACTGGAAAATAATCATTCGCTAAAACTAAATTTGGAAAAAACAGAAGTGGTTCCATTTTCTAATTCAAGAAGTGTGCTTCCGGGAAGAAATTATAAGATTAGATCAAATTTAAACCCACAAGATTCACAAAGTTTCAATGAATTGGAAAATGAAACTTCGACAAAATATTTAGGTACAATAGTAGTAGATGTAGTAACCACTACACCGGTTAGAGCACTAATCCCGTAAGCCGAAGGTCTCTGGTTCGAGTTTCGTTGGCGTCAACGAGATTCAGTTCGAGTGATTCTTGGGATGGACTATAAGGCTGTTCAGTTATGATACGTGCTGGTTTCAAATGAGAACACATCGCAGCTGGGTGGGCGGATACACGGCAAAAGCGTGATATTGATCATATCACTTTGTAGAGGACCAATACATTCGATCATGACAATGAGATACTCTAACTATCTCTAAGCTAAGGCCCGAAAGGGGCTGTAGAGCTCAAAAAAAAATAATAGTAAATAGCCATCTAAGATGAAAAGAGCCCCTAGCGCTTCCAAACCACAAGCTAAAAGGCTTGGTATACATATTCTATAATCTAAACCGTATACTCAAAATAGAAGATCTGATGAAAACATATAATGCTTTGTTCTTACCGATACTAACATTTGGAGTAATAGCATGGGGAGGAACCTTTGATACACACATGTAGAAATAACGCAAAAACGTGTCCTTAAATTAATAGCGGGAGCCCCCGTTACCTATCCTAATCAAATCTTTACCCTCATGAATACTCTTGATATGAAAAGTCAATATAAATTAAAGGTAATTATTTTTATGATAAAAACAGAAAAATTGAAACCAAATTATCACGGCGTCAATACTAGTCAAAGAAGTTGGTACATTCCATCTACCCAAACCAATTCAAGGTTAGAGCAAAATCACTTTACATCCGTAGGACCTAAAATATTCAATGCTTTACCAAAAGAACTCGAAGATATGAGCCAAAATTATGAAATTTTCAAAAAACATTTTAAGATACATTTAAACAAGTTGAAGTAGCAGGAGAGAGCTCCTGCCAGAAGGGTATTGTAAAACAATTAGTAAATCAAACAATATATTCTGCATATTAAAACTTGACTAATATACAGGTTCCATAAATTGAGTTCGAAGAATTATAGTTATTATATTTTCATATTCGCCGCCATTTTGTTTCAAGTGTTTTGACCCCGTCGTTTCATTAGTCATGCTAATACATCAATGTTTCAAACCATTTCTTAAAATTTTTATCAAAATTCCTACATATTTATAGTGGCTAGGTCCGTTGCAAACGTGTATCTCCCTATTATCACGTGTTAATGTTGTTGTAATTGCTAAATATTCAATCGGCTATAACTTAGTTGTTTGTAGTTTGATTGTTGTGAAATTTTCAGAAAACATACAATTGCTTTCAAAAAACAAAAATTGCCGTTTTTGAGTAATTTAAGGGTCCCATATTGATTTTATAGGCAAAAACGTAAAATTTATAAAATGTACTATTATTAACAAAGTTGATCGAATTTCGACTTCTAAGGTATTTTAGCCCTTGTGCTCTTAAAGTCTCACCTCTATGATTTTTTTTCAGATTTTTCGTGTCAAAGGTAGGTGGGGGGGACACAAAATTTTTGTATATTTCCCTTCCCCCTGTACCCCTCAAAGCAAAATTTGTCATTTTAAGACCTGTTTTGAAAATTTCTCATCAAGACCTTTCATTTGATACCCATATTGCCTACATGCGATGAAACTTTTTTTCGGGGGCCACTCCCCTATATGGGGAGGCCCCCCTTTAACACCTTATACTTTTTTTGAGATGAAATTTTGAAGAGGGCATCACTTAATACCTACTTACAAAATCTTATGTTTCTAGCTGATGTGGTTTGCGAGAAAAAGTGGTGTGACACACGAACGGACGGTCAGACAGGACGCGATTTTAGTAGGGTATTGTAAAATGATTTTAACAATACCCTAAAAATGAACAAGCCATACAAATCCTAAGGGGCTAGATTCTCAAAAGACAATTACTATAGCAAACTAGAATTCCTGCTTTCTTTGAACTCAAAAATAAGCTTTTATTACCTTATTAAAGTCTATTATCTAATTAAATTATTAATGTTAAAGTTTATTATCTACCAAATTATTAAAGTTTATCATCTAATGAAATTAAATTAAGTTCCAAAATAACAATATTTCTAGAGCAATATGCAGTGTTAGTAAATTAGGAAAATAAGGTATTGAATTGTGTATATTATATGTACAATATTACTCATCCCACTAAGGTACAAGTAACAATTTATTTGGTGGGAGTAAAGAAGTAAATAACTAAATGAAATGTTCATGATATGAATGAAAGTTGTTTGGATTTTAAATCTCTGATGGAGACTATTTCTTATAAGAAAGCCTTGAACTTCTGCAAGCATGCAGTGTACGTTTCAACAAAATCTGGTATCTCGTCGCAAAAAACTAAAAGTAATTTATTTATTTTCTTTAATATATTTTTGATGACCGATGATATGTTTTTGAAATGGTTGGGATTGAAAAAGTTATTGCATTTAGCTATCGATTCTCACCATCACTAAAATTGCAGTTCTAATCATGCCCAGAAAAATGAAGTTCTTGCAAAATTTTCGTGCTTTCCCCCTTTCCCTGCACTCCTAAAAGCAAAACTTGTCATTTTTAGACGTATTTTGAAAAGTTCTCATCAAGGCATTTCATTTGATACCCATATTGCCACATTCGATAATATATTTTTTTCATATGCCACTCCCCTATATGGAGAGACCCCCTTAAACACCTTACAATTTTTTTTGTGGTGGAGCTTTAGAGAGGGCACTACTTTATACCTACTTACAAAATCTTATGTTTCTAGGTTATGTAGTTTGCGAGAACAATTGCTATGGCAAACGGAGGGACGGACAGACATGACGCGGTTTTAGTAGGGTTTTGTAAAATTATTTAACAAAATCTTAAAAATGACCTTTCATTCCATAAACAAAACACACACTTATCATATCATCTGTTTACTACCTTATCCCGATGACTGTAATTTGATTCCTCCTACTTTGTACTCTTCTACGGGAACGCAATCATGTTCTGTTTTAAATTTCTTGCATATGTTGTAAATGAATTAAACCACACACCTGAACGCGAAATTATAAGCTGCTTTTCTTTAGCTTACAATTAGACAGAGCTTACTAAAGAGTTGACTCTCGAACGAGCTGTCCAACTACGTTTAATTTTTGACAATTATCAGTACTCTCCCGAAAATTATTATTAATGGACCGTGGCTTGAGCAATGCTGGCAAACTATCTGGATTAGACTAAAAATCAGTCATGGATTCAGATACCTTAAAATAATAAAATTGTGTTCAACAATGAGACTTATTTTTGGTTTAATAGATTCGCAAATAAGTATTCCTCCACATAACGGGTGAGATCAATCCACAAAAGGCCCTTTAATCTTTTGTGCATTCAGAAAATTTATGTATAGTTCGCTTGTGGTATCATCGGACCTTATTACTTCGAAAATGAAGCCAATTTTTACGTTATCGTCAACTCAGATTGATTCTATAACCCGGGACTATTATCGACAACTTACTGTCACATCCACCGCGGAAAAGCTCGTCTATAACTATTTTTCAATTACAGTTTTACATCTTAAAATTGTATTATTTTTTCTGTTTCTTAACAAGGCTACTGAAGGATTACGAAAACGCTGACACAGAACTGCTGATTTATGCGACTTCATTGATAAATAAGACTTTATCTGGACTGAACGACCAAGATAGCTTCTATGATGAAAGCGATTTCCTCGAACAGCAAGGAATGGAAGGTGTAGTTCAGCGTTATATGTCGCGTCCAGGAACTGACCTGGACTTATTAGACCAATTACAATTGTATGAGGCGGTTTTGAAGTGAGTATAATATAAATTGAAATTTAATTGACAAAGTATAAGTATTTTTATTTTGTTTCGCAGGATGGAGGATGGAGAAACTGATGGCATTCGTATCCCAAATAACTCAATGAGGAAAACAATGAGACTTAGAAATACAGATTCAACAGAGCGTAGGAAATCTAGAAGACACAGTACGGGTACAAGTCCTTCGATCTCGCAAAATGTTTCATCACCAAAACGCTACACACCAGCGGAACAAGAAGTTTTAGATGAAGACAGTTCAAGCTCGAATAACTCAAATGAATTCAATGGTGGTGTGTTCCGAGAAAATAAAGGTAATTCAATTATAGAATAGTAGCAAATGATTAAAATTCTAAGAAGTTGAATATAACATTTTGCTTGAGTGCTCACATTTTCAGCTGTAAGACACGGTGGCCTGGGTCATAAACTCGAAAATAATTTCCTAAACTTAGGGCCCATTATCAATGCCTTGCGAATGAGTGGAGAAGTCACCATTCCATTGCCCCAAATATTGATGATGGTCCTGCTTATCTACATTTTCGAAGACACTGAGGCATTTTTGCGGCTCAATGGCATTAAGGTGTCCAATTTCCTTCAGGAATTTGATGATTGTTGGGTGCTTTCGGCCACATTTTCTTTTTAGAAATTTCAATTGTCATTGCTATCTTAGAAGATAATGCGATCATCGAACATTCGCCGTAAGAAATTGTTTCGTTAACTTGTGGCGATGTGAATAATCCTATTGGAATCACATACGTCCATATCGGTGGCCTCTTGTTGCGCCTACCAAAAAATGCGTTATTATGGCCTGGTAGCGTATATCACTCACGGCAGGGGCTTGTACGGATTCGATTTGGAAGTAATGCAGCCCGATGACTCCGATCCTTCAAAAGCTGAACCAGCACTAAAAGTTTCTCAATTATAACTCTTATTTCTGAAAAACAAATAAATTACCTACTAATATACAATATGATGCGTATTTGATTTTTCAAATACGTTGTTCGAATATTTAGGTTTTCATGGCTTAACTTGAAATGAACTCACGTTGAAAATTTATAACAGTAAAGTTCGTTATAGTTCAGTCGTATTTCTCCATCAAACCAGGAAAATTCTAATTGGAAACGTTTTTATTTATATGATTTCCCTCAAGGCATCATGAAATACCTAAAAATATTCCAATGGAAGCCTAAAATAAACAAATTCATTATGAGAATTGATTAACATAAATTACTTAGAGAATTCATACGTGTGTAAAAAATAAAATCAATTTGAATCTCCCAGAATATCATTTCGCATACTACTCGTATAAAGGAAAAAGTAAAGAAACTTAATTTAACGTCGGATTTAATTTAACGTATGATTCATAATCTATTCTATTAAAGTAACAAGGAGAAAAATAAATTTGTTTACCTACATGATTGATTTTCTTTGTCATATGCTAATGGAGTGCTCCCAATGAATGAATGATCAATTGAGATGTTGTTAAGTAAATGGCAATGATATAATGCATATACGTTTACATTTCAAATTAAGTACAAAGCAAGAATCGTTAAAATCTAAAAAGTTTGCATTGAATATTATCACAAGCATGATACAGGATAAATGTTGAATTCTTTAAAAACGTTCAACTGAATTAGCTCATATTTCTTCCCCATCTTTTAACGCCCGCCATTTTTTTAGCTGCCTCGCAAATATATGTAAGCGAAGCAGGTTAAGTTAAGTAAAGATGCAACTAGGAGTCGCTGTTGTATCTAAGAAAAATATGGAAAACTAAATATTAGTGATAAACCAGCTCCGTATCTGCTCCAAATTGAAAAATATTCCACACACGATTATCGCGCTTTGGGAGTTCGCAGTTCATATGTAACGATTGAGATCGAAAAATAACGCAACGCCAGGCGCAACTCCCTTTAATATCCCATTGTGTTATGAATTAAGAGCGTTATCGTCATATTTCCATCGGGAAACCTCGCGAATACGGCACGACAGGGCAACGAATGGTACAATAACCACAGGGCAACGAATGGTACAAAAGCCACTCGAGAGTATATCAAGATGGTAGCTGCTCGCAAACTAATTCCATTCCGCGATGACGTTAAATGTGAGTCAAATCACTGGTAGAATTTCGCTCAGTATTCATTAAAATCCCAGCCATGGTAATACTCGAGATTTTAAATGCGTTGCACCATTATTCGTGCAAGTAGGCCCGCCTAGCGAAACTCTACCATTTTTAAATGCCTCGATTTACTCTCCTGAAAAGATATAAATTGATGGACGACGAAACGAACGTGTATGCGAAATTTCTATTTCAATATTTTACTTTGGCTCAGGAAAAAATGTTCTCGCACAAGTGCTAACAGTAAATATACGTATTTATTTAATTAATATTTAATCTGATTTTTATACTGTAACAAAACAAATTTTTATTAAAACTCGTATCGAGCTAGTGAAAATTCATTCGTTATAAACTAATTGCAGCTGCATATTCTTCTCATTATGTTACTGTTGGATTTAAAAGCATAGAAATTATTGTGATAATACAGCCCTTTTATTATAGCCCGATTGTATTAGTGTAGAGATGTTGGCAGAGGTAGAGATTATACCTTCAAACACTTGTGAGTTAAGTGTATTTACACCCGTATAACAATAGATTACAACAATAGGATTTGGGGACGAGGTGAAAGTTTGACATTCATATGTGATTATTAGAAATTGGTGAAGTCAAACGCCATTTTTCTTTGCTATCTTCAATCACCAGCGCACAAAGATATCACAGATGGTCAACAAGATGGCGCAAAAAATATATCAAAGACTAAAATTTGACAGTTTTAGTGCGTTAAGCTCAATGTTTTCAACAATTTCATCCAACTTTTGGTTTCAAGTACTTCGAATGAAAAACATCAGTGAATGCCATTTTGTTCGTGCTCAATTTGTCAGAGGGATCGCCGATAACTACATCAGAGAACAACTTCTACAATCTGAAAACAAGATGTTTGAAGAACTACTGACCAGGGTGACGCTTATAGAAGCATCGAAAGTGAACGCGCCAGAACTCACAGTGAACATGCAATCCATGACTGGAAGGCCTCTGCCTGCGCTGCAGCGAAGACAATCACTTAACCAAAAACTGTAAAATCAACCGCTCAGACGTCAACTATACATATTGCTTAAAAGATGGACATGCAGTGCGCGTGCGTATCGCAAGATGCTTGGCTGAAAAACGAGAAACAGCACACGGTGTGGAGGTGAACTAGAAGACACCAATTCAGTCGGAAGTTAAGAGGTTCAGGGTACACATTTGTAGCCAAATGAATATACAAGAAATTAAACATCTGGAAATCATGAAAGCCAACGGATATTAAATTCCGATCCTACACCAAGAATATGTTTAAGCCAGACAGGGTTTATAAACAAACAACCATCAATGATAAGATTTTTGTGGTACCAGTCAATTTTTCCCCGTCGCTCAGACGTATATAGAAATGGCGTTTGAGCATCAATTTACAATAAATTGACAAGATATCGAATAAATATCAGGTGTTCTTAACCAAAGTGTCAAAGGAGAAGAGGAGTTCTTTGCTGAATTCGCCGAAATCTTCCAACAGAAAATCGGACGCATACCAGATTTAAAAGTGCAGCTACAACTAAAGTACCTGAGACAACCTTTCTACAATCGCTAACGAGAAGTCGCATATGCATCATCCGAAAAATTTGATGAGGAATTTGACTCTCTAGAAGTCGCTTAAATTATTGAAGAAACCAACACCAGTGACTGACGAACTCCACTGGTAGTCATAATGAAGCCCGACAGTGATGTACGACTGTGTGTTGATGATAAAATATGAGTCAACACGAGATAAGTGAGAGCACATAGCCCAATTCAAAAAATCATCGAGATTCTGAACAGTTTAAAAAGCTCACGATATTTTTGTCGACTGAATTCGTTTAATGCCGATTTACTTGTGGCTGTAGACCCTTAATCTAGTGAAATACAAACGATTTCCAAGCATCGAGCAACGTACAAAATGCGTCGTCTCTCCTTTGGGATTAAAACGGTGCCTTCGGAATTCAACAAAATAATGGACCAAATCTTACACAACATATATAAATAGAATCTTATTAGAAGTTAAGCGTCCTTTACGGAGTTTCTAACGAAAAGTGGGCGAGGGGAGTGAGCCCAAAAAAGTTTACTGAACGGAAGTGCCATCAGTGACATCTATACTCTAGCCCTCTAAGCTTGTTGGTGTCTACACTCAGCTTAGGGTGGACTACAATACTCTAGCCATCTAACCTAGTTGGTATCTACACTCAGCTTACAGTAGACTATAAAAAAAATCGGATATTGATTCATTGAGAAGCTTTTTATGTCCTTTGCACATTGAGTATAAAATAATGCAAAATGTTTAGTTGAATTTAGACCAATAACTTGAGCATTACTAAGGAAATGGGTTAGAAAATACAGTCGAACTCCATTTGCGGATAGTCATACGAAAACTTGGAAATGATCCAGATTTCGCTTTTATGGTATTGTTGAATAGCTTATTCATGCATTTAACTGCATAATTAAATATTAACAAGGGGTTCAAATGGACCCATCATAATCAGGGAATTTAAAAAAAGAAAGAATTTTACAAAGATTTAGTCATTTCGCGGCTAGCAGTAGTCAAGATGAAAAATTGATGAAAACCACTCAAAAGTGATTGAAACTACTGCAATTCTTCTTTATGAGAAAATTCGCAAAACCGTTGGAAGTTTAGCTTAATAAACGCAATAAAAATATTCCATGTTATATGTATCCTAAGTTTTTGAATTTGTCACATTAATTCCTGATTTAACATCATCATTTGCAAAACGAAGCTAAAGTTCCCACCGGACACTTCCGAAGTGCCTCCCTGTTTTTTGACGATATCTTAGGCCATGGCGAAACCAAGAAGATATGCAGAGAAAATTTTTTCAAGTGCCTGACTCAACTTACAAAATTCGACCTACATTTAAATAAAAAAAGTGTTCATTTCAAACGAAAATTGGGTTTTTGGGACATACTATCGCATACAAAAATATTTCAGAGCCCCCTTCGAAGATGAAAGCAGTAAAAGACATACCGCGGCCACAGAACTTCGATGATGTCCGGACGTTTTTGGGAATAGTGATAGACTATTCTCGCTTTATATCTAACTTATCGTCATTAAGTCACCCACTACGTCATCTTTTACCAGAAGGTAGGAAGTTCTTCTGGTCATCAAGATGCGAATCATCATTCATAGTGAGTGACCACGTCTTAATACCTTACGATCCGACCCTGGCTCTCCAGCTAGGTTGCGATGTGAGTTCCCACTGTATCGCTGGCGTACTGTCTCATATAGTGGACAACGAAGACTGACCAATTGCGTTCATGTCACGCACCTTAACGAAGGCAGAAGAAACCTACTCCCGGCTCCACCAAGAAGCTTTGGCAATTATATTCGCTGTGGGACATTTGTATCAATATCTCTTGGCACGTTTATTCTAACAAATAACCGATAATCAACCACTGTTCTACATATTTCATCAAAGTCCGAAAATTCCACGAAAAACGTGTGCTCATCTTCGCAGATATGCTGTGTTCCTATCAGGGTTCGACTATAAAATCTCTTTCGAGAAAGGAATTGACAACGCCAATGCAGACTGTCTATCTCGTTCCCCAGTCAAAACAGCGCAAAAACAAATAATTGCATAAATGACGAAGTACACAAGATCTGTGAAGAATCAGCTCTTAGGATTTTAATCACAGAAATTACACTCCAATCGATTTGAGCAGAAACCAAAAAGGATCAAGATCTGAAACGCTTGTGTCAGGGATTGCAAAATGAAGATGTACCAGACTCCCAATTTATCATAGATCATAGTCTTGTATTTAGTGCACAACGTTTGGGTATAACATTGACTCTATGAGCGTCCATACTCCAGGAATGACACTGAACACACATAGGAGTTACGAAAATGAAACAAATCGCAAGAAGGTATGCATATTGGAAATTAATGACAAGGATATCGAAACATTAGAACGGAAATGCGTCCAGTGCGCATGTGCCCAGAACAACTAATCGAAAGCCCCACACCATCCTTGGCAAGAACCAGATATCAATTGGTAGCGCATGCATATCAACTACGTTGGATAGATAAAGGGTTATCACTCTTTAATTATAATGAACGCGCAATCGCAACAGACTGAAATTGAAATTCGTTCATCAGCACCGACATCAGCTTCGAACATTGAACTGTTATCTGACGTTTTTTCAAGGCACGGCTACCTGGAAGTAATTGTATCGGATAACGCAACAATATTTAACAGTGAGGAGTTTACTAAATTTAGTAAATCATGTAGTATTTTGCAGAAATTTATTGCCCCCACGGTATCCGACCACTAATGGATTGGCTGAGTAAAATATACAGACATTCAAAAAATGCTTCTACGCAATGGCAAATGAGCCAATACATATCAAACACAAAGTTCAAGAAATCTTATTCCGCTGGCGGGACAGTATTTAAACCACAAACTTGGACGCATTTAGACCACAGAGATCGCAGAAAGAATCTTCTACCTGGCACACCCCTGGAGCAAGGCGAATGGAAGGCGGGACCCGTGCTCAAGCTAGTTCTTTAAGAACAAGAAGGATTTGTGGAAAAGTGGCACTGTTATCGAAAAATAGCGTCAGTTACATATTCTGTGCTACTAGATGATGTATATGAATTTAAACGATACATTGACCAATTATGGCCAACGGCAGTGCAACACCAGCAAAAGCCGAGGTTAGATGACATCAAAGACCCGACATCAACACGCAGGCCATCGGCAATAAAATGTAAAATAAGGAAACAAGAAAGGGACATGCGGAGCAACCTTCTTCGATGAATCAAGAAATTCATTACCAGAATCCACCGGAACTAGAGTACGGGCATGTCAAGGAAAGCGGACCTGTCCAAAAGCTGATCATCGAATCTGAAGCTCAACCACCTATTCAGACTAAGGATTCACTGCCACCAGCCCCAGCCATCGAGAGTTCAACAGAGAGCCTCAGCGAGTCAGAAGCTATACGACATTCCACAAGGAATC
Organism: Odontomyia ornata; assembly: GCA_963969285.1. NCBI lineage: Eukaryota > Metazoa > Arthropoda > Insecta > Diptera > Stratiomyidae > Odontomyia > Odontomyia ornata. Next base: position 96,538,756 of record OZ017741.1, on the reverse strand, counting down.
GAGGCGACCCCGATTTTTAAGTGCATATGCTTAATTTTTTTGGGGGGGGGTGGGAATACTATACCTCTACTGTCAGTCATTAAAGATTCTTATACCTTAAAATACGTGTCGTGATGTTTCATCCTTTAGATAATGAAGATGACTCAAATGAGTCAAAATTGAAGATAACTCAAAGGAGTCCTTCTACAAACTGAAGGCAGAACATACATATCTATTCAACCTCGTCGGGACTTATTCAAATCATTGTAGCCACAACCATTGTAACTGGTTTTTGCAAGCGTAAAGTGCATCCCTTTTATTTGATCTAGATCTTTCAGTTGTATGTCAGCTGGCGTCCTCCTGCTATATGAATTCCTTAGCTGAAGGACTCCACTGTGGTTATTCATTTGTGAGCGTTGCTCTCCGTTTTGTGAGTACTAGTATAGTAATTACCGGCTGTTGTCCTTGTCCGGCATCTTTGCTCGCTTTGTTTGCTGACCAGATTGAGTAGTTGAGTTGCTGCCTCGTTTTATCTTTCATCAGCGGGGGTGTTGCTTCCCTCAATTTCTCACTCTTTGTAGGCCGGTGCGGTACGGGTTTCCCTTTTTCCATTTGTTCATACATTGATTAGGTATATCTTATCTCTTTCCGCTATCTATGGCAGCAGGATGTGAATCCTCCAGGTTTTCCTAGATGTGGTAATTGTGCCCTTTGCAGTTTACCTATGCTTGGCAAGGTTGAAGTATATCACAATGGAATTTGTTAACATTGGTGCTAATGAAACTAATTAAATCTCGTCAACAGTTAATTAAAAAAGTTCTTTCTTTAAAAAAAACGTTCACAACAGAAGGCCATCACATCCTTTTTTCAACATATTTCGATATCTCCAGCTTCTGAAATTTAGTAATATATTAAAGAACAAGCAGAGAAGGTATTAAGTAGGTATATTTGAAGTTATTTTTACCAAACCCCTCAAAATATTTATCAATGTGTCCATATAAGACCAAGTAGCAAATAAACCTAAAAGGTAAGGCTCTCTTCCTTACTCGTATATATTTTAATAAATATTTATACTTAAAATTTTATTAACAGTAAGTTATTTTTTATATAATTTTTAAACCCTTTCATTTTACTCAATTTACAGGACAACGTGAAGGTGCTGGAGTAACACCTGGGCTTCGCAGAAGACGCGAGCGTGCTGAACGACAAAAATCCTTCATGCGAGAGCAACAAGAAGCCCTAGCGAATGGATATCGATCGCCATTTGATTCAAGTGGACAACCAAATGAGTTGGGTGAGTACAAACTAACATTTTGCATATATTCTTCACATTCGTCTTGTTTGCGCGCTGTATCAATTGACAAATGTTGCTTATATGTTTGTTTTTCTTTGTCTTATCACTAACAACACAATTTGTTTGTTACAATTTCGCCCATAACTATGCATCAGGTCAAATAGTAACAGCCGTTCCAGTACATCTACGAAACGGAAGCGATAGTCCTCCTGAATCCTTAATTTTACGGCCTAACCAGCCCCAACCAGTGAGCACAAATAACAATATGGCCGAATCCTATAAAATTTCGAGTCACTTACAGTATCCTCCTGTTAAAAATTCTTTGAGTAACACAAGCATATCTGTGATTACTAACGGTTTTGAAAAGAAGCATATGAGTAATGGCGTGAATACTGCGCCAGAGAGGCCATTGCAAACGGCCTATAGTCAACAAATAAATGGAACAGGTAAGCGTTTCTCTCCACCTTCAGCGGACTTTGTTGGTAGCCGAAATTTGACGAACAGGACGAGTATTCCAATAAACTCTGGAGGATTAACAAAGCAGGCGGAGAATAAAACGAATGTATTTTCAAGAATAGACAATGCAAACAATTATAATAATAATATTCAAAAGAACGGCAACGTTGTGAGGCACAAAAAGTTTGAAAACGATTCGAATCGGTTGAATAATTATTATAATAATTTATCCTCTCCATCACAAGCAAAAAGCAACAATTTCAGCGCATCCATTTTAAATCAGAAGAACCAGAATATGAATGGCCCAGTCAGTTGCAATGGGGCGGCTAATTCCAACAATAACTATCGATACGGAAATATCTCAGATTTAGCTTCAGTTCGATCGGATGCTCAGCGAGAGGATGTGAAGGTGGTCAATTCTAATGGGCTCGGGGCTCACCATGCAATGAATACAAACTCAAAAGAATTACTAATTAACTCTAATAATTATGGAGTTATTCCCGCCTCAATCGAGACTAATAAAAGCTTAAAAGGTGGAAGCGTCAATGCAAATAGCGTTAATGGCGGTAAGTGCGTTTTGTAGTTCGTTGCTTAATAATTTCATTTATGTTGTTTTGTTCGCAGTCCTCTACGTTTAAAGTGAGGATGTTTTTAATCCTTTAATGCTTTTTCGTGTTTTATTTTTCTCCTTCCTTTTTCTTCACTAGGCCTTCTTTTCTTTTGTTCGGAAAGTTTTATTGACATTATTCAATCAACGTAAGGCTGGAATATTTGATTTGTAGAATATTGGCTACTTTCTTGGTTAAAATATTCTGTTCTTAGAGTACTATGCGTAATCTTTTACAAGACATGCATCAACAGTTCGTTACATTTAACTTCTATACCGTTGCTAGTAATATTAGACTTGTTCTGCTCCCACGCGGTTTGTTAGTAAACATGGAATTCCAATAACATGAAAAACGATTAGAAGTAATTTTTGTTGTCACCGTGTCTTTTTCAAATGCTATATGCCTTGTTCCTTAAAAAACTCAATGAAAATGGTAGCTAGGAGCGAAAATAAAAACTGTGCGGAGCGAAGTTGAAAATCTATTAGGATTATAGTTTTTTTCCTTCAATCTATCATAGTCCTTTAAACCATTGACACTCCAAGCATTCTAGAAAATGAGTTGAATGAACGAAAAGCCAGACAAATGTTCGAAACTGTTCAGATTTTCGGGTCGTTATAATTTTTCGTCAAATATTTGTTTCAGAAATGTTCTCCAGATTTTGAATACCGTTGAATATTCATCATTGTTTAAAATAAAGATACCAGACCTCTCACTGTGGGGAAAACTTATTTCGGTTTCAGAAGCCAAACAAGTTGGGTAGGCAGAACTATGCTCCTATCAGAAGGGGTTTGTACTCAATCTATGATATGCAGATAGCAATAATGAATAAATTCAAGAAAAATTTCAATTACATGTATATTAAATGATTGGTTTGAAGGGAAAACCATAGTTATTTCAATTTAACTGGCCGCCATTTGTAGTGAAATGGGTATAAAAATGTCCGTGAAGGACTGCAGCGATGGTCTGCTGCCTCGGCGAAAGAGGATGGTAAGATCCGCCGAGATTGGCCTTGTCTGGGGACGCGTGTATGCGCTTGCAGGCTAGCGTTGCGGTGTCGTGGGGTGGGCTCTTCCCCCCGCACAAGGACCCACTGCAAAAGAATTTCGCATTCACAAATTAAAGAGATCAAATGCCGATCGACTGGTGTCGAGGCCGAGATAACCTACTAAGGGTTGAAATTGCTTATTCAGAGAACAAGTTGGGACGAGCAAAAACGGATGGACTTCGTCATTAACGACGGTCCTTATGGCCCACAAATAAGAGTGGGGCATCCAGATGGAGGTGGTGCCCCCTCGCACCCTCCCAACCGGATCAGACGTGGCCATGTGTTTCCCATTTGAGTGAAAAACTCATACAAAAGCACTTTGTATGACTCTTTCCCACAAATGAAAAGCACAAACGTAACCAATTTATGCTATAGAGTTATAAAATAAAATCACATAACCCTATATCATAAAAGGGCACGCGAGCGGAAGGCCACTCTACCCGGCAAGAGCCCCTGGAAACAACATAACAGTGGAGCGCGCCCGATGGCTAGCTCATACTATGCGAAACGCCTGTCATTGTTGCGGGTCCTATACCCGGTCAGACTTGACGGAATGGAAAGACCGACAGTTTAGTTTAACAATCCATTGTATTTTTGAGTGATCTTGAAATAATTACTTCTCGTTGAAACCAGAATAAATGTGCGCTATTTACAATTATAAGTTATTGTGACTGATGCGTTAAATTGTAATATATATATATATATATATATATATATATATATATATATATATATATATATATATATATATATATATATATATATATATATATTTATATATATAAATATATATAATGAATGTTTACAAAACAAGTTGGGTAAACAGACCTACGCTCATGTCAGAAGGGTTTTGTATTCAATTTTCAAGATGCAGTCACCAGATTGAATAGAGTCAAAAAGCATGTCAATGACGATTTTATTGGAGAAACTATGAAATTCGAAGATCATACTATTATTAACAAAGTTGAACGAATTTTGACTTCTGAGGTTTTTGTTATTGTTATACTCATAAATATCTCCCTTGATAATTATTTCAGATGTCCATTCGCGAGGGAGGAAACACATTTTTCATGTATTTCCCCCCTGTGCCCCCAATGAAGCAAAAACTGACAGGTTAAGAACTGTTTTGAAAAGCTCCCATGAAAACTTTCATTTCATACTCATATCGGCTACGTTTGATGAATTTTTTTCAGGGGCCACTCTCCTGTACTGTTATCATCGATTAATAGCCAATTTTTTCGAATCCTAGAATGGTTACAAAACCCTTTTGCTAGGAGCTATCTCCCACCTCCTTGACTTGTTTCACTTATGAGCATTAATTGTAGGTACTCATCTTGAGTCATTCATTAAATTGAATAAAGTGTTCAAAGCATGCACCTTAAACGTTGAAGTTGGGAAAAAATTACTCAAAATTATTCAATCTTCGCATTTAAAACAGCCACTATTTTGTTTTACGATTACTGATACCACTAGCTGAACTGATTCTCAAAGGTATGCATGACACGTATCATTCCTGAAATTTTCATGCAAATCCTAGTAAAACTGTAGTGTCTGAGTCGGTTAAAAGCGCATGTTGTTCCATAGCCATATGTTGCCATAGTAATAAATGCAGCGCATATTGTTCCATAGTAATACCGGAAAATTCAAACCGCTATAACATCGCTAAATATGATTCAATCTTTATGAAACTTACAGGATAGATCAATCTTATAAATCGACATCCACGTACTGAATTTCTTTGAATTTAAGGGCACCGTTAAGATTTTATTCAAGAAAACATAAAATCGATAAATCATACTATTACTAACAAAGTTGAGTGAATTGCGACTTCTCACGTATTTGTTGTTGTTGTACTCATCAAGGCCTACATTCCTGATTTATTTCAGATTTTTCGGATCACAAGTGTCCAATCGCGAGGGGGGGGGGGACACAAATTTTTCGTGTATTTCCCCTCCCTGTGCGCCCCTCGAAGCAAATTTTGCCATTTTCATTTGATACCCATATCGGCTACCTTCAATGAAATTTTTTTTTCGGGGGGTCACTCTCCTATATGGGGAGACCCCCCTTAAATACCTTATAAAATTTTTTTGTAGTTGAACTTTGAAGAGATCACCACTTTACACCTACACACAAAATTTGATGTTTCTAGCTCAAGTAGTTTCCGAGAAAAACTGCTGTGACACACGGACGGACGGACGGACGGACGGACGGACGGACGGACAGACGGACAGACTGGTCGCGAAACTAGTAGGGTTTTGTAAAATTATTTTACAAAACCCTAAAAAAGTGTACTCACCGGCATCCTCGACGAGCGCTCGTTGGCGATATGGTGAGTTGCTAACAAAGGTGGATCTCCTGCAATTTTAAAGATTTACACTCCCTGGTCTTAACGCAACTACGTTACATAAAAAATTTAATATTGAAGGCTAGTTATAGTGATGAACTTCGTTTACAAATTTTCCATCATTGCAATTTATGACTTATTCCATCCAGGCTGCACCTTTTGTGCGTTTTAAAACTTCACTGCATACGCAGGTTACGGGCATCGCGTGGTCATAACACTCAGATAAGTTCAGTCCCAAATGAACATCTTTGCATATTTGCCAGGGGGAGTTCGGGCGTAAACTCGTTGGCCAGCATTTCATCTGCTTCCTGGATTCTTTTCGTTTTTTTTCAGATTTACGGATCACGTGGGGGATGCATAAATTTGGTGAAAAAACAACATTGGCCCTATATAAGGCAGACCCTCTTATAAATCTTTGAAAAAAAATTGTTACCCAAACTTTCAAGAGGCTATCATATACCAACTGAGTTTGGTATTTGTAACTGCAATAGTTCTGGAGAAAAACTGCTGTACAAACGGACGGGCGGACCGTGAGGTGATGATTTCAATAGCTCAATAGTAATAACACGTTGTGTATTCTGCTAGCTAGTTATTTATTTTTCCTGCATATATACATTTCGGCTAAGACTTGTAGGTTTCTTCAATGCGTACACGCCTAAACAATTTTCGTAGTGTTTATATTTTTATAATTTACATAAGATAATTTAATTGTTTCTTAAATCACACAATTTGATACAACAGTTAATTATCTTGATTTATTAATAAACCTTACACTAATATTTTAATAACCTCCATGATATCCGTCACAAGTACTTAAATAGTCATTAGAACCATTTGCTTGGTCCGCGTTGAGTAGATCCCCTCTTCCGTTTTTGTAGTCAGCGATGCGCTCCTCCACGTCTAATTGTCTAAAATCCCTTGTGATGTATATAATTTCCGAAATTAAAACAATAATTGAAGTCTTCAACGCTAAAGTTGAAGAAGAGGAAATCCTCAAAGCTCAATTTCCATGACGCCATTCCTTGACATTGCAATCGGCAAGAATCTGTGAGTATATTCAAATGCTGTCCATAGTAAGTAGTCAGAAAACTAACGTGGATATCACATGAGAGAAGGACCTTCAACCAACCCTAATAATGTATCGTAGAGACCATTATGTCGTCAAAATGATGAATGTTAATTCATCTTAAAGATGATCCTTTGTAGGGGAGCTGAAATCTCAAAAATAATGTTGAAAAGCTATAGAAATACAAAAACAAGTTGGGTGAACAGACCTACGCTCATGTCAGAAGGGTTTTGTATTCAATTTTCAAGATGCAGTCACCTGATTGAATAAAGTCAAGGAGCATGTCAATGACAATTTTATTGGAGAAACTATGAAATACGAAGATCATACTATTATTAACAAAGTTGAACGAATTTTGACTTCTGAGGTTTTTGTTATTGTTATTGTTATACTCATAAATATCTCCCTTGATAATTATTTCAGATGTCCATTCGCGAGGGAGGAAACACATTTTTCATGTATTTCCCCCCTGTGCCCCACTGAAGCAAAAACTGACAGTTTAAGAACTGTTTTGAAAAGCTCCCATGAAAACTTTCATTTCATACTCATATCGGCTACGTTTGATGAATTTTTTTTCAGGGGCCACTATCCTGTACTGTTATCATCGATTAATAGCCAATTTTTTCGAATCCTAGAGTTGTTACAAAGCCCTTTTGTTAGAAGCTCCCTCCCACCTCCTTGACTTGTTTCACTTATGAGTATTAATTGTAGGTACTCAGCTTCAGTCATTCATTAAATTGAATCAAGTGTTCAAAGCATGCACCTTAAACGTTGAAGTTGGGAAAAAATAACTCAAAATTACTCAATCTTCGCATTTAAAACAGCCACTATTTTGTTTAACGATTACTGATACCACTAGCTGAACTGATTCTCAAAGTTATTCATGACACCTATCATTCCTGAAATTTTCATGCAAATCCTAGCAAAACTGTAGTGTCTGAGTCGGTAAAAAGCGCATGTTGTTCCATTGCCATATGTTGCCATAGTAATACATGCAGCGCATATTGTTCCATAGTAATACAGGAAAATTCAAACCGCTATAACTTCGCTAAATATGACGCAATCTTTATGAAACTTGCAGGGTCAATCAATCTTATAAATAGACATTTGCGTAGTGAATTTCATTGAATTTAAGGGTACCGTTAAGATTTTATTCAAGAAAACATAAAATCGATAAATCATACTATTACTAACAAAGTTGAGTGAATTGCGACTTCTCACGTATTTGTTGTTGTTGTACTCATCAAGGCCTACATTCTTGATTTTTTTCAGATTTTTCGGATGGAAGGTGTCCAATCGCGAGGGGGGGGGACACAAATTTTTCGTGTATTTCCCCTCCCTGTGCGCCCCTCGAAGCAAACTTTGCCAAACTAAGACCTGTTTTGAAAAGTTCTCATCAATACCTTTCATTTGATATCCATATCGGCTATCTTCAATGAAATTTTTTTTTCGGGGGGTCACTCCCCTACATGGGGAGACCCCCCTTAAAAACCTTATAAAATTTTTTAGTAGTTGAACTTTGAAGAGATCACCACTTTACACCTACATACAAAATGTGATGCTTCTAGCTTAAGTAGTTTCCGAGAAAAACTGCTGTGACACACGGACGGACGGACGGACGGACGGACGGACGGACAGACAGACGGACAGACGGACAGACAGGACGCGATTTTAGAAGGGTTTTGTAAAATTATTTTACAAAACCCTAAAAAAAGTTAAGAAAGTTCAAGTTCGATAAATCTACTTTTGTCCAACGTCGAACGAATGTGATGAAACTTGTAAGTAATGAAATACAAGTAAACAACTTTGAAACATATACCAAGTGAATAATAAAAACGCCCTGTGTAATAATATGTCATAGAGACCATTATGTGGTTAAAATATTTATAAATGTCTCTTCACTGATCGTTGAGACCCTTATGTAGTCAAAATATTTATGAATGTCTCTTCTTGAACGATGATTATTTTTAGAGGAGCTGAAATCTGTAAATTGGACTTGAAAAGCTATGAAGGTTTAGCGGTACAAAAACTTTAAAAAGTCCAAGTTCAGAAAAAGGGGATGGAAGAATAGAAGAAAACTTCAGAAAACGATACTTAAATTATTTTTGTCAATGGAAAAAAATTACAACTACGCATCTTAAAAGTAATCATTTTAAAATTCTGATGGACTGTGAATTAGTCATTTTCAGTCAATACTGCTAAGAGCTTTACATCCGTGAATTAGAATTTTTCAAAGATTTTCTGTAACTCTAGATAATTGAAAATAGTCCAGTGGATGCGTCAAACGACCACTTATTATGGGTGACATGTCAACTTTGAATCTGAGCTCTCTAATAACAACATAAGACATAAGGTTGCATGTTGACAGCCCTCTTACTGAATAGATCGAAAATAGCCGTTAGGATGGATGTAATAGTTTTACATCCCGATAGAGTCCATTCTCTTTTAAGGTAACGAATCAAAAAAGCTGTCGAAATCTAACCAAAATCTTGTGATGCGTTTGAACTATGAATACTAGAAAAATACTAGTCCCCATCGAAGTAGGTGTACAATGAAGAACTGTATAGTTTATTTCGCAACCCATCCCCTTTTTAATAAATTATCTCCAAAAATGACACTGGACTGATCCCGTTAGCTCAAAACTAAACAAAAAAGGTACTGAAAGGTCAGGTCGAATCAAATGGTTACCAAAAAAAGCGCCAATATGTTTGGAGTACCCTACCGATCCAGAAACCTTCCTAAGATTGCCCAATTGATGGATGTAGTCATTCGTTATGAAAGAGGCGATCACTTGATTGAGAATACTGCATGCGATATATCCGATAGTCCAAGGTCTGACTGTCTGCAATGCCAGAGAAAAGGAGAATTATTCTTACAAGACAATATTATAAAGTGTTATAAAAGCGATCCTTATCTAAGTTATAAAAGCGATCCTTATCTAAGACTAATTTCGAAATTTAAACGCTGTCAAAATATGCAATCATGGCTATTTCTGAAAAGTCCTTAAAGTTTTTATAATTTGATCCAACAAACAACCACTCTAATTTATTACATGAGGCAAAGAAATGAGTGGCAATAAATGGCTATAACCTGATGATTAATGGATATATGACAAAAACATGTCCAAATGAAACTTTTCACATTGACTCCTCTCGGCTTTGTAATCGCACTTCTAATACCTGACCTAGAAAACTCCTATCAATTCTTGGCATATGCTAACCATATTTACTAGACATGGGAAAAAACGGTTCCATAAACTTAAATCAAACCTTCTTAAAAATTTAAAATGCTAATTATGATTTTTTTCCGAACTGCGATTCGTAAATGTTCCTTACATAAATCGAAAATAATAGCTTGATCCAAACCGTCCACCAAACAAAAATACCGATATGCGTACATCTGACCCACGTAGAACGATGCTTGTACGCTTAAGCTACAAGCTAGGTACATGGAACGATATATTTCAAGTGACAACGTTCCAAAAAATGCAATAACACCTGAAAGCAACGAAAATGTAATCGGGATACGGGAAAATAAAAAGAACGATAAGGCCTGAAATTAACGAAACCACTATCAGGACTTGATCAAAACAAACTTTCAGCAAAGTTGCTCGGTGCCGTCCAAAGTAACGCGTTACTTCTTCATTTTGGAACGCATTGAAGACCTATTGCTAGTGGTTCGTTTGCTTACTTTAATCAGTTCATTATTAGTGGCATATGCATCCGCAATCCTTTACCTTATGTTTCTGCCTACTGACTTAGACTCCGTTTCCATACATTTTAAACTTGCAGTTAATGCAAACAATAAAATGAAACAAATAGTTACTAATATGAATCTCTACTATAATGCAAATTTCAAAATCGATCCAATTAAAAATGACACGCTTTAATAAGTAGCTGTTACATATACTATACCATCAATTCCTTTGTCAACAATAGAAATCGGATTAATTATGAGACCAAATCTGTGCAGAAAGTTTTGAATAATGTCAATGGAACCTTTAATCGTTACAAATATAAGTCATGCATTTGAGAATGAATTATTTTTCTAGATTCCGAGTACGATGATAAGAAACCAGGTTTGCAAATCATACGTGATCAAACCGTGAAGGATCTGACTCAAAAACTCAAAAATTTACCCTCTAGTCCCCAAGAAGAAAAACAGCAAAGTCGTATTGGCGATATGACAGGACTGATATCGAAAGCCAAAGAAGGACTTGCCAAAAGCAAAAGCAAAGGAGATATTTCTAGGTATTAATTAAAAAAAAATATTGACCACCATTTGAATTTCAAATATATTGTATTTAAAGGTCGCCCAGTGTTGATCAAGACATCAAAAAATCCGAACCGAAGAAGTCAGAAAATGAATTGCATTGGGAAGAGCTTGTGAAGAATATGGCACGTCCTTTAACATTGTGTGATTTAGATTTCACGGATCTCAACGAAGATGATGAAAAAGACGTCCTGGCCCCTCGTGGTCTGGGTGGTGCTGTACCTCCGCCACCCCCACCGATGGGAGGGCCTCCTCCAATCGGTGGTATGGGAGGTAAACTTCTACCTCCACATTTCCCACCTCCTCCAACAAATTTAGTTCCTCCACCAAATCTCGGCTACGGAACGATGAACAATCGATCTAACGGTGATCAAACACAAACAATTAAAAAGAACAAAAAGACAGTAAGTCGAGGTTTAGTAAAAGTAAATTTTATTCTTAATACTGTTTTATATTTCAGGTAAAACTTTTTTGGAAAGAAGTTAGAGAAGACATGATCCCGCCTACCGTCACAAAAACAATTTGGGATGAGCTGCCCAAAAGCGCAGTAGATATTCAGAAGCTGGAACATCTCTTTGAATCTCGAGCCAAAGACTTAATGACTAAGGTGAGCGTTCCCTTTTTACTGTTTATACTGTAACATTAGATTTAATATTGAAAAGTCTGATGTGGATGCTACTATTAATTGGAAATCAACACATTTCACTTCTGTAGAAAGTTGAAATTCAGTATGTTTTAAATAAATTCCCTTTATAATTGCGTCTTTTTCGAGACACATCTTAGTTCTGATGAAACAATAATAATTTTGTATTTTTTGTCTTCATTGACATTTCATTTATTCATTTCAAACGAATAAATTTTAAATGGATGTGGATGCATAATTCTTAAAATCATTAAACAGGAGGTGAGTAATTCAAATGTGTGCACACATCCTATCCGTAAACACGTATACAACAAAACAATGTTAAACTCTCAATGTAATAGAGTGGAAGAAATTTCAAGGTTTATTCGATTACACGATTGACTTTATATTTATGTTTCATAAAACTGCATAAACAATACATAGTTGTATATAATAATTTTTTTATTTTAAAGTAGTTGTATCTAACGTTCAATACTACGAAGACACTATTTTATTACAATATGCTACCCATATAATTTTATCAATAATATGTGACTTCTTGTTGTTGCTTTTCAAATGAGTAAATCTGGTCATTCTTTACGTTAAGATTTCTTACACAACATTGAGAAATCTATGTTTTTTAAGTGTTTAATTAATTTCATCGTATATTTCTCAACCGTAATAATCTATAGAAAAATTTCGAGGATGGAAATTTTCTAAATTTTTGTTTTTTGATATTGTCATCTTATATTATTAAGTAACTTCAAAGTGGTAAATAACAACACAGTCGAGATCAGATCTTGTCGATTAAATGTAGTTATATCATGTTTTTTCGTAATGTTAATTGTACATTAAAAGGTATATTATTAGTACCTTAATGCAATGACGATTATTACCAGCTATACCCTCATACGCATAACTGACGGCTTAGCTCATAACCCGTCAAAAAAAACACTGAAAACAAATTTCATGAATCTCTACACTAGAGGCAAGTGCTTCATCCACCATATAATTCGGACTTTGAGTGGTTGGATATAATTTGGAAAAATTTAATATTTCTTAGTTTTCAAATTTTTTGTTTTTCTAATCAAGGCTACGTTTCCAGATACAGGAATGCAGGTAAATCCAAAAAAATAATTGTATTTACAAGTTAGATGTGATTTTATTTTACATTTTTTGGCTATGTACAAAATGATAGCAAAATTTACTGCTGAAAATAATATCAATAAATGAGACTAGTAAATTATCATGTAAAAAAAGAAAACACTTCGCCGTTATCGCCTTTATGCCGTTTTGTGATAGTCAGGTGGAGGTTTTTTATACCCTGAATGTGGATCTCCTAGACGCACAAGGCTTGTGGAGTACACACAAAACAACTCCCCTGTCAACTTGAGAACCTAGCCTAGAATCATTTGTCATATGACTTCGGGATATGCCTCATTTTGCTACGCCTTGAGGCGCCATCCAGTTGCAGAAATTATTTTTCTAGCGGGAAAAGAGGGAAGGAGAAGGATTGCTAGAAAAAAGACCCTCCGCCCTCGACGCCTCCAAGCGCACAATTATGCCCTTTATGACTGTTACATTTGTCAACCGACCTAGGCATCTGTAGTAAGCCTAAGTATTCGAGCATCAGTGGTGGCTGCTTTTGATGAGGAAAATTTATATCTCCGTCGAAATAGCTTAGTTTTTCATTTTACTATGCCATGGTCAACTACACCCGGCAAGTTTTCGTCATTTATGCAGAGATGAGTGGTTCACTTCAGCCGCTTTTTTTGTGGTTGGGAGGTGAAGGCTATTTATGCCTTAAGTGTGGGGCTCCCAAATGCGCAAGACGTCTGGACTGCACACTAAACACCTCCCCTCTCAACCTGCAAACTTAGTCTGGGACCGTTTGACACATTATTTCGGGCTAAGTCTCGTTTTGCTATGCTGTGGGCGCGTTCAAGTCGAAGGATCTCTCCTCTAGCAGGAGTGGAGGAAGGAAGAGGGACTGCTAGAAAAGTAATCCCCCACCCCCGACGTGCCCAGCTGTTGTGAGCCCTTTTAGGATAAAAGGGAACATAATGTGCCACATGCTTCCTTTTTATCAACCAATTCAAGCATCTTCCCGGTTAGGCTACCCAGGGAGAGCCCTCGTATTTCTCTGTAGAGATCTTTTGCATGCAAAAAATGTGTGGCAGGCACCCTCTTCCTCTCCTGCGCAAAACCTACAGTCGGAGGACCGTGATTTACCAATCTTGTACAAGTAAGACTGACAACACCCATGCCGGCTTATAAGAGCTGGTTCAGGTGGAAGTCAGTCCCACTGTGCGTTCGATTGAGCCACAATCTCAGATCAGAAATGAGCCGCGTGGTCCATCTTCCCTTCCTGCTGTTCACCCAGGACTGCTGCCAATCATTGAGTAAGCGTTGTCTTTTCTCGCGGCCAACTGTCTCCCTTGTATTTTCGTTTTGACACAGGTAGACAGTACGCCAATCTCTAGCAAGGAGAGTAATAGGTATAACGCCTGCGTTGACTACCACTGCCGAATCAGAGATTGTTGGATATCGCGATCATCAATGCACCTCTTCTCGCGATCAACAATGCACCTCTTCTCTGTACCTGTGTCAAGTGTTTTCGGTCCGCTCCATATTTCTGCTCCGTACAGTAGCACCGGCTCTACGGACCTAATGAAAAGTCATCTTCTTGATGGGTTGGGTCCCTCTACTCTCGCTACAAGTTGACTCAGAGATGAACTTCAGCCACTTTGACATCTTTCGGTTTGACATTCCCCTTGTAAAACGACCTTCGTCCATAAAAATAACAGTTGCTTTTTTTTTTGCAATGTTTACGTTCGTCTCAAGCCTCCGTGTCCGAGGCAAATATTTTGAATTACTTTAGAGTACCTTGATTGACACACAATAGAAAATTCCTAAAGACAATAAAAATTGATCGAAATGCATTGGAGAATAAAGTGCGCGTGATAAATGTTAAGTGCAGCTTCATAGCGCGAAAAAGAAATCGCCCCATATGATCCTGCAAACTAGTTAGCTGAGCTCGATTTTTTTTATAGTTTGCTGACTCATGTGCTAGAATATCGGCATTTAAACTCTATAAAACACTACACATCTCTACGTTTATCCGGAGAAAGCTCTACGAATTAATTATAGAGGTCATCTCGCTGATTGCCCCATCTTTTGCACACACAAAACGTATGGCAGGCATCCTGTTACAGCCGTCAGACGATGACTTACCAATCTCGTGCAGGTAAGACTGAAATATCTATGCTCGTTGAAGAGCTAGGTCAGTTAGAAGTCAGTCTCCCTACGACTTTGATTGAGCCACAATCTCAGATCACATATCAGGTGCGCGATCTATCTTCCCCTCCCATCGCTCACCCGAGTCTGCTGCCAGACGTTGAGTGATGATTGTCTCTCTCCATCGACTTCGTTTTGACCCAAGTAGATTCTGCTTCGTTCTCTAGAAAGACGTTGTCTGATAAGCGAATGAAATGCTCAATGCTCCATGTACCTACATCAGGTATTTTCGGCGGGCCATAATGCTGGAGAAATATTTTCCCAGGTCCTAGGAGCACAAATCGCGTTAATGAGTCTCCTCCTAATGAGTTTCTCGAGCTCTTTTCTTCTAGCCGTGCCTAGCATACATACAGTTGGTATACAAATGAAAAGCTGTTCCGCTTCCTCATCAGTCAACTCGACGATAGCCATGCGTTATCCCCTGATGTTTATTTGGTGTTACAGCCTCGCTTTAACTCCACTTAAACTAGAAACCTCCCTTTTTATTGTCTCCTCTACCGCGGCCAAGTCCACTACGCAATCAACAGAAGTTGCTAGTGATTACTGTTACTTTCTTGATCATAACCTTCTTTACCGCAACACATTTCAGACCTATGCTCAAAAATCTACCAGTATGTGGCGAGACCGTGTTCGTACTTTTTTAATGGCAGTCTCGACATCTTCTGGCTTCAAACCCCTCCTGATCTCACGCAACACATCTAGATATGATCTGCCATATTTGAGTTTCACTTACGATGTCTACCTTAATGTCCTTCGTAGTGGCTTTTTCGATATCTATTCCGTATCAAGTACTTCTTATTGACGGACTTGGGAAAGTTTATTTTCTGACGCCTCTGGGAAAAGCTTTTTGTGGCTTTCTTGGCTGTCTTCGTTAGTAGTGTCTGAAAACCATGGTCTAACGTATCATCTCCAGTGAGTGCCTTATCCTTCCTCCTTTTTCCTGGTCTTCCTCGACTAGCTAGAAGTCAGCCGTTTGATGGCACTAAATCTGTCTTCGCTTTGCCAACATCACTTCTTAACTTTTCAATCAGCTCCGTCTATAATGTCCCATGCGGTCTAGCTCTAGGAACCCGTTCCTTATGTCTTTGCAATGTTTTTCTTCCAGTCATAGGCGGATAGAATTCTCTTCAAGATATTTTGGTTTTTCGGGTTAATGTATTGCCTCACACACTTTGGCGGATGCCGCGAGTATATCCTGCTGATATGAGCTCTCTGGACTTTTTCGTTCGATCGTCCGTTTTTCCTCATTTTTTAATGCATCAGTCGTTTCTGTTTTTGACGGATTCAGAGAAGTCTTATCTGTCGGGTCCCACCTCCCCATTCATATTTGTTGTCGCCTTATTGGTCCCCTGGTTATCATTGCAAAGCAAAGAAGCCGGATGGGGGTTGCTACAAGCACTTATGAGGACAAATGCTCGGAGAGACCAGCGCTAATCGAGACTCCGTCTCAACCGAACCTATACACCAACTCAATACTACGAACTTCGAACTTACTCCGAGAGTATGGCTACTTTATCATAATCACAGCGTACCCAAAGTCTTGGTATCACGCCTTCTTTTTCACTGATGTCTTCTATGTGTGCCATAAAGGCTTCACTGAAAAGAGTTGAAAGTGAGTTACGCTTCGCTTTAGTTTTCCATGCATTTGTGTTTCCAATGATTAGCAACAATCTTTCTAGAAAATAAAATGCTTCTTTACCGGTGCACTAGGATCCGTGAGAAAATGTTGATGTCATCCACATAGGGTACTCGACTTGTATAAGAATGTACCTCTTGTATCGACAAGTAGCTTTCTTATGACGTACGCCAGAGCCAATTGCATAGCAATAGGGAATAGGACCAGCCCATCTCCCGGCTTTAGTCCGATATTTGTGTCAAAGGCAACTGTGAGTTGGTTATTGATGCGGACTTGGGAGGTCGTCGACGTCATTGTCATTTTGGTAAGACGGACTAATTTGGCTGGGATACCAAAGCAAAGCATTATTTGGTACAATACATAACGATCAATACTGTCGTATGCTTTCTTCAGGTAACCGAAAATTTGGTGTACGTCTATGTTAAACCCTCAGCATTTCTCGAGTACCTGCTAGACTGTAAAGTCTATCATCGATCTACCGGTTTTATAACCACCTTGATACTCCCCAATAATACTGTTGGCGTATGATCCGATTTTATTTTCTAAGATCTTTGAAAATATTTTGTATGCGGTACAAAGTGGTTATATGCCTCTATAGTTTTCGCACTGTAGCTCGGCACCTTTTATGTGGATAGAGAATATAATTGATTGACTCGACTCGCTTGACATTTATTTTTGTTCCCAAATGTGCTAATAACTGAATTTTTTTTTGGTTAGGAGTTGAATGCCATTTACACACTAAGTGTGGGACTCCCACGCTCATAACCGACTGGACTACCCACTAAACACCGCCCCTGTCAACCTGAGAATCTAGCCTGGAACCGTTTGGCACATTACTTCGGGCCAGGCCTCATTTTATGACGCCGTGGGGCGCCTTCAAGCTGGGGGATCCCTCCTCTAGCTGGAGGAGAGAAATGAAGAGGAATTACCAGACAAGCGATCCCCCAGCACCTACCTCCCCAGCTGCTGAGTGTCCCTTTTTTCTTTTAGGACTGCCCGAACATAATGTGTCACCTGGTTCCATTTGTCAACCAATCCAAGCATAAGCGCCCCTATACTATCCGGGGTGAGCTCTCCTGTCTCCTTGTACAGGTTCTGTTCCAGCCTGTCCCATTTTTGCACGCAAAAAATGTGTGGCAGGCATCGTCTTCCTCTCCTTGGCAAAACCGGGTTAGATAGAAGTCAATCTCACTAAGCCTTCGATTTAGCCACGGTCTCACATCTGGGATGAGACGCGCAGTCCAACTTCCCTTCTTGCAATTCACCCAAAACTGCTGCCAGTCGTTCAGTAAGCGCTGTCTCTCCTCGCGGGCAACTGTCTCTCTCGTGTCCTCGCTTCGGCGCAAGTAAATAGCGCGGCGCTCTCTAGCAAGGAGGGCAACAGGTATCATGCTTGCAATAGACTGTTGGGTATGAAGATGCAATCCTCAGTGCTCCTCTTCTCTGACCTATTCCTGTTTTGGTATACCTCCTTACTGAGAGCGTCACTCCATATTTCTGCTCCGTACAGCAGCAACGACCCTACAGCACTCATCAAGAGGCGTCTTCTTGATGGATTGGGTCTCCCTACGTTGGCCATAAGTCGACTCAGAGCCGATACGCCCGAAGCAGCTTTCTCAGCCGTCGCCCTGATTTGCTCAGAAAAACTTATCTTTGAGTCAATCAGTAGCCCCACGTACTTCACCGGTGGTTTCGATTCGGTTATAATATCTCCAATACCGATCATCCTTACTCTAGGGATTCTCTTTTTTTGTCAAGATGACCACTTCGGTTTTCTCCAGTGCTAGACTGAACCCACGGGCATTCATCCAGTCTCTCAATCGGCGCATTATCCTAAGTTGCGCTTGTTCAACGGTGCGTCCAGCAACTAGACCCGCAACATCATCCGCATAGCCGATCAAGCATGATTTATCCGGCATCTTCAGTCTCAGTAGCCCGTCGTAGGGCACGACCCACAGGTCTGGACCAAGGACAGATCCCTGGGTAACGTGCTGGCCCTGTGTCGTATCATAAAGCAGGCGTCGGTCCTTTAGGTAGTTCCTCAGCAGCCGCATCAGATATTCTAGAACTTGAAAGAATATCCATCCATCCATCTAGCGGAGTTGAAGGCGTTCCTAACGCCAAGTGTCATCAACAGAACGATCCATCACTTGGTGCGGCTAAATGCCTCTGCCTTTTGGACCGTGCTCACCAACTCTGGAATCGCATCAATGGTGGAACGTGAGTCTTCTCTTGATAAGTTTCTCTAGCACTTTCCCAGTAGTGGCTAACATGCATAACGGATGGCATGCAGACGGCAACCTGGGATTTCCCTTCCCCTTGCTGATCAGCACGAGCCTCGTACCGGGAAAACCCCGTCCCGTAGGCAAGCGTTGAATGTGCTGAGCAGCAAGTCAGGACAATGGTGATAAACCAGTTGCAACACCTCAGCTGGAACACCACCTGAGCCTGGAGCCTTCCTCGCTTTCAGTGAAAGGACTGCCTCTTCCAGTTCCGGCTGTGCGAAGAGTGGGCACTCGATTGCTGTTTCACCGTGGACAGCGTCATTACGGATGGGATGGACGGGGAATCGTGTCCTTTCTGTCTCGTCCATCTTTTCCGCATCATGTACGATTATGCAAAGCGCCCGCAGGGCGCCAAGCTTCCGTATAACTAGCATTTAGGCAAGGCCCCACGGATCCTTATTCACATTGTCCACTAGATTTTGCCAGCAGTGAGCCTTGCAGTTGTTAATCAGTTTGCGAAGGCATTTCCTCGCCGATTTATATGATGCTGCTCGGTTGCACGACTCTCCACGGCTCCGTTACCGTTGAGCCTCACGCTGAAGCTTGTGAGACTCCCTTCGCTTTTCAGCAATTTTAGAAGACCACCAGTGCACTTGCCGTGCCGGAGTTTTCGACGGGACATAGAAGCGTTGCAAGCAGTCGTGATGATGCTCATAGCAAAGTTTACCACGTCTTGTGCCTTTTGTTCTGTCCCCTGCGAATCACCCTCCAGTGGGGCACCTGCCATGAGCACCTCGACGAACTGCTAGATGACTATGGCAGGCTTTCTGAACACCGCTACCACCACATTTAAGGAGCTCCACTGGAATCTGATCAATACCCGGCGCTTTATTGTTCTTTTGGGCTTTGATGGTGGAACAAACTTCATCTAGAGTTGATGGGGGCAATGGAAGTTCTCCAGGAATATCTATAGGCTCCGATATTCTGCAGCTGTGCAAAGGATTTAAGAGTTTCTTGAAAAATGATGCCCATCTTTCCTTAATTTGTGGTTTTAGGCGGATAACTTCGTTTCATACTTTTCATTACTTTATATGCTTATATGGTGTTGTTGCTCGCTAGACTTACATCGATGCTTCTCTTCTTTCTTCTTTCTTTTCTTAATTCTAATTATCTTATTCGCTACTCTTTTGAGATTTTCATAATTTTCACTCTGTCCTGGTTTTGGTACCTAAATATTGTTTGTACGTCTAATTCTTTTTGTCTGAGAAATTCTAGCACTTATCGATCCAAACATTTCTTTTGCGCTGGGCTTGGTGTCCGACCGTCTGTTCTGGCTCGTTCTTAATTGTCGCTTTCACTTCCACCCATAACCCGTTGCTTGTTTTCAGCTATGTTTCTGATAGGATAGAAGCCAGCTGGTAGTCGAGGGTCTTTGTGAATTTTTTTGCCAGAGACGCCGTCTGGAGCCTTCCGATGTCTTATTTCTATAGGAGGCTGGTCTTCGCCGAATATGCCTTTGACCTACGACATCGATGGGTTAATTTGATCAAGTAATGATCCGAGTTAGAATTGGTTCCTCGATATGTACGGATGTGTAGTATGCTCGAAGCCCATCGTTATTGGATGATGGTCGATCTGGTTTTGTGTGTTGTATTCCTATGATACCCAGGTCATTTTATGAATGCGTCAATGTGGGAAGTAAGTCCCACGTATGAGTAGATTTCTGCTGTATGCAAAGTCAATCAGGCGCTGGCCGTTGTCATTTGTTTCATCGCGGAGACAATCCTCCAGTCTTTTCCCGATGAGATAGCTCATTCCCAACCTCAGCCAGTTTCCTTCGCATCTGTGTCCTTTTCTTAAGTTGGATCTTGTACGCTTATCAACCAAATTTTGCGGAACTTCGCTTTTATACAGTTCGCAAAAATTCGTTGATTGACTGCCTTAAAATCAATAACGTGTGATTTGAACTCCCTATCCACAATACAGGCCACTCCGAATTCTCATTTTCCAGGCCCAATTCATTCCGCGGCTCTTTTGCAGGTCTTGAAACAATATTAGCCCAGTCATATTAGGTAAAAAAAGGGGTCAACCTCGGAATGAAAGATAATAAGCTGCAAATTGGTATGAACCTTTGTTTTGTCATTCTAAATGTTGTCTCAAAAGTCACAATCGTTATCGTGTTCGCGTCTCAAGATATTCAAGGTCAAAGGTCACAAAAATCGGTTTTTCGCGAATATCTGGCTTCCTATCGGTTAAATGAGATTTGCATTTATTATAAAAGTTGTAGGCTATAAAATTCCCTACAACTTTTGTTTAAACTTTTTTTTCATACGACCAACCGTTTTGAAGGTAGAGCGCGAAGAGTGCACATCGTACAGTCATATACGGCCTAATGCAAGGTCAAGCGTGAGTTATGGTTATCAGTACGTTATAAAGTCAATTATTTACTTGGAAATTATAATTATTAAACAATGCCTATTATTTATGTACTAACTATTAATTATTTATATTTAATTAAAGTAAGTAACTTGATTATTTATATATAATTATTCATATTTAACTCATCATTGACACAGCTATTGCCTTATCAGAACATCAAAAGACTGCTGTCATCATATTTGCTCGTTATTTTAATTGGACGTACTCAGTCACATCATCAGGAAATTTTTTTGAAAAAAGTTGGCAAAGGCAATGTCAAAACACAAATATATTCTACTAAAAGTTTTGACCAATATCCTCGTACTAAAAAGCACATTTTATTTTTACACGCATTCAGTGGCTGTGACACGACTTCTGCGCTATTTAAAAAAGGAAAAAAAACTGTTACTAGAGCATTGGAAAAAATTCCTGATTTAGATAAACTGGTGGAAGTATTTCAACAAGAAAACTGCCCAAAACAAACATTATTAGAAAATGGAGTGCGCATCTTGTTGGCATTATATAATGCTCCGAAATCTGAGGACAACATTGATCATTTCCGCTACACGCAATTCATCAAATTTACAAAACTAAATAAACCTGTACAACTGTCAACACTTCCACCAACAAGTGTAGCAGCTCATCAACACATAAAACGTGTCTACTACCAGATTCAAACGTGGTTAGGGAAGGACTTAGAACCTAAAGAATGGGGCTGGATGCTTGAAAATGAAATCCTGGAGCCCATACGAACGTTATTACCTCCAGCACCAGCCGAACTACTAAACGTAATATTTTGCAATTGCAAAAATGGTTGTGGTTCCCGCTGTGGATGCAGAAAATCAGGGCTACAATGTTCTTTAGCTTGCGGCCAGTGCAACGGACAAGCTTGCCTCAACGCTTCACTGTATCCAAGTAATCCCGATGAAGAAAATACATATGATCCCGATATTCTGGAAGGTTTGGAGATGAACATGACAGATAATGAGGATGATGACAATGAATCGAACATTTTTGAGCGACAAGAAGAAGAAGACGACGAACAAGAAGAAGATAATTAGCTTCCATTTCCAATTTCATTACAATTAAAATCAACAAAGATACTTTTGATATTTGAACTCACATTTTGATAAATGTATATTATGCCGTATTTAATAATAAATAAAAATATGTGTAAAATATATACTCTTACTATCATTTTAACTTAAAATAAAACTAAAATATATAATCCAGAATTAATAATATTTTATACTTAAATAGTTAAATATGAATAATTATATATAAATAATCAAGTTACTTACTTTAATTAAATATAAATAATTAATAGTTAGTACATAAATAAAAGGCATTGTTTAATAATTATAATTTCCAAGTAAATAATTGACTTTATAACGTACTGATAACCATAACTCACGCTTGACCTTGCATTAGGCCGTATATGACTGTACGATGTGCACTCTTCGCGCTCTACCTTCAAAACGGTTGGTCGTATGAAAAAAAAGTTTAAACAAAAGTTGTAGGGAATTTTATAGCCTACAACTTTTATAATAAATGCAAATCTCATTTAACCGATAGGAAGCCAGATATTCGCGAAAAACCGATTTTTGTGACCTTTGACCTTGAATATCTTGAGACGCGAACACGATAATGACAAAACAAAGGTTCATACCAATTTGCAGCTTATTATCTTTCATTCCGAGGTGAAAGCCCTAATATGACTGGGCTATATAGCAGTTTTCCAGAGACGAGGAGTTAGCCCGTCGCCCAACCTCCATTTCGGCAGCATAGTTATTATGCCCGGAAGACTCGACTTCAGCGTCCCCATAAAGGAGGTGTAAGTAGAATTTAGTAGCAGAGCTGTAGGTGTATTTGCGGTTATTGGCATTTCTCGACATTAATGTCTCATCAGTAAACCTAATGTGCGGCCCCTAGAGCATTTACAACCATTTGGTCGTGGGATTTAGAGTAAGGAATCATGGAAGCTGTGGGTTGGGGAAACAAGGGATCCCTTCTCCTTTCTCAAATGGGCTTGAAGATTTAGCTATATTTTGAAAATAATATGCTCATCAACCATTAATTTCGATATCAATTTTTCCTATAAACCAGTATCTACATAACTGGATATAAAAATGATAATCCACCGCCAAAAGTCGAAATTAGACATTGTCGTTGAAATATCTTAGAGTATCTCATTTCATGACCATAAAGGTATTCTAGATGATGGCATAGTCAGCATATATATATATATATATATATATATATATATATATATATATATATATATATATATATATATATATATGTATATATATATATATATATATATATATATATATATGTATATATATATATATATATATATATATATATGTATGTATATATATATATATATATATATATATATATATATATATATATGTATGTATATATATATATGTATATATATATATATATATATACATATATATATATATATATATATATATATATATATATATATATATATATATATATATATATATATGGCATATCAGTATCGAGGTAATAAACCACTCGATTTGTGCATAATTACACATTACAGCTTGCTGGTCTCATAGTCCGTCTTTGTTGGTAGGTACAGCGGCCATCTCCGCAATTACGATCTGGCAAAAGGTCATTCAGATTCACATGGACTCATTTTTGTACCGTCAATAATTAGAATTTTTTTACGAGAACCACCTTGTGCTTTTAACAAACTTTGTGATACCATCTTGTAATGTAAAAAAAACAAGTAAATTCAATGAACTTATGGCACTTAAAATTTCTCCCCTTGTATATATATATATATATATATATATATATATGTATATATATATATATATATATATATATGTATGTATATATATATATATATATATATATATATATATATATATATATATATATGTATGTATATATATATATGTATATATATATATATATATATATATATATATATACATATATATATATATATATATATATATATATATATATATATATATATATATATATATATATATATATATATATATATGGCATATCAGTATCGAGTGGTAATAAACCACTCGATTTGTGCATAATTACACATTACAGCTTGCTGGTCTCATAGTCCGTCTTTGTTGGTAGGTACAGCGGCCATCTCCGCAATTACGATCTGGCAAAAGGTCATTCAGATTCACATGGACTCATTTTTGTACCGTCAATAATTAGAATTTTTTTACGAGAACCACCTTGTGCTTTTAACAAACTTTGTGATACCATCTTGTAATGTAAAAAAAACAAGTAAATTCAATGAACTTATGGCACTTAAAATTTCTCCCCTTCTTCGTAGCACTACAGCACCTCTAAGGCCTTCGCTTCCTGCAAATAGCGCCTCCAACTGTGTCAGTCCATTGATCCCGTCCTCCAATTTTGAAATCCAAGCAGCGATGAACTGTCTTCGTCGACCGAGTTAGACCAGTGTTTCTTTGGTTTCCCCACTGGTCTCCGCCCTTCAGTTCTCCCAGCGATTAGCTTTTTGGGTATCCGTTGTTCGTTCATACGATTCATGTGGCTAGCCAATTCCAGCTTCCCCAGTTTTACAATCGTTGAGACCTTCGGCTCGTCAAAAATTTCATACAACTCATGGTTGTATCGAATTCGCCATTGGACCCCGTCTGGCTTCAATGCGATTATTCGCCTCAGGACCCGTCGCTCAAAGGCGTGCAATACATTTGCGGAAGCTTGGGTTAAGGTCCATGTTTCACCCCCATAGCATAACACAGGTCTTATACTTGGAGCTTTGTTTTCCTGTATATGCAGCTGGTCTTCAAGATCGTCAAAAATGAATAAAATGTGTTATTTGCGAGCTGTATTCTTCGGCGTATTTCATCTCGTTCACTACCGGTTCTCGTTAATTTAGCGCCTAATTATACAATTTTGCCCACATTTTCAATATTGTATTCCCCAAGTGTGATATAAAAAAAATTTCTCATGATAACTATAATATAGATAGTTTTGCTACAATTTCCATTTTATCTGAATTTTGGCAGTTAGTTAGTACGAAATGACTACTACTTTAATCAAAGCACAATAGGGCCAATAAATTAAAATTAATAATTTTAATTGACTATATATTTAATGGATTTATTAATGTTCTGAGATGAACAAATATCTTTAGGTTTTTACAAAATCCTTGTGGTAAGAGCGTACTTAATGGTATTGTCTGGTTGTGTATGAATGAGTGTAGTTGCTCAACGTTGATTAAACATGTTAAATAATAGTTTCACTATATCTGTGCTTATGAGTGACCTAGGAGCCATCTTGTATGCCTGACGGAAAACTTCCCAAGAGATGCCTGCTGATGATCTGCCACAATTCACTATTGCTAAGATAGTTGATGAGATTTATTCAAATATTGCTTTCTTGATAATTAAGGAAAATAAAATTTTAGCTAAAGAAACTGTGTGGTCAGAAAGGGTTTTTTCCTAATATTAAGAAAAGTAATAATGGAAAAAACAGAAACTTTCCATTTGTTCTCCCTCTTTCTTGCCCAGCTATCTAAAATGTGTGATTATAGTTAAGTCAAATCAAACTACAAAGTCCTTCTAATACAAAATCCCCAAACAACTACATTATACCCAAATCACTTGTTTGGTTGATTTGGTTTCCGCTAACAGAAATTCAGGGGGGCACAAAGTTATATGAATAATTTTTTCTAAATTCTTAAAAAACGTTTACAGGTTTCAACCATTTAAGGTTACTTCTCTTAGGTCATCACCTTCAATTGAATTAAACACAAGAAGTCACATCAAATAATTCCTATCTAATATACTCCAAATAAATGTGTGTACGTTTGCACTGTTGAAGCATTGTCCTAAAATTTGTTACTTCAAATTTTTTCAAACAGAAACAACAAGAAATGAACAAAAACAAAGAGATAATCATCCTTGATCATAAGCGTTCAAATGCCATCAACATAGCAATGACAAAACTTCCTCCGCCTCGTGCTATTAAAGCAGCTATTCTGAAAATGGACCAGACTGTTGTGACACGAGAAGGAATAGATAAATTATTGAATATGTTGCCAACAGATGAAGAGCGAGCGAAAATTCAAGAAGCACAGGTAAATGTTCTGTTCGTATTCGTATCAAACGCATAATTTATTAGAGAAATGAATGCTATGAATCATTTATAATTTGTTTTCGCAGATGGCCAATCCAGAATTACCCTTAGGGAGTGCGGAGCAATTTTTACTTACTCTATCTTCGATTTCAGAACTATCTGCTCGTCTGAAACTTTGGGCTTTTAAATTGGATTTTGAAAATACCGAGGTACGTTAAAACAAATCATCTGTTCATGATTACTGAGATAAAGCTTCAAAGTTATAATTTATGAAGCTCGTTTATGTCCATTAAGGTGTACCATATTGATCTGAAGAATCAGAAATAAAATTTAAGTATTTGTGCTCCTGCAAATAATATATATTACTGTTCGTTACAGAAAGAAATCGCCGAACCACTTAATGACTTAAAACAAGGTTTGGAATTGCTTAAAGCGAATAAAACATTTAAGTGTATTTTGTCCACGTTGTTATCAATTGGAGTTTTCTTGAACGGAACACCAGTCAAAGGATTTCAAATTGAATATCTAGCCAAGGTAATTTTAATTAATTATTCTTTATTGTTTCGGGGTCCGTTGTTTGATGAAGTTAGGCCTAAGTATGCCTTCAGCTCTCCGTAAATTTATGTATTTATTAGCAACAAACTTACAGACTAAAAGAGTGGTACATACTGCAATTAACGATGTTTTTTAAAACGTTAAAAACGTAAAACTAATGAAATTATTGCATCAATAAAAGCCGTCAATTAGTTTGCTGAATGCTTAGGCCAACGCTTATAAAGTTTAAAACAGAGACGATAGGTATTAGGGTTTCTTTCCCAGGATCTTAGGAAACCGGAATCTCGGGAAATAGATAAATTTGCTTACCTTTTCATAATCCCGCGATATATATATATATATATATATATATATATATATATATATATATATATATATATATATATATATATATATATATATATACACACATATATATATATATATATATATATATATATATATATATATATATATATATATATATATATATATATATATATATATATATATATATATATATATATATATGGTTCCCGGAATTTCCTGGAAAATGTAAAAAATGAAATTTTAACAAGAACAAGTTGGGTAGACAGAACTACGTTCATGGCAGAAGGGTTTTGTACACAACCTACGATATGAATGTTTGATTTCTTAAATTTCAACTCCCTTTTTTAGTTATTTAATTTATCATAATTATCATCTACGGTGCGACAGCTCAAGCCGGGCCTCAGTTTCCAGGATTTATCTCCTCCAATCATACGGGTTTGCAACTTCGTTCGCCAGTTGATTACTCCCAGCAAGCATCTGCTGTCAGCTTCTATCGTGGTTTCCCACCGAGTCCTCGGTCTTGCCGCTGGAAGTCTACCTTGTGCTCTAACCTTCAATATTCTTTTGGGTAGCGGAACTTCCTCCATTCTTTCTACATGGCCCACTCATTGCAATTTTTGTATGTAGATAAAGGTGATTCGTCAATAGTTAATACAAATTGTAACGTAGTCTCCACTGTATTCCTTGATCCTGCTAAGGCAACCACCCCTAATTTTTCACATTACAGACTTTTTAAACTCTTTGACAGACAAAAGAGCCATGCTCTGCAATTATAGGGAAGTTTTCTTTTTTATCAGAAACACGCCATACCAATGTGTAGACACAAAGAGTGCTCATATCATAGGCCTTATAACTGTATTCATTTCACAATATGTTTGTTACACGGTTCGCCACATAACGTTTAGTTATAATAGCTTACGATACTAAGGCTCATGTTTTTAGCATGTTTTTCACCCTGGATTTTCGCCCAGAAAACTATATTTGTTTTGATCTTATACACCCTTAAAAGAGGGTCACGTTCCTTCCTTTGCCTGGTCCACTAACTATTATACTAACGTCACCCGAGCCTCAACCTTCCTACAAACAAATTTTTTGTACGCCCATTTTTGGGCTCAGTATGTGAACCAGTAGTCGAGACAAAGTATCGAATCCACTGGCTAGTGCCTTTTACTTAACTCAGGCCATTTCTTTGACCGAATCATTATTTGTTCTATCACGCAATTAAAAAAAGGTTGCTCGTCAGGGTCCATTTTTCACTTTCATATAATAGCACCGGTTTTATGCGGCATTCAATCTCGTCCTTTTTGGTGCCTCTTCTATTCAAGTTGGCTACAGGATACACAAAATTACCCACACTTTGAAGGGTATAGTTTCCTATTGTCCGCTTTTGGCGACGGAAGTGTTCTTCCTCGTTTGAGTCATGAACTTACTTTTAGTTTCATTATCTCGTAGGCCAATTCAGTTTGTTTCAGATTCCAGGGTCAGAACTGCTTCTTTGGCATCTAAGATTGAACGTGCGATAATACTGACGTCATCAGCATACGCTACCCATTGTGTGCACTCGAATATTCGTGTACCAGAGGTTTCAGCTATTATCTTCCTGATGACATGTTCCAGCGCAATATTAAAGCGCATTGGGTCAAGCCCATCCCCTTGTGTTAAGCCTTGTCTTTGTAATTAATCATAGCACACAAAATATATTGTTTTTTTCAAATATTGTCTATATGGCCATTTGTGTACTAAAATAATGAAATCTAAGATTTCACATATTCCTCAGAATGGTTTTTATGCGTAAAATTGAAAAGTTTTCTGAATTTTTCAAGTTTTGATCAACTTCCGTGTCTCACGAAGTACTTTCGTGTTCCTCGAATTTCCCGAAAAGAAGAAATGGTCGGGAAATCAAAAATCGTAATATGAATCAATATCATAACATTGCAATCGCTTGGCAGGCGTAGTAAAAGAAGAGAGATGTAGTAAAAAGCATACCAATTACAGAGCCGTAAAATTTACAAGAAACACAAATTAAGAAAATAAACACTATAGCCAATGAAAAAAATAAACAAACTGTTTATTATTACGTGCAGACATTCGATCACGAAGCTCATTAGAAGGAACTTTTGCAACAGTAGATCAGAATTTATCACATCAAACTTGGATAAGTCCGGTTACTATCTTTAGGATAAATAATCATGATCATCATCTATGATATGACAGGTCGAGTCCTCCAAAGGTAATTGCCTCTAATCTTCGCGGTTCTGCGACCTCGTTCGCTAGATTGTGACTCTGATTATCGATCTGTTATGTTATCTGCTGAGTCTTCCCATTGTTTCCTCAGATTTCCTAACAGCAGTTTTTTACGTGCATTTCTTTTTAATGTGGTTTTGGATGGCTAGTGCCCCTCCAAGATGTGGCCCGCCCATTGCAAATTAAGTAACTTTACATCGGGACCCATGGCTGTAGTAAAATCTCCGCTCTGTTTGTTGTTCAACTGGGCCGTAGATCCTTCTGCGCACTTGTTCTCTCCTTCCGTTACTTTAATTTTCGTTGATTTTATAGGTACCATTTTCGGTACCACGAGTATGTCCTGAATTAAACGTCCACCCTGGTAGAGCTGACTGATGTATTTGCAAGCGGACATACCAAAGGTATCTGGAAATCGCATATTTAGAACCAAGCGTCCCCTAATCCGCGTAGAATATGTTGTGACGCCTTAGCTCGGGACCATTTCGTATTAATTTAGTACCTTTTAGAGTGCAGGGAAGGTAGTCTTTGAACTTTTGCTTCAGATCATGCTTAACTTCAAAACAAGACCAGTCCCGACCCCAGATTCTTATGTGTGGACTTAATCATTAGAAAGCGTTACCCTGCTTTGCAGCAGGATCACCTTATAGTAGTCAAGAATATAAAATAAAAGATGATTGGTGTTGAAATATAAAATTATGCCCAAAGGTAGGGATGATGTTAATCTACATGGCAGTTGACATCTCTGAACAGCCGAAGTTACACTGAACGAAATACGAGTATAAGCATTGCGTAGGAATGTTATGTGCTTATAACAAATGTTCCATTGCAAGCAAAGAACTTTCTGATCAGCTACATGCGTAGCTCTGTTACAAGCAAGCACCCGCGTGGAAGATATATAGCTAGGTCTTTTTCCCGGGGGAGAAGAACTACGAGTATAATCCATATCTGTCTTCTAATAACGTGTACCAGGAAACGTTGCACAACAAATACCAAAACTTTCATTCAAGCGCCGTTTCTGATCTTTACACAAATTTTAATAATTCTAGCTTCTGTAAATTTTGAGAAAACTAGCTGTGATGGAAAGACAGGCCACGAAATTAGTAGGCCCCTGCTTATCGCAGTCATGATTCAGTTTGATGATGTGAAATTTATCACTTTTATATTGAAATTATTCATATTTTCATTTAATTGAAGGAGTTTTTTCCTCAGCCTAATCATAGATAAGGTATAACATTGGCTATGTCTTGAGCGCACACGCCATCTTGTGGCTTTTACTAGGCTGCTTATAATTTGCCTTAATACTTTGGACTTATGAAAACTTGTGGCCTTTACTAAGCTGCTTATGCTCTGACTGTAATTGAAGGGTTGTTATTTTCTTAAATGTACACTGTCTTAAGCTTCATTGCAATTATTATTAATGTATGATCTTTTTCAAAGGTACCTGAAGTAAAAGACACAGTGCATAAGCACTCCCTTTTACATCACTTATGTCACATGGTCATGGAATCAATGCCAGACACGACCGATCTTTATTCAGAAATAGGCCCAATAACAAGAGCATCGAAAGCAGATTTCACAGAATTAGCACACAACATTGCTTATTTGGAAACGGAATGCAAAGCATCATGGGATAGACTTAAAGTCATTGCTAAACACGATTGTCCTGTTCAACTTAAGCAAAAATTAGTTGACTTTTTAGCTGATTGTGCTGAACGCATCATAATTTTAGAAATAGTACATAGGCGTGTTATAAACAGGTGAGTTGTACATTACGCTATGTTTATTTTAGACTATGAATTTTTATTTTATTTTTTCAGATATAGGAAATTTTTGCTGTGGCTAGGAGTGCCTCAACACAGAGTCGCTGAATCAAAGCCAAATGAGTTTTGTCGAATATTATCAGAATTCGCTCTTGAGTATCGAACGACAAGAGAAAGAGTGCAACAGCAAATTGAAAAGAAGGCTAACCATCGGGAAAGAAATAAAACTCGTGGCAAGATGATCATAGATGTTGGTAAATTCAGGACTCAGGAAGATCGAGCTGACGCGGAATTGAAGTATGTTTTTTGTAGCATTAGTTTCATTAACTAATATTTCATTTACGCAGGCAATTGCTTGGTTCACCCAATGTCCGCAATGACAATCCTGACGGTACACTTACTTGGCGGCGAAGACGAGCAGAAGAATTAAGATCACCTATAATCAAACAGAATGAGGAAAGTTTTACTGACGGCGATGACGAAATCTTAGAATCGTTGGTGAAAACAGCCACCAAGGCTCCAGGCCCACGTCCAACACCTCGGGAACGCAAAAGAACTCGACATGCTGATCGCAAATCATGTGAGTGGTTAAGACCGACACATTAAGTCAATTTTCGGATCAATCCACATTATAGACCATAGAGTACAATAAGAATGCATCTTGTAAACACATGAATGGTGGTGGTGGTAGCTTACAACATTCATACACTATAGCAAGTTATGAGGTACAGCTAGTCACTAGCATATTAGTCACCAAGTGTATACGAATATTTTAAACTATTTATTAGTTGCTGTTTAAGCTCATTTTTATAAGTAACATAGTTTTTTTCTATAAAAGAATATTTATGGTTGTTATTTTGCAATAATTTTTGACAAACCTCATTTCGATAGTGAAGAGATCACGAACCAGGGAAGGATTTACCACTGAACGAATTGCCGGTATATCTGATCTTTAGATTCTTCGGTTAGTCATTTTTGGGTATTTTGAGTGTTGAAAACTTGCATGAATGTTTTGGCATGGAGTTTTTTTAGTTTGAAGCATGTTAACTTTATTTTGTTTTTGTTATTGTCCATCAATTTTTTAAACTGAAATCGCACGTTAATTATATTCTGCTCTGTTTAGGCAATACATTCCTTGATACGAATATCAATCGTGAAATCCCTGCATTTCTAGCCAGTTTATCTGAGCGGTTAGGAATCTTCGTTTAGTTTGGGATGAACGTAAGTGCGCCAGAACTATTATAATTCTATATACTCATACTCAGGAGCTAGATGGTAATAAAGTAGAACCATATCTTTTAATTTTTACCATGTAGTAGCATATTTAGCTTTTGTAGCCTGAATGTTGCAGTTTTCTTACAATTCTTTATACGAATTTGTGCACTTCGAAAAAGCCCAATTGAAATGCTTGAATGCTGACAAGATATTAAAATACAGCAAAATAATGATGTGAAAAATTAATTTTCCCCTGCATTTATGATTTAGCGAGTGTTCTCAAATTAAAAACAAACAAATTCCAACCTTCTGATACGGACAAGTCATTTTATCAATGCAAAAAGTGTCTTAAGATAAAAGCGGTTTATACCCCGCTTTTATCTTATTTTAAGAAACTGTTTCGGAAGAAAACGCATTTTAATTGGCGTATTTACTAAGCTCCGGTGAAGTTTTATATGATACAGATGAGACAATGCTTTTATCTAAAAGAACTTTTTTTTAACTGTACTCGCTTTGATGATTTAGTCTAATGTCAAGGCTTTTTGCAGCTAGACGAAAAACTACCGAAGCAACAGCTTTCTGAAGCTGGGCAATAGTTTATTGTTCTATGGTATTTGCTTTGGCTTCAGACTATTCGTTTCTGGTGATTCTTGGGCCCGTATGGTATGCCTAGAGGTTATCTTGCAAAAGTTTGCAGACCTGAAAGCGTCCATGGCCATGGAGTAGACTTTTCCTATATTCCAGTGACGTAAGTCTTTTCTTTTCTGTGTCCACTGTGGAACATGCTCCGCAACTACTTCTCCTCTGTTTTCCAGTAACTAGACTTCCGAAATCGGAGAAGAATCTTCAGCTATTTCTTCGTTGAATGCTTGTAATGAATTTCGGCATTTCGTATCGATCACTGGACATACAAGTCGACCTCGCAACAATCCGAAGACGCGCAGTCTTGAGGAGTAACAATGAGCAGTACACTCACGGTCAACTGCTTGACCACACGATAGTCTACTAATTTGGCGGCTGCTGGTAGGATGGCTAGTCTGGCGCGGAAGCGGTCTAGGATCACACCAAGAGTAAAACTGTCGCTCAATTACAAAAGTTCAGCCCCCGAGAATGCCCGGGTTTTCAGATGCGTTTCCCTTCATCATATCTAGTTACTATACATTACTTTACAAACTTATCCAACAATAAAAACAATAGAAGCTCAATCGCAAATTTTGAAACCATGATGGTGTCAAAAATACTCTACTTTAAATCGGAAACAAACAAAAGGATACCGCAAACAAGACCCAAAGGCTTAAAACCAAACCATTCTGCATTCATACTCGGCTGTTTCACTTCCTTCCTGAAAAGATCTACCTTACTGGAAGGAAAGGCAAAGATTTGTTTATTGATATTGATTTCATGTAATCAAGTGTATTTTTATATGAAATCACCGATTTCTACGCTACAGAATAAAATTAAACTACCCACTGCGATATAAAGTAAATCTAGTTATAGGAAAACACTACAGCAAAAATCTATCTTTAGTGTTTGGCCTCTCTAATATAAACTACATGGAAAAGTTAATGAAGAACTTTTGATTTGCGGCTAGCGTCAAATAATAGTGTTAATCGGAGGAAAAGTAGCCTCAGTTCCCTTCTCAATTATATTTTAATTTTTGATGGTTTATTATAGTGACTATGATATTAAAATTATCTACTTTTTACATTTTTGGCACATACATATAGATATAAAAAAAATTTGTAAATAAGTCATCATTTTTAATTATGTCGTTACGGTTTTATAACGAGTTTATGCATCGTGCCTATCATCAAGCCTTCAGTATTAACTAGGTTTATCTTAGAGATTTCTAAAAATAAAGTTACACTTATCAATGTGATTCGCACAAAGCTACCTTCGTTTTAAATTGGAGTACAAATGTAGATGTCTGGCTCCTCATCGCATACTTAAAATTATAATGATATCGAGCTTTAAGACATAAAACGAAAAAAAGGTTTAAAAAAGATGGTTAAATCCTTATCGCCTAGATACCGTATGCGGAGCCTTTTAACTGGTGGATAACGATTGGGCTTTTTTTGTGGTAGGGAGGTGAATGCCATTTATGCACAGAGTGTGGGACTCCCATGCTCGCAAGAAGGCGACTGGACTACCCTCTAAACACCTCCCATGTCAACCTGAGAACCCAGCTGATCAGTGTGTACACAAAAAAAGCAGGATCTATACTTGTACTAAATATGTCTGCTACATGTCATATGCTGCTATTAATTGGAATTTTTTGCGGTTGCGAGATGAAAGTTATTTACACCCTGAGTGTGGGACCCCCAAGCGCATAATACTTCTTGATTACCCACTATACACCTCGTCTATCAATGCGAAAACTTATTCTGGAATATTTTGACAGGCCTCGTTTTTCTATGTTCAGAGGCGCCTTCAAGTTACAGGTATTGCTTCTCTAGCGGGACGAAAGAGTGGGGAAGAAATTGCTAGAATGCAATGCAAATGCGTGGCGGGCGTTGTCCACCTGTTCCGAACAAAACTCGCGAACGAGAGACCGTGACTTATCAATCTTATGCGAAAAAAGGCCGAAAACATCCATGCCCGCATAAGAGCTAGCTCAGATAGAAACCGTCTCACCATGCTTTCGATTGAGCCACGGCCTCAGATCAAGGATCCATCTTCCTCTTGGTCCAGTCTCCCAAGACTGAATCGACACAAGTGTTTTATCATAGACCAGTGCAGAATACATGACAATGTGTTAGCAATTTACTGGCGAGGACAATGGCAAGAGCATAAAACCGATAAAATAATCAGTGAGTAGTAAAATTGGAAATAGTCTGTCCCAGGTTCAAATCTCGTTGGGAGCAGCGTGGTTTAGTTCAGGGGATTTTTCGGACAGACTATGAGTGTTCGCTCAGTGGTGTATGTACTGATTTAATCAGATCATATCATAGCTGAGCAGGCACACGGGAGCATGGTACTGACCAAACCAACTTCCAAAAAATCAATACGGTCATGAAAATGAGATACTCTAACTATCTCTAAGCGAAGGCCCGAGAGGGGCTGTAGTGGTACAAAGAAGAAGAAAAAGTAAAATTGGAAACGAATAATATATTCTTATGATGAACCAACGCATATCATTGATGGAACGGTTTAAATTGCATGTATCCGAACAGGTGAAAATTCAGTGAAAGTGATAAATGGAAGCCGACGTGATAACTATACAATAACAATGGGATTTTTGAAAATTTAAACTGTCTTTATTCATTCATAAGGTTAGGTTTTTCTATTTATCATTATAATTCTATTGAGTTAACTAAAT
This sequence comes from Odontomyia ornata, assembly GCA_963969285.1. Lineage (NCBI taxonomy): Eukaryota > Metazoa > Arthropoda > Insecta > Diptera > Stratiomyidae > Odontomyia > Odontomyia ornata. The sequence goes on along the minus strand of OZ017741.1, from coordinate 96,502,968 downwards.
GCTTTCATCCGTTGACAAATACGTTATTGGTTCCAAGAAGCAACCGGTTATAACAGTCTCCAGTACGCTGCATGTGCGAAATTTTCGACGGTTTGTAATGAAATGATCTCAGTGATACATATGTGTATAGTATATCGGTAAAATGATTATTGTATAGAAAATGAACATAGTTCCAGACCTAAAAAAAGAGTCCAACTAACGGGTTTGTTGAAAAGAGCCTCAAACATGTCTGAGGCTACGTCCGGACTACCCCAAATATTATACCGACTGTCACGATAGGAGGGAAAATGTACAAAAATTAGGGTTCAATTATTTTGATTCTCTTTTGTTTCAACAATAAAAGTAAGTCCCTTTACATAAATAGCCATCTCCAAATTTCAAAAAATACATGGATAATAAAATCCCTAAGTTTTTTTTAGATGCGACAACATAATGAAAGCCGCTTTGAATGAACTATGTAAATTTTTCCTAAGGTTATGCATATACCTGTCATTAATTGGATAAAAATCCCTTTTAGTAGTAGCACTTACCTTTTATAGTATAGGACATCAAAGACTATCGAAAATGTCATAAAGGCCACTTCACGTAAAGACATGTTTTGATTTCTACAAACAGTCGAAATATTAAACGGTAGAACTTAGTTTTTAATCAGACCACTGGTTTTCTCCCTCAATAATATGTATAGCAAATCAATATAATTATGTGTGTTGCCATCCGGTGAAACCCAGGTCATTTTATGAATGCGTGGATGTGGGAAGCAAGTCGAACGTATGACTAGATTTCTGCTACATGCAAAGTCAAAGTCTTTGATAAGACCTGTGTTATGCTATGGGTGTCAAACATGGACCCTAACCCAAGCATCTGTAAAAATATTGAACGCCTTTGGGCGACGGGTCCTGAGGCGAATAACGGGAGCGAAGCTAGACAGGGACCAATGGCGAACTCGATACAACCATCAGCTGTATGAAATTTTTGACGAACCGGAGGTCTCAACGATTATAAGGCTACGGAAGCTGCAATGGGCTGTCCACATGAATCGTATGGACGAACAACGGATACCCAAAAAGGTATTCGTTGAGAGAACTGAAAGCCGGAGACCAGTGGGGAAACCGTGGAAACGCAGGTCTGACTTGGTCGATGAAGACAGTACATCGCCGGTCAGATTTCGAAATTGGAGAACGCGGTCAATGGACCGAGATAGTTGGAGGCGCTATTTGCAGAAAGCGAAGGCCCGAGAGGGGCTGTAGTGCCAAGAAGAAGAAGAATATAATTATAGATGAAACTCAAAATGAAGCACTAAAATTGTTTGTTGTTTATGAGAGAAATCGAACTTAAATTACGCGTGTGTTCAATACTCAATAACTGTAACAATATACTAAAATAACAGTACGCAGCCATTGTCGGAAAAAATGTTAAATTAAAATTTTTAATTCTGGTTACGACTCAATTTTTTGTTAGAATTTAAATAAGAATATATTTTCAAACATTAGTCATACAATTCAAAAATTAAAGATGCTTACTAATAAATAAAATTCAAAATATAAACATGCTGGGTAGACAGAGCTACGCTGATGACAAAAGTTTTGTAGTTAACCTACGATATGCAGCCACAAAATTTCGAACATTTCCCTCTCTCTTACCCCTCCCTCGACATAGATTACCTAATTTTGACCTGTATTGAATTATTTTCTCCCTCTGATTTCAATAGCGTTTTTTATTTTAGTTCATAACCCCAAAAAAATTGGAATTTACAAAATACAAATCCTTCGATTTATAATTTTAAATTTAGAGTCGATTCGTTTAATCCGATTATAGTACCGTTAATTTGTGTCTTACAATTAGAGGAAAAAGCAAAACTAATAGGGCTGAAAATCAATGAGAATAAAAGAAAGCTCATGACGCAGTCGAGGAGAAACACCTTGTATACAAAATATCACACTTGGCGAATACAGTATCGAAAATGTGGGCGAATATGTGTGTGTGTGTGTGTGTGTGTGTGTGTGTGTGTGTGTGTGTGTGTGTGTGTGTGTGTGTGTGTGTGTGTGTGTGTGTGTGTGTGATAAGACCTGTGCTATGCTTTGGATGCGAAAGATGAACCCTAACCCAAGCATCCGCAAACAAGTTGAACCACTTCTAGAGACGGGTCCGGAGGCGAATAATCGGAGGGAAGCTAGACGGGGACCAATGGCGAATTCGATAAAACCATGAGGTGTATGAAATTATTGACGAGCCGGAGGTCTCAACGATTGTAAGACTGTGGAAGCTGCAATGGCCTGACCACGTGAATCCTATAGACGAACAACGGATACCTAAAAAAGTATTCCTTGGGAGAACTGAAGAGCAAAGACCAGTGGGGAAACCGTCAACGAAGACATCGGATTTCGAAATTGGAGAACGCGGTCGATGGACCGAGACAGATGGAGGTGCTTGTTGCAGGAAGCGAAAGCCCGAAGTGGGCTGTAGTTCTATGAAGAAGAAAAAGATTTTATTTTTAATTTTAAAAATTTCTTTTGTCCGCATTGCCTAAATCGTTTGTCCGGCGGTTTCCGTACATAAGTACAGTTATGGAGTACATACGAAACATGAGATTGGTTTGCATACTCCACAGTCTTGCCGTCTCCTTGTGAGTAAAGATAACTAAGTTATTCAAATATTTCTTTCATATGGTTTAATATTTGAGCCGAAATATTTTGAGCTGAAAATATAGTATTGCGATGTTGGACTTAGTTTATGAAGGCAACTTTATACGGTTTTATGGAAAGATTGTAAGAACGAATCGAGTTGAGAAACATCACATAACGAACTTTAAAACTCCCCTATGTCACAATATTTAATATCTGCAATTTATAATTATTTTACGTTTATTCACAAAGATTGTATGTTATGCTTGTGCAATAAATAAGAAGAAAATTTTTTTTTTCTAAGACGAAATGCCTCAATTTATTTGTAAACAGGTATTTCGGTCCCTGGTTGTGTCCCTTCGTCAGTACGTTGACAAAATTAATTAGAACTAGTTGGGTAAACAGACCTACGCTCATACCAGAAGGGTTTTGTACCCAACTTCTCAGAAATGCAGTCACCAGCAATGAATAACCTCAAGAAATATGTCAGAGATGTGTACGTTCAAATGAAAATCCATTGTTTTTCTACTTTCAACGGCCGCCATTTTGTTGAAAACAAACAAAAATCACTCAAATCATGAATTCTCAAAAATATTAATGTTATTGATCTTATTGGAAAATTTCAAGAAGATCAAGTGAAAACTGCAGTGACTGATTAGATGGAAAGTCCATAAAATACCAAAATCATGTGTTATTGTTGTTGTAACTGGAGAAATTTCAAACGGCTATAACTTCCGTGTATATCATTCGATTTTAATCAAACTTACAAAGTTAAAGAACCTCTAGTAGGACTACGTTAATGTCAAATTTTGTTCAATTTAAGGGTACCAACGCGATTTTATTAGGGAAAACGTGAAATTCGAATATCATACTATTATTAACAAAGTTGAGCGATTTTCGACTTCTAAGGTATTTGTTGTTGTTGTACTCATAAACACCTACCTCCATAATTTTTTTCAGATTTTTCGGATCGCGAGGAGGGCGGACACAACTTTTTCGTGTATTTCCCCTTCCTGCGCGTCCCTCGAAGCAAAAAGTATCCAATAAAGACCAGTTTTGAAAATTTCTCATCAAGACCTTTCATTTGATATCCATATCGGCTACCTTTGATGACATTTTTTTTTCGGGGGCCACTCCCCTATATGGGGAGACCCCCCTTAAATACCTTATAAAATTTTTTGTAGTTGAATTTTGAAGAGAGCACCACTTTACACCTGTATACAAAATTTGTGTATACAAAATTTGTGGTTTCTAGCTTGAGTAGTTTGCGAGAAAAATGGCTGTGACACACGGACGGACGGACAGACGGACAGACAGGTCGCGGTACTAGTAGGGTTTTGTAAAATTATTTTACAAAACCCTAAAAAGTCATCAATGGGTCTATATATGCCTTTATATCGATCAACAAAAGAAACAACTCGATTATTGATTATTTGATTGCGTTATTGTACCTAATAACATTTCAAATGATCTTTTCAGGTATGTTTCTGAATTTCGCCATTCAAGAGGCTCATCGATTTCACTATCTCGGGGCATCTTTTGCTATCCATCCCGGTGGCTTTAATTGCACGTTTATAATGTGATTCAGCGTTTGATTCTCCTTATCCCAAAAAATGGAAAAACTTTCCAGGGCGTCCAGTTTTCCAAAGTCGAATTCTTCATGAACGATTCTTACTTTGTCCCAGGTGATGTTGTGTCCAGCGCCAGTTATGTAATGATTTCAAAGACGTAAGATCTGTTCCGCCTCCGTTAAAACACCCCCCAATTGCTGAGACCCGCTTGGTTTGCCCTATGTATATAGGGCACGATACCTTGTAGATTTCGCTAACTTCCTTTTTCATTTTCTTATTCTTGGCTGATCCGTGAATGTTCTTGAGCGGATTACTTCTGCTCGATGTAACCTGTCTATTCGTAGACTTTGATCGGCTTCTTTACTTTTCCTGAGACCGCTGAGTGTGTTACTGCTATTTTTCCGGAGTTTCCCTCTCCTCGTCGGAGACCACATAACTTTCTTCCTTCCAACCAACGGGCTTTTATCTCCTCCAGTTTGAAATCAATGAATGGCTATAATCATTCTTGATACATGTGCCCAAGATGTACTTACACTCCTTTTCAAACCATTCAAGATTGAGGAGCACCGTATAGTCAATGGATCATAAGATGAAAAAGTGCCGTTTAGTGTGCATACGAGTAGTTCGAGTTCTAGAGAACCATTCTTCGTGTGTGAGCAGGCTTCCCAAAGATGTAGAAATGAATCTTTCCTTGTGATCTAATAAGCTTGAAGAAGAGCATACGTTTCTTGATCTCTTTCAATTATTATTCAAAAATAAAAATAATATCTATACCGTCATAGGAAAAATTAAAGGGTAGAGCACAAGATAGGCGTCCCATGGGAACACCGAAAACTCAATGGTAAGATACAATAGTAGAAGCCAACAGCAGATACTTGGTGGGAATGAGCAACTGGCGATCTAGGTCGCGGAACCATTATGATTGGAGAAGATTAATCCTGGAGGCCAAGGCCCAGCTTGGGCTGTCGCGCCATAGATGATGATGGTCTTAGGAAAAACCATTTTTCTTCTTATTCATTTACAGGCATGGAATACTTCGACAAAACAGTTTGATTTTCGCATTAATATTTCATTACATACAATTGAAATAAGTAAGGACTACTTAATAAATTGTTTTTAATATCCTATCCCAAATCTGTACATTAAAAATATGAAAGTGTATCTGATCATAATTGTCACTTTCATAGGAATATGACAGCTAACCGTTAACCCAACTTGCCTTCTTTAAATGTTTTCATGACATACTGATGGATAAAGGCAAAGGAAAATAGATCCTCTTGAGTTGTTAACCACTGCAAAATGGTAAGAATGTTTAAAGGTTATTCAGCAATCTGCATCCCTAATTATTAAATGTTGGAGCATTGTTCCATGTCTTTGCATTATTCTATATTATATGTTTTTGATTTTTACATCATGTACCATACAAATTTTTGTTTTCATCCAAGCTGCTGCATTGAAAAATCCTTAAAGATAATTTGATGTATTTATAACAAAGTCAACAGATTGCAAAATCCAATTAAATATAAGATACAAATAACAAAAACATCAATCAAAATTGAAATAGTAAATTCAAAGTAACCATTTCAGTTAATGTAAGTTTTATGGAAGCCAAAAATTCATATAGAGAAGCACAATGAAGGAGAGTGGAGTAAGGTGTCCGTACGAATATAAGGAACATGAAATTGGAATGTATATCTATTAGGGCGAACAGTGTTAAGCGTAATTATAGACCTACTACTGTGACCAAAAAAGAAGGTGACATTTGGATTTAAACTGCGTGCGTCGAAGGATTTGGAGAATTATTTTTTTTGTAGGTTGGTAGCACTAACAGTAACATCTATGTCAAATTTACATGTCAAAATATTCATTAGTGTTTGAGATACGCGTCGTTTCCGGGATGGCCTTCAGTTCCGTCTTCGCTGCGGCTTGAATCTCCTCTATCGTATCAAAACGGTATCCCCAGAGCGGTCTTTTGAGCTTGCTGAACAGCCAGAAGTCGCACGGCGTCAGATCAAGTGAATACGGTGGTTGCGGAATGAAATGGGTTGAGTTTTTGACGAAATGATCACGAATTACGAGTGCAGTATGGGATGGTGCATTATCGTGGTGTAAAACCAAGAATTATCTTTCCACAATTTCGGCCTTTTTAGGCGGATAGCGTTCCGCAAACGACGCATAACGTTCAAATAATATTCCTTGTTGACTGTTTGGCCCGGCGGAAGGAATTCATAATGCACAACACCACGATAATCGAAGAAGAGAAGAGGTTGATGGTCGGCCAGGACGCTCTTCATCTTCGACACGTTCACGGCCGGCTTGGAACTCACCATACTAGATGTAAACATTTTTTTTAGACATAGCCTCATCACCAAAGGCTTTCTGCACCATCCTCAACGTATCTGCAGCAGAAAATTGATTCCGCAAACAAAAGTTAATGCAAATTCAACAAATTTCGACATCGCAAAAGCTCACTTTTAGCAGCTCACAAAACGACGCGTATCTCAAACACTAATGAATATATTGACATGTAAATTTGACAAAGATGTCACTGACAATGCTACCAACCTAAAAATAACAATTCTCCAAATCCTTCGACGCGCGCAGTTTAAATTCAAATGTCACCTTTTTTTTGGGCACAGTAGTACATATGCTTTGAGGTGAAAGATTGTAATACAGTTTGAATAGGGCTTTTATCATGGATGGATCATCTAAATTCAAAGAAAAAGTGCTTTAAAATGTGTAGACAAAGTTGAAAAATAGAGAGCGCGTGAGTTTGCATTGTAACGATCATTTCCGATCATATATAGCACCAAAATGTTCCCTTTGATAAGAACCGAAAATTTGGGAGCGGTATTCTAAGGGATTGGGGATAGATGAAAAATTCAGACATAATCAATGGGTGAAATTCGAACCCAGATAAACGGGAGGCTTATGGTATGAGCTATGTGAAAATCGAACTTAAGTTTATCATCGAAAAGCAAACCAAGATCCTTAAAGCGAGTTACACTGTTCAAAAGATGGCCTATAAGGCTATATTTAGAATGAAAAGTAAATTTTTCATAGGAGAATGTCGTCTAGGGCATATGGCAACATTTAGGGAAAGGAGATTGGTCTCACACCAGTTACTCAAAATTGGCATATCTCTTTGTAACTTATTCATCTATATGAATTACAGGAAGACAATTAAATAATCCGTATATAGAAGGCTAGCTGTTGTGATTAGGTTAGAGAGACCATTAAAGAAAAATAGGAGTAGTAAGGGGTCAAAATTGGTTCTTCTCAAACGCGCGGGCTGGAATGGAAAGCAGAGGAAAGGCAGGTATTAATAGTGATTTCAGCACGATGATCCGAAACAGAGGAAACGTGCGGAAAGTACATAAAATCAACCAAATAAAATAATAAAAGAAATTGATCCTAAGATTCAAATGATTTCGAAAGAACAGTGAAAATAATCAATAGCTGCAGAAATAGGGTAGGTAAAAGAAATCATGTTTGTGAAAGCAGATCTGCATCTAACAGAACCATGCTGTTGGTCTGCTAAAAAGGGGAAATGAGGAGGATTAAGAACTTTACCGAGACAAGAAACATGGGATATGGTACGATCGTTGGAAGTGGCATTAAGATTTCCAGATTTGATAATCAGAATGTTGGCAATTTTCCACTGAAAAGGAAAAATCCCGGAGATAATATTGGGTTGCTTGGTAATTAATGTCGTTTTTTCAAGTTTTTCAAAGTAAATTTATTTATATTAACAACAAACATTAATCAATGATATATTCACCATTTTATTGGATGACCTTTTGCCATCTTTCGGTAAGTTGAAAAAATTAACGTTCGAAGAAGGTTTGGATTTTAGAAGCGAAGAACTGGTCCAACTCATTTTTAACAGCCTGATCGGAATCAAAAGTTTAACCATTCAAATGATTTTGAAACAAATTACAGATAGTGGTGATGGTCAGGGCTATAGGGTGGATGTGGCAGCAGTTCCCAATTGAGCTCCATAAATTTTTACGGGTTATCAACGAGGTGTGCGGGCTGGCATTATCATGATGGAACATCACGCCTTTGTAATTGGCCAGTTCAGGGCGTTTTTTCTTGATTTCTTCGTTCAATTTCGATAGTTGACGAAAGTAGACATTTGAATTGGTAGTTTGATTTCTTGAAAGCAGCTCAAAGTAGACTATATCCCTGTAATCCCACTATAGAGAAAGCATAATCTTCTTTTGGTAAATATTGGCGTTGGACGTCGATTGTGGGGGCTCATCTTGCTTGGTCTTTGATCTTTTTTAGACTACGTTATCGCAAACAATCCATTTTTCATCACCCTTTATGATTCTTTTTAGAAATCGGTCGTTTTGGTTGCGATTCAGCAAAGAGTCGCAAATTGTAATGCGTTTGATGAGGTTGATTTCCTTTAATTCGCGAGGAAACCAAACATCCAGTTTGGTTACGTAACCAAGCTGTTGTGAGTGCAAGTAAACGGTTAATCTATATGTCGAGCTTCTCTGCTATCTTTCGAGTTGTCATAAGACAGTTGGTTTCGATTAACGCCTTTATTTCGTCGTTACCAGTAGTGGTTTAACGACCAGTAGGCGATAGTGGTCTAGAGCTAGACTTATTTTTTAAAAACAACTAATGCACGCGCATGCTTTCTGTTAGAATCGTTAAATAATGATTAGTGTCGTAAGGGCATCCTCGAGCTGAAGTCCAACTTTGGAAGTTTTTGTCGTTTCCCGATCAGGTCAATCTGATTTTGGAGCAGTTGTTAATTGCGAAAGACCATTCAAAGCCATAAAATGTTACCATCAAATTCTAATCTGTTACAATATATTACACATTAAACAAATGAAATATTAAAGTACCATAGTTCGAAAATTATTCTATCATTAGTTCCAGGGTACATTGGGAACTTGAACTTATAAAAAATTATTTTGAATCTTTCTTGGTTCTGTACTATGTGCGATTTTACAACTATAGGAGGCATTTAATCAAGAGAGATTGTCGTTTCCAGCTAGAGCAGAACACGAAATAATGAATAAATTTTCGTCACTTGGTTCCGAAATTGTCATTAAAAGACACTTTGGAGTTTCTACTAATAAATCGCCTCCTGCCCAAAACTTATTCTAAAACTTTTGAATAACTCAAAATCTTTACGAGTCATCGAATGCCAAAAATTAGGCGACTTAAGGTAAAAGAATGAAATTAGGGCATGAGAGATTAACACGTGATGTGATTCATTCAAGTGGCGTTGGAAGACGGTGATATTCTGCATCACTTTTACAGGATTTTAAGGGTCGTGTTCGTTTTTGACGACTTGCTCACTGGTGTCAATTTGATATAATACGGTCTCAAGCTTGTATTTGAGGCATCCCAGATATCGTGCAAGATCGTTACTTATCCTATAATTTTTCATTTTTCCGCTTGGTTAGGTTGTAAGATAATCGTATACTTCAACAGAAAGATTTTGTTCTTTGAATCCTGTTTACGCGTTTTTAAAAAAAATAAAAGACCAACTTTAAATTCTATATCTTTATTCGATGGTTTCGCGCCAAACTCAAATTTACACTATAATTACAAAGTTAATCCGACAACTCAACTCAATCAGCCTACCTTTGGTTAATTGGCGTGTTTGATATTTCTGTGAAATCAGCTATGGAATTGCAGGTGAAATAAATGGTGCATTCCAATAATTGCATCGTTTCCGTCAATTGACTTGCAATTTGCATAGCTTTCAATCCAGAGTTAACGACCGCAGTCCATAGGTCACTCTATTCACTTCTATCATAATTGCCTGGTTGTTTGATTATAATCAAAGAGTCAGTGACCTATGTTCATAGGCGATTAAATCGGAAAAGCGTAAGCAAAACGTTCAAACACACTCCCGGGGGAACTAGGTTTAAGATAGTTACTACCTTTTTTTCTCGACGGGCAGTCATCCTTGAATGCGAAAAAAACGATTGTTCTTTTAACTTAAAAACTACATGTCCAGACATAATAAGTTAATGTAACTTATTTTATTTTACGCAAATTGAACTTACAGCATTGATATTCTGCTCTATTGTCGGTGGCAGTCAGAGTTAAGATATGCGACCAGCTTCCGATTGTTCTATCCTCCAATGATAGATGGCTGATGAATGTTGGAGTAGGTTGTTGTCGGCAAGTGCACACCCAGACTGCTCCAGCTACTAGAACAATCAAGACCAAGATAACGCCTGCTTCAAAAGATATGTTGTAATTTGGACTATCAGCTTGCTCCTGAAGTACGTCTTCCAGTTCGCTTTTCAGCTGCTGAATCTGGGAATCCTCAGGTTTTAGCAGTGATACCAATCCTTCTACTGGGAGTGCAGTCATAGTTGTGCTTATGTCGTGAATTTTTACAATAGTAGCCTCTCCACTTGTTGTGATTGCAGCAATTATCAAGCAATTGGCAGTATCCACAGTACAGCCTTCAAAGTTGACAAGGTTTACTGCGTTGGATAGCTTTGCTTCGGTATCGTTGCATTTTATCTTCACAGTATCCTTTCCTGTAACGTAAAGGACTCTCAAGATTTGAACTCAATCGAAAGAAACGAGTGTCTTTAAGGATAGTGCGCCTGTTACACCATTGGTCAGGTTTGCTTATGTTTGATGCTAATTTGCTTTCACATAATGGAACTTTCATAATCTGTACTACATCGTAACAGTTTGGTAAAAACTCAATGGACTTTCCGGGGTAAAAATACTTTTCATTGTCAGTGCTAGTAGCTATGAGCTGCACTGGTTGAGCATTATCGAATATGTATGTCCACCAATGAGAGTTTGGGACAGCTACTACTGCTTTTAAATTGAATACAATTTTAATAAGGTAACTGATGATAACTTGTCCTTCCTTCATATCCATGACAATTGGGTTGACATTGAAGATTAACGTGTCTTCTTTTACAGTTGGGATCATAAGATCGGGTATGTGCTGGTTGACCTTAGCACCAAACTTTCTTAGCTCATCAATTGGGACTACACTTTTCAGCTCCTGATGCTTGTCTGTTATTTATATAATCAGAGACTTGAAACTTTCAGCGTATTCATGCAAAGCAATTTCTTGTTATTGCCGAACCATTTTTTGTAGCTGGTCTTCAATTTGGTGGTATTCTAAATTGGTTATGTTTAGCATTATCCCCGTAATTTTCGCAGTCTTTTCCTTGATTGAATTGACTTGTATCCGAGATACGTTACTGCACCAGTCATCAATAACTGAGAGACATATTTAGCACCCCACTTAAAAAACTCCTTTGCTACCGTCGATGCCAGTAGTACAGCCCTCGTTTTGAATAGTTGTTACTGTAGTATGATTAGAGCTTTATACGGAAGTTGCCAAATTGTCTTCAATGTTTGTTTTATGCGTGTCACAATAATTTCTAAGCTGTTCTCTGATAAAGGCTTCGGAACAAAGGTCACTAAATTCTTTAACTTTTTCATCGATGAATTGTAATTCTCGTGTTATATTCAAAGAGGTATTTACTTGGAAATTTAAATCTAATGCAGTAAATAATTTTGTTTATTTGATATACGCAGGCCAACTCTCTTTTTTCTTTAAAAGCCGTCGGGCCTTGCTTTGTTGCGTGAGCTGACGCGTTTCGACTACTTCGAGTCATCTTCAGCGTCTAAAGGATGTGTTCAAGAGAAAATTTAAATCTAATGCTTTGATTTGCACCTCGTGTAGCTTGATATACAACGTTTGATTCAAGACCTAGATATGTAGTGCATTTTCAGCAATTTTAGCAGTCACAACTGTGAAAGCTCGCAATACAGTTCATGGAGGTAACTTTAGTGTCTTGGTTTATTCTCTTTACATCGGAGTCTTCTTCAGGTAGCAAAGGGACTAAGCTATGCACCGTTCGATGAACATAGTTTCTTGTAGGAGTCTTGAGGCCCACCTGGCGGACTTCTCCTTTAGCGTCTGGGTGGATTTCGTTACTTTTGCTTTTGTCCACTGTAGTGGTGCATTTCCAGATCCTTTTATTAGAACTAAATCTCCCTCGTGTAGCTGTCAACCAGGCTGTTTCCATTTGGACGTTTTTTGGGTATGACTAAGGTATTCGTTCTGAAATTTTTACTGAGGGCATCCATTTAATAAATTTTTTCAGGCTCCCCACTGCTGTTTCGAACAATCCCCCAAAATGGCTAGCTCCCGGTGGGTTGTAAAGTCACGTTATTTTTCTAGGGACTAGTTCTCCCTCAGACTCCGCTGCTATTTTTCTCCATGCCTCGGCAAGAATCTTCGCTGGGCCGGTTAAATTGGTGGCGTTAACGGATCGTACAATATTTGGTTGCCCCCTTCTGTGTACGAATCGGCTGAATGCGGACAGGAATGTATTTGTGCTACGGTCTGAACATAACTCTAAGTGATTCAGTTTTGTAGCCATACAAACGAAAACAACGCTATAAACCTTCATAGGCTTAGCGAATTTCAGTGGGCTCGACTTAATTGGAAGCGCCCGCAAAGATCGGTTCCTACATTTTCGAATGTATATGACGGTCACCTTTTCAAGATGTAAACTTGACATTGCTCTGAATTTGGTACACAATATACATACCCTTAAAATTTTCTTCACTTGCTGCTGCAAAGCAGCTATATGAAATGTTTCACGAATTCTGGTAACGGTGATACTATTTCCGCAGTGATCGTAGTCAAGATGCATTTGTCTGATTAACAAATCTACTAAATGGCATTTACCAAGAATTATAGGATTCTTCTGCTGATATGTTAGGTTTGCATGCTCAATTCTGCCTCTCGCACGAAGTACACCCCTTTTCCTATCAATATAGGGTTGCAGAAATGATAGCCAATGTCTATGCTCTACAGGCTTTCCTTTACGAATTTGGCGGATTTGCTTAGTAAATAGTCCGTGTTGTTGGCATCTGATGATGGCATTTTCGGCCTTTTTAAAGCTCTGCTGCAGAAAGAATACCTTTCGTTTTATACTTCCAGCGCAAGCATCTTGCAACCGAGTTTGCAAGTCTACGCCATGATGAAAATCTTTCGATGAAATTCGCGTCTATCTGATATTCTTCTATGGATTCGACAGCAATAAGTGAAATTACTTCTGTATTTGTTGTGAAATTAGTCTCGGGCAGATCTGCTTGGAGAACTTTTGGACCTTTAAACCAAAGTGAGTACCGGATGAATGCATCTCGGTTCAATCCTCTTGAGCCGCAGTCTGCTCGATTATCGTCCGAACGACCGATATCGATTTTCCGGCGCAATCTTAATTATCTCTTTCGTCTCCTTATCTCAAGAATTGTCATGAGTGATTTGATGTTAGGTGCGGACTGCTTGCCATGGGGCGCAGTCGAGTCCATATGTAACGGTCGTTAAGTGGTACTTTTTGACCGGTGCTTCCGAGTTTATCCTCCACAATATTCGAAGTTTGTGCCGATCTTCATTGAGGACATGAATTTTCTTATCTTCGTAGTGATTGCATCATCTCGGAAGGCATTCAAATACGATATGTAAAAAACTTAAAAAAGAATACTAACAAAAGAGCCAAACAACAGAGTTATGCTCATTTTTAGGGTTTTGTAAAATAATTTTACAAAACCCTACTAGTTTCGCGACCAGTCTGCCCGTCCGTCCGTCCGTCCGTGTGTCACAGCAGTTTTTCTCGGAAACTACATTAGCTAGAAACATCAAATTTTGTGCGTAGGTGTAAAGTGGTGATCTCTTCAAAGTTCAACTACAAAAAATTTTTATAAGGTATTTAAGGGGGGTCTCCCCATATAAGAGAGTGACCCCCCGAAAAAAAAATTTCATTGAAGGTAGTCGATATGGGTATCAAATGAAAGGTCTTGATGAGAACTTTTTAAAACAGGTATTAATTTGGCAAAATTTGCTTCGAGGGGCGCACAGGGAGGGGAAATACATGAAAAATTCGCGTCCCCCCCCCTCGCGATTGGACACCAGTGATCCGAAAAATCTGAAAAAAAAAACAGAAACATAGACCTTGGTGAGTACAACAACAAATACGTGAGAAGTCGCAATTCACTCAACTTTGTTAGTAATAGTATGATTTATCGATTTTATGTTTTCTTGAATAAAATCTTAACGGTATCCTTAAATTCAATAAAATTCAGTACGTAGATGTTTATTTATAAGATTGATCTATCCTGAAAGTTTCATAAAGATTGAATCATATTTAGCGAAGTTATAGCGGTTTGAATTTTCCTGTATTACCATGGAAATGCGCTGCATGTATTACTATGGCAGCATATGGCTATGGAACAACATGCGCTTTTTACCGACTCAGACACTACAGTTTTGCTAGGATTTGCATGAAAATTTCAGGAATGATAGGTGTCATGTATATCTTTGAGAATCGGTCCAGCTAGTGGTATCAGTAATCGTAAAACAAAATAGTGGCTGTTTTAAATGCGAAGATTGAATAATTTTGAGTTATTTTTCCCAACTTCAACGTTTAAGGTACATGCTTTGAACACTTTATTCAATTTAATGAATGACTCAAGATGAGTACCTACAATTAATGCTCATAAGTGAAACAAGTCAAGGAGGTGGGAGAAAGCTCCTAGCAAAAGGGTTTTGTAACCATTCTAGGATTCGAAAAAATTGGCCATTAATCGATGAAAACAGTACAGGAGAGTGGCCCCTGAAAAAACAAGTTGGGTAAACAGACCTACGCTCATGTCAGAAGGGTTTTGTATTCAATTTACAAAATGCAGTCACCAGATCGAATCATATCAAGAAAAATGTCAAAGACGATTTTATTGGAGAAAATATGAAATACGAAGATCATACTATTATTAACAAAGTTGAACAAGTTTCGACTTCTGAGGTTTTTGGTATTGTTATGCTCATAAATATCTCCCTTGATAATTATTTCAGATGTCCATCGCGACGGAGGAAACACATTTTTCATGTATTTCCTCCCTGTGCCCCCACTGAAGCAAAAACTGACAGTTTAACAACTGTTTTGAAAAGCTCCCATGAAAACTTTCATTTCATTCTCATATCGGCTACGTTTGATGAATTTTTTTTTCAGGGGCCACTCTCCTGTACTGTTATCATCGATTAATGGCCCATTTTATGACATTTTTCTTGATTTGACTCGATCTGGCTGGTGACTGCATTTTGTAAATTGAATACAAAACCCTTCTGACATGAGCGTAGGTCTGTTTACCCAACTTGTTTTTTTTTGTGGTAGGGAGGTGAATGCTATTTATGCACAGAGTGTGGGACTCCCATGCGCGAGTGGACTACCCACTAAAAACCTCCCCTGTCAACCTGAGAACCCAGCCTGGAACCGTTTGACACATTACTTCGGGCCAGGTCTCGTTTTGTTACGCCGTGGGGCGCCTTCAAGCTGAGGAGTCCCTTTCCTAGCGGGAGGGGAAGAAGAAATGCTAGAAGAGCGATCCCCCAGCGTCCTGTAAGTCCCTTTTATATTTTAGGAGTTATGCTCATAAACACCATAATACTGACATTTGAAATCTACCGAAGATGTGACAGTAGAGATAACCAGGAAAACCAAATTTTCTATTGCTCAAAATTTTTAAGTTATGGAATTGAATATAACTTTTGAAACAAAATTAATCATTTAAATTAAGTTTTCAAGACAAGAAAACGCATCGCAGTCCAATAGTTGTGTGAATTCCTTGAGGAAACTGGAATATCATTGTAACAAAAGCAGACAGTTCCCATTGAGCATATTTCCATCTTACTAACAATTTACAAAATAAAACTTTCACATTTTGCAATTATAAAACTAAAGAATTAATAAGTTCTTGGCCACTAACTCATTAATAGTTCAAGCAATATATTTATCGAGATGGCTCGCTTTACGAGTAAGCTATGGCCAATGGTATCTTTCTCAGAGGAAAAGAATTAAAAAATACGAAAACAATATTGGGGAAAGTTATAATGGTTGGTTTATATATAGTATGCATGCTATAATTATCATTTGTCTATGTGTAGTTTGATTATCAATATAGAGGTTTATTTGTTTACGGTATTATTTCGAATATTTGGTGTGGTTGAACTTTTCTTGATTCTTGAAGTATAAATTATATTTGAACGTGTATTTATGGTTTTGTATAATCTGTCTTTGTGTTTTGTACTATTTGCTTTAAGAAGTAATTTTGCTATAATCGTGAATGAAAATCTATCAATTTTAATATCCTTCATATTTTCAGCAGTGTTGTAAATTGTTTGTAACGAAAATACCTAAATTTTAATTGATTATTTGTTTTTATCTTGTGAAGCCGAACTTTACAATTTACTTATGTGTTCTTTTTTTCAGTGCGACGAACTCTCAAAAATGGTTTGACTGAAGAAGAAAAACAACATGTAGCATCACTTATAAATACTTACTAGGGATCGAAAATTAACTGTTGATAACTTATAAATCGACTCTATTTAATGCCTGATATTTTGAAGAAAGTATTTAAATTTTCCCAATTGGTCACTATTAGTTAAGTCTACTATCAAATTTATAATTAGATATACATATATATAAAGAAATGTCGATTATTTGACCCCGCAACGAATGAATATCGAAATTTTCGAAAAATGTGATAACAAGTCTCGAACTTGAATGCGATGTTAAATCAATCTATGTCAGTGTATAATGTGTAAATGATGTGCCTTTGTAATGTATAATTCCGTAAATTTCATTGTACATTTCAAGATATCGACAGGAGGCGCCTCATTATCGCTACTCCTGAACTATGAAAGCACGTTGCACTTTTCCTCTTAGATTTTAAAAATGTTGTTAGCTCTATTTATGATGTTAATTTTATTATTCGAACACTTCACTTTCAAAGTGTGTAGACGTTTAAAGTCCTTTAACTCATTTTGTACTTTTGTTACATGTGGTTTACGAAGTTTTGAGTAATTTTAGCTATCATATCCTTTCAAACAGTTCACACATTTAAATTGTGGAAAATATCAATTTCGTTATTCTCTTGAAATGCATTGAAAAAGAATAGGTAAATGATATTCAAATCCAATTAAAAGGATATCGATTACTTAAAAAATTTTCTTATTTTCAATCAGTTAACTCTTCACATTTAGTAATGAATCATTTCATTATAGCCTAGATTTTAAGAAATTTGTTATCACATCTCTAATTGACATAAAATAAAACGCGAAAAATTTGTTTGTGCTTAAAATGCTTAGTCTTTTATTTAAAAAGTTAAAGTTCTGTGGATATACAATATTTAAAATGCTTGTAATTATCAGCATACGCACCAACGTTGACTGCAGCTTTCAAGGTGAGCAGATTTAAATCGTCTATTTATCTTCTGACTTTATTAGGTGACTTTATTCAGAATATTGTTATTTGATTTCATTAAGCGTGATGCATGAAGCCTGTCCAAAAAGTATCCGACCTGCATTCATATCTCCGCGCTGATGCTTTTCGTCATCCGGCTCGTGTTATCTTTCAAAGTAGTTCCCATTTGATCGAACAAGGCTCTCACATTGGTGTTTCCACAGCCTTAAGCAGTCTTGGAACTCAGATCTCTGAATGACTTTTAGCGCCCTCGTCGTATTGTTTGAATTGTCCCAATATTATTCAACCGGTGTCCTTTGAGGGGCATATTCAATCTTGGAAACAGCTAAGAGAGGCCATTTACAAGTTGTCCTGTGAGATTTGGTAGGGAAGATTTTTCATGCAAGCAAAGACGTCTCATCCGCAACTGTGGTATCAAGGAAGTTTTTGAGGGATTTCTTGTTACGCGCTTAAACGTTCTTGCATGGAGATTTGAACGCAGGTCAGATTCTTCACGCAAAAATTTAAATTGATACAACGATTGAAATGGAAAACACGAAACACTATTCGAATACATTGCCTTATTTTTGTGAAACTCTTCTCTGCAACGTACGTGTCAAAGGCGCCGGTGAGTTGTTATTGATTGTCGACGTCATTGTCATTTTGGTAAGACGGACTAATTTAGCTGGGATACCAAAGCAAAGCATTATTTGGTTCAGTATGTTACGATCAATACTGTCATATGCATGTTTAAAGTCAACAATATACGTCTATATTGAACTCCCAGCATTTCTCAAGTACTCGTACCTGCTTGACTGTAAACAATTGTTCTATCGTCCGTCTGCCTGCTCTAAACCCACCTTGATACTCCCGGTTAATACCGTTGGCGTGTGATCTCATTTTTTCTGTGATCTTTGAAAACAAGTAGTGATATGTCTCTATAGTTTTTACCCTGTTATTTGTCACCTTTTTTGTGGATAGGGAATATAGTTGATTGGCTTCACTCGTTCGGCATAGGTTCTTGTTGCCAAATGTGCTGGATGACTTTGTGGATAGCTTTCCGAACATCGCTGCTACCATATTTTATATGCTTTATTATTCTTTTGGGCTTTGGTTGTGGAAATAATTGCATCCACAGTTTGTGGGGCCAATGGTAGCTTTCCGGGAATATCTATGTTGAGGATTGAGGAGGTTATTGAAATATGATGCCTTTCTTTCCTTAATCATGTGTTCATTATCACGGCAGAGCGTGATCTTAGGCTGATAACCTTATTTCACAACAACATATCACTTTGTACTTATGTGGTTGTAGTAATCGAGCAGTCCGCTTAGGCTAACTGCTTGAGGGACCTTCACGAAAAGGAGCTCTAGGAGTCGAAATATCCAGATTGGCTGTTGCAATTTCAGTCCATCTGGTACTGACCGATAAAGTGTCAAATCTACAAACAAAGCCATCACCGCAAAATCAAATGGTTGCTAATTCCAATGCAGCATGGACCATGCATTAACAAGCGTTTCCAAATAATATGAATAGCTTCAATAATTCAAATGATAAATCATTTAATACTTTCAATGATATTCAGCTCATTGATTGGCACAATGGTGAATCATTGATGTGGAGTGACTGTTTAGAGGGAAAATTAATAGAAATTGATGCAATGATTCTACTCTTTTTTTTTTGTGGTAGGGAGGTGAAGGCATTTACGCCCGCCGAGTCTGGCATTGTGGGGCTCCCATAGAGGATACCCTTGGACTACCCACTAAACACCTCCCTGTCAATCTGAGAACCTAGCCTGGAACCGTTTGACACATTACTTCGGGCCAGGTCTCGTTTTGTTACGCCGTGGGGCGCCTTCAAGCTGGGGAGTCCCTTTCCTAGCGGGAGGGGAGAGGGGAAGAGGAAATGCCAGAAGAGCGATCCCCCAGCCCCAGCACCTCCGGCTGCTGTGAGTCCCTTTTATCTTTTAGGACTGCCCGAGCATAATGTGCCACCTGGTTCCATTTGTCAACCGATTCGAGCATCACCGCAACTATATTATCCGGGGTGAGCTCTCCCGTCCCCCTGTAGAGTTCTCTTCACAGCCTGGCCCATTTGGTACACGCAAAAAATGTGTGACGACATTGTCCTCCTCTCCTGGGCAAAACCGACAATCGGGAGACCGTGACTTACCGATCTTGTGCAGGTAAGACTGAAAACACTAGTGCCCGCTCAAAAGCTGGGTCAGATAGAAGTCAGTCTCACCATGCCTTCGATTTAGCCACGGTCTCACGTCCGAGATGAGGCGCGCAGTCCACCTTCCCTTCGTGCAATTCCCCCAAGACTGCTGCCAATCGTTGAGCGGGCGTTGTCTCTCCTCGCGGACAACCATCTCCCTTGCATCCTCGTTTCGGCGCAGGTAAATAGCGCGGCGCTCTCTAGCAAGGAGGGCGACAGGTATCACGCCTGCAATCACTCTCACCGCCGAGTCGGAGATTGTTGGATACGAAGATGCAATTCTCAGTGCTCCTCTTCTCTGTACCTGTGCCAATCGTTTTCGGTATACCTCCTTGCTGAGAACGTCGCCCCATACCTCTGCTCCGTACAGTAGCACTGACCCTACAGCACTCATCAAGAGGCGTCTTCTTGATGGGCTGGGTCCCCCTACGTTGGCCATAAGTCGACTCAGGGCCGATATTCCCGAAGCAGCCTTCTCAGCCGTTGCCTTGATTTGCTCAGAGAAACTCATCTTCGAGTCGATCAGAAGCCCCAGGTACTTCACCGCTGGCTTCGATTCGACCTGTATATCTCCAATACTGATCATCCTTACTCTAGGGATTCTCTTTTTTGTCAACATGACCACTTCGGTTTTCTCCAGTGCTAAACTGAGCCCGCGAGCAGTCATCCAGTCCCTCACTCGGCGCATTAGCATACCTAGCCTAAGTTGCGCTTGTTCAACGGTGCGTCCGGCGACCAGAGCCGCAACATCATCCGCATAGCCGACCAAGCGCGACTCATCTGGCATCTCAAGTCTCAGTAGCCCGTCGTAAGACACGTTCCACAGGTCCGGACCAAGGATAGATCCCTGGGCAACACCCGATGTAATTTCCATCCTTCGTTGGCCCTGTGTCGTGTCGTAGAGCAGGCTTCGGTCTTTTAGGTAGTTCCTCAAAAGCCGCATTAGATATTCCGGAACTTGAAAAGAGTTTTCCAACGTGTCCAGAATATCCACCCATCTAGCGGAGTTGAAGGCATACCTGATTTCGAGTGTCACCAACAGGACGATCCGTCGCTTGGTGCGACTATATGCCTCTGCCTTTTGGACCGCGTTCACCACCTCTGCAATCGCATCAATGGTAGAACGTCCTGCTCTAAAGCCGTACTGCCGAGGAGATAGGTCCCCAGCAGCACGAATCGCGTCAGTGAGTCTTCCCTTGATGAGTTTCTCTAGCACTTTCCCAGCCGTGTCTAGCATGCATAACGGGCGGTATGCAGACGGCGATTCGGGATTTCCCTTCCCCTTGCTGATCAGCACGAGCCTCGCCACCTTCCATCGTACCGGGAAAACCCCGTCCCGTAGGCAAGCGTTGAATGTGCTGAGCAGCAAGTCAGGACAATGGTGATAGACGAGCTGCAAAACCTCAGCTGGAACACCATCTGGACCTGGAGCCTTCCTCGCTTTCAGGGAGAGGACTGCCTCCTCCAGTTCCAGCTGTGTGAGAGTGGGCACTCGACCGCTGTTTCACCGCGGACAGCGTCAACACGGACGGGGATGATTCTATTCTTACACATCAACTAGAAGCTAGCACAGTTGTTGTTTTATACTTGTTTGCGGTACTTCAAATCATTCTAAAAAAATTGTGTTTTTAAATAGTGTACATATGAGTCATACGTTGCGAAATGATACTCCCTCACTGAAAATCTAGGAAAGTAAAACGCAACTATACTAATTTTTTTTAATATTCACTCTTAGTAAAATAATATTGTACCCTAAGTCAAAAATTTAAATAGCAACAAAGGAGATTTATAGCTAAGAAAATATAATTTTAATGTTGTATTCTCAAAATTTTCAAGAGAGGGGATATTGCGAATAATTTTGCTTTTATGCTACAATAAACCCCTACCGAATGAAGTTTAGAAGACCTTTTAACGAATACAAAATAATTAATTAAAATAATTAACTGGTAAATAGCATGCTTGAAAAATTGACGTAGCACATGTCTGTCCGGGCCGTTCTCGCAGCTGCAACAGTGCAAACTAGTCTCTTTAGGGAAAAATAATTTCTCAACTGTATTAATGGTTTGGCAATACAATTGAAACACCTTCAGTCAATATTTAAGATGGATTTGTTTGTGCCCACTAATATAAACATATTCCGTAATCAATAAGGAGTCTGCATTCTATAAGATGACTAGCATTTACATCCATTTAACCTGCATAGTTTGCTCGCATACTTTCCAAAATATATGATTACAATTATGTGGATAGTTTCTTTTTTATTGCTTTACATCGAACATATCCTAAATAATCTTTTACACTCCATTGAAGCCAATTACATTTGGCTTGAGGGACAAAGTAAATTAAATGTCGATAATTTTGGTATTGTTTTCGCATCTTCTACTCTGTCTAACTACAGATCGATCGAAGAAGTGAAAAGAAATTAACGAAAATACCATTTTGTCTTTAATGGAAATCAATGAAAAATTTCTGTAAATTATATACATCAAACATACCGATCAAACAGAATAGTGAATTCAAATTCGTATAACAAGACAAATCGCCATAGTATGTAATCATCAATAGTTAGGTTTAGGAAGCAGTTAAAATTGTTGAGTACATATTTGACATTATAAACAAATTGAAGTAGCAGGAGAATGTTCCTGCGAAAAGGGTTTTGTGGAACAATTTGTAAATCAAACAATATGTTCTGCATATCGAAACTGTACTTATATACAGATTCCATAAATGGGGTTCGATAAATTGTATCCTGGTTATTATGCATTTAAATTCGCCGCCATTTCCTTTCAAGTGTTTTGAACCCGTTGCTTGATTAATCATGATAGCACATCAATATTACAAACCATTTCTAAATTTCTTAGCAAAATTTCTACATATTCGTAGTGTCTAGGTCCATTGCAAACGTGTATCTCTCTAGTATCAAGTGTTGATGTTGTTGTAAATGTTAAATATTCAATCGGCTGTAACTTAGCTGTTTATAGTTCGACTATTATGAAATTTTCAGGACACATAAAATTGCTATCAGAAAACTTAAATTGCAGCTTTTGGAAAATTTAAGAGTCATATTTTGATTTTATAGGTAAAAAAGTAAAATTTATAATATGTACTATTATTAACAAAGTTGATCGAATTTCGACTTCTGAGGTATTTGTTGCTCGTGCTTCTAAGGACTTACCATTGTGATTTTTTCAGATTTTCCGAGTCAAAGGTGTCCAATCGCGAGGGCAGGAGACACAAAATTTTCGTACGTTTCCCCTTCCCTTGCACCCCTCAAATCAAAACTTGTCATTTTAAGATCTGTTTTGAAAAGTTCTCATTAATATCTTTCAATTGATACCCATATTGCCTACATACGAAGAAATTTTTTTTTCTAACGGGCACGCGTATATGGGGCAGGAGACCCCTCTTAAACACCTTATAATTTTTTTTCGTGATGAATCTTTGAAGAGGCCATCACTTTAAACTTTCTTACAAAATCCTATTTTTGTAGCTTATGTACATACATAGTTTGCAAGAAAAAGTGGCGTGACACACTGATGGATGGACAGGCAGGACGCGACTTTAGAAGGCTTTTGTTAAATTATTTTACAAAATTCGAACTATTAGCACCTGTCAAAAATCTTATTCGTCATAATAAGAAACCCTATTAAAATCTAAGCTTGCTAACATTCGTTTAAATAATAAACGATGCTGCCATCTTTTTCATGGAAAGTAATAAAAACAAAAACCCAACAAATAAAAATCAAATGTGAAAAAATTGACTTTTCCTTTCGAAATTTATTAAATACGAAGACTTTTAAAACGTGTTCGCTGCACTTAAAACCAATACGTCATCAATTGGAAAACTACATGATGATAACATTCCCACGAGATTGGAAGGAATCCGTTTCAGCAAAGAACGGGAAGGGGATTCTCGTTGATGATGGTTGGCTTGGCGGACGGCGCAAGGAGAGTGGCTGCGACCTTGCAAACAGCGATGGTTAGCCAGTGGATTTGAAAGCAGAAGTCGCCGACGGAAGGGAAGAAAGAAAAGAAAAAAACTTCAACGTGGTATTTTCAGTCAATATGTGTACAAAAGTGTTAAGAATTCATGTTAAAATTGGTTGTATACGTAAAATGAAAAATCTCAAGCGAATTGCAAGTCAACGTCGGAAAGGAAGAACAAAGTACGCGCTTACGGAATTATTTTCTATATTTATTCGTATGAAAAAAAGTAAGGAGAACGTGTTAAGAATGAGTGAAAGGAATTGTAAACGGAAAAAAATTAAATTTGTTCGTCCGATCCGGTACAGCAATCCAATGAGCAAAATTAATGCACTCACCCAGTGAGATTTCCATTTTTCAGTAATGTGATAAACATAACCGTACTCGGCAACAGTAAATGTGGTGGACGTTACTGCCAAACTTTGATAATAACAATACAGCGCATCAGGAAGTTATCAGGCATGCAAACATCCTGAAGATACAAATTTGTTCATGTAATTGATCTAAAGTAGCGGGTTTCTACATCGTCTAAGACTAAAGAAGTTCATTTAGGAGTATATATACCGGGCAAAAGTGTGATTTTTAACTTTTCTCACCATTTTTCCATTTCCAATTTAACAAGTTTCGAAATTTCACGCAACTAACTCCCCTCAATAACGAGGGCTCGTCAAAGGAGTGGGTAAGTACCCTTATCTTTTTAATTATTGTATGCTGAATTATTTATTGGTTGGTATTATATTTATTGTATCTTAAATTATTTAATGGGTGGAATCATTATTGTACATTGAGTTTTTATTGGATGGTATCGTAATTATTGCATCTTAAATTATTTAGGGGGTGGAATCATTATTGTGTATTGAATTATTTATTGGATGGAATTGATTTATTAAATTATTTGACGGGTGGAATCAATTTATTGCATATTAAATAATTCATTCGTCTGTATCGAGAATAAAAAATCAACAAAAATGACTATCTAAACTACCAAAGACAGTCTTTCCACTTTGAACCCGAACGAGTATGGGACCCGCCATGTTGGCTGGCCCCTTCACTCATGAGCTAGCCAGCGGGTAAGCTCTCCCTCTTTTCTCTGTTGTAGGGGCTCTCGCCAGGATGCTTAGCCTCCCACACCCGATATGGGCCAAGCCATCGTATTTTGGATTCTTGATCCGGTCGGAAGGGGTGCGTGGGGGCACCACCACCTGAACGCCCCACTCTTATTTGTGGGCCGTGACCGTCCTCGGCAAGGACGAAATCGTCTTACATCTAGCATGCAGTTAGCCATTGACGCCTTCCATCGGTTTAGCATTTTGACTCCGGTTATCTGAAAATTCGTAAGTACGAAAATGAACTGTGGAATAAGAACTCGCCCCATGACATCGTAAAGCTAGTTTACCAGTGCACTTACGCGTCCCCAGACAGGGCCAGTTCTAGCGTAGCACTAATTATTCTCTCGCTGAGGCAGCAGACCACCACAGCAGTCCTATACGGATATACTAAACGATATAAAAACACTACATACTCGTGTAGCTGACGATGGCTAATACACTAGCTGAAAAGCGTCCTGAATTGACTTTGCAATAACTTTTTGGAATTGCATAGCAAAACTTTAATTAGTCTTAACTTAATGGTGTTATTAGATATTCTTGTTATGCTATCAGGGATTATTGGTTTTGTAATATAAGCAAATTGAAATGACTAAATTTGTTAGGTATTATTTGATTCTTTTGAAGCTTTCATATTATAATAGTCTTATAACTGAATACCTAAATATAACATTTCTTTGAGCATTAAGGAACTATTAGAATTTTATTGAGCAAAACGTAAAATTTTATAATTCGTCAATATTATTAACTGAGCTAAGTTGAATGAATTTCGACATCTAAAGTATTTGTTGCCCTAGTACATCAACTACTGTGAATTTTTTTCAGATGTTTAGGTACACCGGTTTTCCAGATTTTTAGGGTCGTGAGCTAGAGAGGACACAATTTTTTTAACCGACTTCCTAAGGAAAGAAGGTTATCAATTCATTACGTATATGTATTTTTTTTTGCTTTTTTTTTGTATGTTCACGCATAACTTTTGAACGGAGATAGATAGAAGGCTCATGTTTTCGGCAAATGATACGTGGTGACGGATGATAAAAATGATCAGCATCCTTAATTTTCTGCATAAACGGTACATTTTAGTAAATCATTTCTACCGGAAATAACCGATAAATTACTTCTAAATGTGGCAAAAATACAATTCAACAATAGTTAGAGGGACCATTTCAGGATGCTTTTCTCTTCCGAATTCATCCTTTGCTTACCGATGAGCTTAGTAAGGGATCCTTCTTACATCCTTAGATGTAAACGTCACACATAGGATTTAAAAAAATCCCCGAAGAAATAATAAGGACTGAGTGATTACAAATTATAGAGTTGATTCGTTACTTTCCAGTTAATATTATACATTATAATATACGAGTATGCCCAGAAATCTAAAATTATTAATATTCATACTAAAGACCGGCGAGAATTGCAACCTGAAAGGAGACACTTTTCCTTCTATAACTGATCATAACTTTACAGAAGAAGATGAAAATGCATAGCCGAGTTTTCATTGAACTATAGGGTATAATTATCTTGAAAGTTTCATGAAAATTAGGTGCCATAGTTAACTGAAAACGTAGCCGATGGGTATCGAATAAAAGTGAACGAGTGATGCGGTTAAGAAGGATCTTTTCAAGTAAATTTCTTGAGAAATATATATATATATATATATATATATATATATATATATATATATATATATATATATATACATTTATCTAATACAATGTATAGAGTATATATATATATATATATATATATATATATATATATATATATATATATATATATATATATATATATATATATATATATATATATATATATATATATATATATATATACATTTATCTAATACAATGTATAGAGTATATATATATATATATATATATATATATATATATATATATATATATATATATATATATATATATATATATATGTACAGATGTATAGATGTATATATATATATATATATATATATATATACATATATATATATATATATATATATATATATATATATATATATGTACAGATGGATAGATGTATATATATATATATATATATATATATATATATATATATATATATATATATATATATATATATATATATATATATATATAATTACTAATTACCCATCCTACGACTATATAAAGTCGCTCCCTTCAACACATCCTTTAGACACTGAAGATGACTCAAAGTAGTCGAAACGCGTCTGCTCATACAACTAAGCAAGGCCCGACGGCTTTTAAAGAAAAAAGAGGATTGGCCTGCGGATATCAAATAAACAAAATTATTGACTACAACACTGCCAGCCAGGCAAAACTGTTGCGTTCATTCCACAACCGTACCCTGAAACTTCATCAAACAATAGCAAACATATGGCTCAACAAACAGTGCTTGAAAAACAACATTACACCAGCATTTGCAAGAATCGTGATAAAACAAAACACAATCGCTGCATGTAACACACAACGTAGCGCACAGATGCTCCGCATTAAAAACGAAATAAGAACACTGTACATAAAAAAGGACGAAATCAACCGAAAACTACTACACTCACACTTACAATTAACTAACACTATACAAACTGAAAACTTTCTACAGTTTTATAATGACGTGAGGCAAAACATTGATATTCAGCTCAAAACTAAATATGAGACCATGACGAAAAAACTTGACAAATTGATGAAAAAACAAAACAAAATGACCACACCAGCGAACAGAACTTTCTATCCACGGACTGTAAACCTATCAGATACGCCTTTTACGACACAAGAAATGGAGCTGTTAAATAAGGGACTGAAACACAACTTACATAATACAAACCGCAACAAAGACCTAGAACAACTAGTAATCGACACTGAACTAGCCATTAACAAACTGACGCAGGAACAACAGACACATGCAAGGCATACTGCAGTAGACATACTACAAAAAATACGCACTAGCATAAACAAAACGGATTTCCACGAAGACCATAAGATATTAAGACACATTCAGACAAAGCTAACGGATAAACTACTAACAGTGCCGAAGGCTGACAAAGGATATACAACGGTGATCCTAAAAACAACGGACTATGTACAAAAAACAATAGACTTCATTAACGCCAACGGCTACAAACTGGTAAACAAAGACCCCACCAATAGGTTCCAAGCGGACTTACGTACTGCCATTATACAATCCCCACTAATTATTCCTCCTAATACTAAGCAACGCTACATAAACCCAAATCCATACACACCACCCCTTAAAGCACAACCTAAGCTCCACAAACCCAATATTCCTATCCGTCCTGTTGTCAACTACCGCCCAGCTCCTGCATACCAATTAGCACGGTACTTGGCAACGATAATGGCTGATGTCGTGCACCTTGACGACAAATACGCATTAAAGAACAGCCGCGAGCTAGCAAATTCTACCACTTCTTTAAAATTGACTGAAAATTGTCAACTTTTATCATTAGACATCACCAATCTCTATACGTCTATCCCTGTCAATGAAACACTGGCCATACTAAAAGAAAAACTTTCATTCAACAACAGCCGACGATTCACAGATCAAATACTCAATCTCATAAAGACCACAATCAAACAGAACTATTTTAAGTTCAATAGCAACACATACATTGCCAAAGACGGTCTGGGTATG
This sequence comes from Odontomyia ornata, assembly GCA_963969285.1. NCBI lineage: Eukaryota > Metazoa > Arthropoda > Insecta > Diptera > Stratiomyidae > Odontomyia > Odontomyia ornata. The sequence continues at coordinate 96,474,561 of OZ017741.1, read as the reverse complement.
GGACATCCAATGTCCTCAATAATGTCAGAAATATTCTTACAATCTTTGGAAGAAGTCTTTATACCCAAAGTTGTCAAAAGATTCAATGTAATATTTTACAGACGATATGTGGATGACTGTTTCATTGTTATTGACTCACAAGAAAATAAACAAGACGAACTACTTGCCTATATGAATGAAATTCACCCGAATATAAAGTTCACTATGGAAAAAGAAACAAACGGACAACTCAACTATATGGACCTAACTGTGACACGTGAACAAACACGATTGGACTACAAAATATACAGAAAACCAACCACAACTGATCATACCATACATGAAACATCTAACCACCCCGCACAACATAAGCTAGCAGCGTACAGATCAATGATGCAGAGGCTTCACTCCATCCCCATGACTCCTACTAACTATTCCAACGAACTAAACAACATTTACAGAATAGCTAATAATAACGGATACAAACAATGCGACATTGACAAACTAGTCACACAGTACAAACAAAAACAGGAACGCCAACCGACGGAAACTCATAAGAACGACCAACAGTGGGTATCGTTAACATACGTAGGCAAAGAGACATACAAACTATCAAACTTCCTTAGGAAATACAAATTGCAAACTGCATTCAAAACGAACAACAACATTGGAAACAAACTGAAGCCAAAACTGAATGACACATCGATATACGAAGGCAGCGGCATATACAAACTGACATGCAAGGACTGCGACATGGTATATATAGGAAGGACAACACGAAAACTAACGACAAGATACAAAGAGCACCTACGATCTTTCTTATACAACAAGGCAGACTCCAATTATGCGACGCACCTACAAAACAATGCACATGAGCCTGATGCTATGACAAACTCTATGAAATTGCTACACAAACAAAACAAAGGACCGAGACTTGACATCCTAGAAAGGCTTGAAATTTATAAACATAGAAAGACAGACGGTGACATTATCAACGAACAACTTGTTACCAATTCCGACGCAATTTTCTCAGTCCTAGACCACACTCTTAGACGAAAACGGAAACGAGATGAAACAGAACAAACGGACAGCCAACAAGCAAAAAAACAAAAACATAATATCCCCCTACCTGGTATAATTGAGTAATTTACTTCCTGACCTCATTACCCATCCACTAATTACCCATCCGCTAATTACCCATCCACTAATTACCCATCCGCTAATTACCTATTCGCTAATTACCCATCCTACGACTATATAAAGTCGCTCCCTTCAACACATCCTTTAGACACTGAAGATGACTCAAAGTAGTCGAAACGCGTCTGCTCATACAACTAAGCAAGGCCCGACGGCTTTTAAAGAAAAAAAAAAAAAAAAATATATATATATATATATATATATATATATATATATATATATATATATATATATATATATATATATATATATATATATATATATATATATATATATATATATATATATATATATATATATATATATATATATATATATATATATATATATATATATATATATATATATATATATATATATATATATGTACAGATGTATAGATGTATATATATATATATATATATATATATATATATATATATATATATATATATATATATATATATGTACAGATGTATAGATGTATATATATATATATATATATATATATATATATATATGTACAGATGTATAGATGTATATATATATATATATATATATATATATATATATATATATATATATATATATATATATATATATATATATATATATATATATATATATATGTACAGATGTATAGATGTATATATATATATATATATATATATATATATATATATATATATATATATATATATATATGTACAGATGTATAGATGTATATATATATATATATATATATATATATATATATATATATATATATATATATATATATATATATATATATATATATATATATATATATATATATATATGTACAGATGTATAGATGTATATATATATATATATATATATATATATATATATGTGTGTGGGTGTTGTTGGTTGTATGATGATAGAATATAAAAAAATTTGTGCCTGGAGGTCGCAACTCTGCTTCGATTTTCGCCAAATTTTCAGAAATATTTCTGTTCTGACCATAGTTTAGCTACGGATTGTACCAAAACTGGTACAAGAATTTATCCAATTTTGTGATAAAGTTCAAAATAAAAAATCCCAAGGTGGAACAATTTGAAACAAAATGGCGGCCGCTCAAAGGTCGAAAAAAGTTGAAGGATAAAAAAGCCCTTCAGAGTCAGGTCAGAATATAAAAATGCCGGCTACGCAAAGATCGAAATTCGAAAATTTCTCAAAGCTACAATCCATATTGGATTTTTATGAAATCTAAAATCAAGGTAGACGTCGATGAGATCATGTATTAAATGTACCAGAATTAAATTCGATTCCTATGAACGCTGCAGATTTTAGCCGTAGTGGTTTTTGCGTTGCTGTAAAAAATTATATTTTAATATACGAGTACATGATACAATGTATTCAAGAAACTGAGTTTTGATAGGTTTGAAATGAAAAAATTTGCCACCAAAAAGGGTGAAATAAAAAACTTTTAGAAAAAAAGAAAACCGACTTCAAAATGCCCTAAAAAGGATGAAATAAATGTTATGGAAGCGGTGCCAAATCAATTTCCCCATTTCAACATAAATACTTCCAACATCTGCACCATCACAAAAGAATGGGGGAAAATATGATATGGGACCGCTTCCATAAAATTTATTTCATCCTTTTTATGGCATTTTGAAGTCGGTTTTCTGTTTTTCTAAAAGTTTTTTATTGTCTTATTTCTTTTTCCTTGCACACATCGTTGTCAGTAACGCAGTTTTAAGGTTTGATACGAAAGGATCCCACCAAGGCTTTTGATTTAACACACACTTGACTCTCCTCCTTATTTGGGTCACGTCCCTTAAAATACTTTGAAACTTTTTCCAATATGAAATTTTCCACCAAAGTTTGATTATTCTAGCTTCAACAGTAACTGAGAAAGGATGCTCTGATGGGCGGACAGAATATAGGTACCGATTATAATCGGGCTATGTAAAATTTATTTACAGAACCCAAATTAAAGTTTATATAAAATTGCTAAGTGTTCAAGTAGTAACGGAAAATACCTGTAACTCTGTAGTCTATAAAAGTATTAAATATTTTGAAAGCCCAATTGTAGTAGTTTTACTGTCGCCTTTCATTTGAAATCATTCAATTAACTCCGCATAGTGGAATCCATCATGAAAATTGCACATGATTAATAAAAAGCAGTTAATTGACATATAATGTGACCTAAATTTCCTAAATCATTATTAAAACAATACAAAATGATGTTATAAACAAAATTGGTAACTGTATTGAAAAGATTATTACTAGTGATATACATATTAAATTAGGCTGCCAACTAATCATGACGAAAAGAATTACCACCATTAGATCCCCAACAAAATGTTAGTACATATTAACAAGAGAAAGGCATCCATGCGTACAGTAATGCTTTTTATTTCCTGTAGGGAAAGTGAAATTTTTCGCACTACACTTCACCACAAATACAATAGAATTAAAGCAGCACAGAAATATGTATTTGGTTGATACCGAAATGATTGCTGAGAGAAGACGACATGACAACTAATTTTCCTTAACGCGCAATTTAAGTAAATAATTGTGTCACAGACATGTAATTCACTTTCTTCTGTAAATTTTTCATGATTCTCTTCTATTTCGTATGTAAAGGTGGGTTCAGAATGTGGGTAGTGAATATTTTATTATTAGATGAAGCATACAGGTATAATATTAATTTATTTTTTTGCCATTGTTAGTTCATGTTATAACTTACAAATATCTGCATCTGACCCATTGAGGGGGGTTCCAAAAGGCACATAATCTTTGACGCAGCGAAAAATTAAGAAGATGAGCGTTAAAATATTTTTAAATTAATTGAAAATCATAAGTATTAATAACATAAAAAGTGTCCAAATTGTTGAGATTCTCAAGTCAATAAAAAGCATTTAATGGATATGCAGAGTTATGATCTTATAGCGAAATAATTGTGAGTCCTTACATCATTTGTATAGACAATACAAATTCAATTCAAAAGCGCTTCATTTAATACCAATCGTTATAAATTTTTAAAAGAACATAAAGCAAATTCCAAACAATAAAACTATAAAAAACTTAATGGCCCGAATGGCTCTCTAAATTTATACGTTATCAGTTAAACACATTTAATGGAAAAAATACACTTGCAAATTTAAATTAATTAAGATTATTAGATATTTTTTGATTCAATTGGAAAAAGGAGAAAAAACCAACCAGCATTATTCAAAAATTACTTATATTACTAACACAACAATGAACTTATATCCTATACCTAATATGTTGCACCCTAATTCTAAATAAGTTCAGTCAAAAAAAAAAAAGAAAACAAAAAACGTTACCTTATATTGAAACCTATAAATAATTTATAATACAAAAAAACAACAATACTAGATGTAGCGATAATGAGATGAATCTAAAAAACTGAGTAACGAAAAAAAGCACAAAAACAGAAAATAAACACGAATAATTTAGACATTGTCATTCAGCCACCAATACCTAGATTGTTCCATCTCAGCTCGACCAGCCTCAACGAATCTAGCAAATGAGTATCTCCATTGGAATTGTTGGTCTCGTGAACTCAGATTCGGAGGATATTTTATCTTCTTATCGGTGGCCCGTCGGTATATGTGATATATGATTGGAAAACATATCGATTCATGTCCAAATACACGAATGCTTCTGGAGGCACGAAGCCAGTAGTGAGGCAAGTCACAATATACCCGTCTGTAGGGTGGAACGGCTGTGAAATCCAAGGGTTTTCACTCACAGTTACAGATCTTGCGATATGATTCCGAAGAAGTTTCAATATGAAGATATCGACTCTTGTCACTTGAGCGGTTTGATAAATTTTTCTATTCGATATAAAGTGCTTCCAATCCGTCTCAGGTTTTCTGTACAAACCAGTACATGCACGAAGACATTTCCTTTCGAAAACTCTTAATCTTTCCATTGTACTAGCACTCTGGTTGTACCAGATCTGGCATCCGTATGTCAAAACTGGCCTAACCAGGGTCTTGTAACAAATAACTTTGACGTTTTGATCAATGTATCTGGAATGAAAGAGTCGCCGAAGGGCCATGACTACTTTTAGTGCTTTACTGAGCATGATTTTCACATGTTTTGTATAGTGCAGATACTGATCGAGATGAACACCGAGGTATCGAACACAGGATTTATGTGGAACCCGTTCTGAACTACCCTCACCAGCCATAATGTGGAAATCCTTCCAATTACGCTTCAGGTCTTGACTGGCCTCCTGCAGCGTTGTCCGAAACAAAATAGTTTCGCACTTCTGCGCATTGATTTTCATTCGCCAATTGTCGGTGTAGAGCTGCACATCATTAAACATTTTTTGAAGATTGCTCTGAACTATTGTAGCTTTTCGGTCTGCCGTATAGATGATCAGATCATCAGCAAACGCAACCAATGATTGCGTTGGCGAGACATTAAAATCAAAGCTGTTCAATAGCTTGCGAATGAATATTGAGAAAAGCAGGGGTGCAGTAGCTGTTCCCTGCTGTAGACCATTCAAGACCTTGAATTCGCGCATTGTTGTCAGATTTCCATCAGTTACAACAAATGATTTCCCGTATAACATATTACACATCATGGCGACAAGGTGTCTGGGTAACCTGTCCTAAAGAAGTTTGAAAACTAGTCCATCTAACTACACCGTATCGAAGGCTTTCTCTATATCAATGAGACATGCTCCAACACATTCTTTGTTGTTTAGTTTCCAACAGATGTCTGAGGTTACTTTCGTTATTGCATGTATGGTCGAATGCCTGGCACGAAAACCAAATTGGCAATTCGGCATCAACTCATATTTCTCAATGTGGGCGTTTAATGCTCTGATGAGTATCACTTCAAACACCTTGCTGATGTTAGGCAGCAAGCTGATTGGGCGATAGCTTTTAGGGCATGAAGATTCTTTTCCTTTCTTCAAGATCGGAAATACCTTAGCCTTTTTCCACTCACTTGGGAAATATGAATTGTTCAACATGTTGTTGAACAATATGCAATAGTTCCTAATAGCAACCTCAGGCAAATGTCGGAGAACTATATTTGGAATACCGTCAGTACCACATGATTTCTTGTTGTTTATTCTGCGAAATATGAAACACAAGTCTTCATAGCTGACAAAATAATCAATAAGATTCAAGGTCGGTATGAGGTCAGATGTTAATGTTTCATCGAAATGAAGAATCGATTGGCCGTTCAGGCTTGATTTGAAGTCGGAAACTTTTGCTTCAACGACCTCCGAAAATATTTCATTCCTTCTCTCTGGGTTTGGCAGATGAACCAATTCAAAATGTGTTCCAATCAGGGCAAGTTTATGCAATCTATCACATATAATCCTGTTTCCATTTCTTTCCGGAGTCGTACTATCAATTTCGATACCAGCTCTATCGAGAAGATTTATCTCATCACTAGCGACTTCAAGATTCGATACCTTCACTCGAGACTACCTGCGGAATAAGCTATTCACTTTTGCGAAAACGCCATCTGGGTCCTGTGGGCTAATACCCTCAGTTTTTCCGCCCATTGATTGCTGACCTCACTCCTGAAGTATGAACGGATTAAGTTCCGGACATTCTTCAGGTGTAATTTCAACAAAGCCAACGAGGGATGGTTGTAGTCCAAAAATCGTCGATAAATATTGTTGAAGAAGGCTTTTCAATCTTTTCAACCTTGCGATGGTTGGTGTTTCATATCCTTCCATATTGTTTCGATGTTTAATCTTGGGAACAACTTTCTCAATCGTTTCCAACGTCAGCTTCTCTAACTTCGACAAATAGACATCTATTTCATCGTCAGTTAGATTTCTGTTATTAGGAACCATTGAGCAAGCGTTGCCATCATCAGAAGAGGGACATTGCTTCTGGTACTCCCGATTAAACTTCTTTTGAAACTTTCCTCAGTCTGTTTTTTTGAAATTCAACCGATGGTTTTCACGTTGAACTGGAATGAGGAAGAAATCATCCCTTTGATGATTGATTTCCATTACGATTGCGTTATGGTCGCTATCATAAGGAAGCACCTGCAGTTTCCGTTGAGGAGTATTAAAGCTGAATTCAAGTCTTGCGTCAGCAATGCAGAGGTCCAAATATGAATTTGTTCTAGGGTATGTTGGGAACTCCGACCCATATAGGTTGCACCTGTAGTCAATTTGGTTCTCTGTTATCCATGATTTCAGGAATACACCTCTTGGATTATTGGTGGCGTTTAGCCACCGGCAAAAATATAATAGCTATGCAGCCTGTTCAATTCTAGTATTTCAAACAAGGAATTGAGTTCTTCCTTGAACTTGAGAACATTTTGACCAGTTGCATAGGCAGAGATAACGAAGAGGTTGTCCCCACCTGGCAGTGAAATTTTGATGACGGACACTTCAAGAAATTCAAAGTTTTTGAATTCGACTTTTTCAATATTTTGGAAACAATAGGGTCTTCTAACCAATATCCCGGTGCCACCTCTCCCATCACCTATTACCCTATCGTTTCTTACGAATGCAAAATCTTTGAATTCCATGGAATGCCATGAATTGAGGTGGGTTTCAGTGAGAAGTATGATGTCAGGCTTTTGCTTGACTAGAATTCAAGGAGATAATCACGTCGATGTATAGCAACGATAGAGTTGACGCTGATCGATGTGAGGCGAAGCCTATCCATGGGAATATGACTGGATGGCAAGTTATTATTAGGCATTTGAAAGACCTAAACGCTGAAAAGCAAAGTTAATTTTTGAATCTTGTTTGTCGATTCTCTCCGATAAAGAATTAAGTTGCTGGTAGATTTTGAGAAGCAGCTCATTATTGCCACTTACATTATTTACATTATTTCCAGCATTTTCTGCTGGTCCTCTAGCGGCGAGTGCAAATGATACTCCGGGCTTGACGAAGTTGAAGGTATGATATTACGTTGTACTTGTGTTTGCTTTGGAGCAAATTTAACTTTTGCATCTTGATATCGAGAGCATCCTCGATATGATGCTGGGTGACCGAAAACACCGCAGTTAACGCAGTATAATTTTTCTTTAGGCTCCGTCTGAGCCAATTTGCACTCACCGGGAGCATTCTTTGCATTTAACGCAACGATAGTGCATGGCACAATTGGCAGCCGAATGTCCAAATCTTTGGTACCGGTAACACTGGTTGACTTCTCTTTTCTGGAGGCGTTCCCACCTCACCACTCTGAAATTCAAGTACCTTATTTGTTGAAGGGCACTTGGTCTGCTCTTATTTGCAATTTGTACCAGGTAAAGTGGTAAATTCTTCCTTTCTATGGTCGACCTTCTTGTCGCAAAGGCTTTGACTGAAACAAAATCAATATCTGGTGCAGCCTCCTTGAGCACCTGAAGAAGATCGACCGTATGCTCTACGCTGTCCAAACCCTTCAACAAGAAGGTCTGATTCTTTTCACTTTTGTGGGTATAGGTGAAGTGTGGAACCTCCCCAGAAATCAGCGCATCTTTGGCTGACTTGAAATCAACCAGTGATTTCGTCTTTATACTTAATTTTTCGGCATTAACTCTTTTGATTTCGAAATTGGCCAGTTTATTTTCGGCTGCCAAGTACCCGAACCATATTTTTCCCGGTTTGTCCGAACACGTTGATTGGCGGAACTTTTTCTGTCTTGTTGGAAGCTTTTTTAGAGGAACCAGCAGAACTACGGGCTGGTTTTTTCTCCTTATTTTTGTTCTTTAAATATTGAATAAAATTAACGTCATTATCTTGATTAAAATTACCTCCGATGTTTTCTTCGATTTCCATATCTTCGGTTAATCCCTCCAGCGCTGCAAAATAATTTTGGCTCTCATTGGCGCCACCAGCACTTAGAACTTCCTCTGGAATTGCTTGCTTTGTACTTTTCTTCGGCTTTGTTACCTGTTGCCATTGATTTTGTGGCTGCGTCTTTTGAGGCTTCATCCCTTTCTTGAAAAGATCCTTGAGAGACTGTATCTCTTGCCTTAGTTCATCATTTTCTTTCTGCAATTTGGTCATTTGTTGATTGTCGCTATTATTTGCAGCTTGCACCCTCCATCTGCGGAGTTTTCTTCGTTATGCTTTCTTTTGGTGATTATCGTATTCGTCGTTTCCCCAGGTTGCCCCAATGGTGGGAAGCCGTCGGGCTCCTCCATACCAGCGGCGAAATTTTCTTTGTGAATTTGTCTTTCGTTACCAATCGAAGTAAAAATATTCAATAGAAATTTCCTGAGTCGATTACTTCGACAATATAAGGTTTTTTCCGATAAAAATTAACTTCGGACTAACGTTTTTAAAAAATTAATTTAATTTTTGAAAACTTTTGACAGGAGCGATTTAAAAGACGTCTATACGCAAAGACTACTACGATCAATTCCTGTATAGACAATACAAGTGTGGTTGAAAGATAAATGAATTTTTTTTTTAAATATGGATTATGGAACTATTACATATATCATTTGCTCTCCGATAGCCACTTTTTAACTTTAAACAAGTTGTGAAGACGGACCTACACTCATGTCACCAGCAACGAATAAAATCAAGAAATATCTAGTAAATTCTAATAAAAAAACTTTATCCCATCCTAATATAATTACATCATAATAAACGTAATCTAAATGTTAAAGCTTGGCCTTAAATTTTTTTTTTATAGAAAAAATTCCTTATTTTTCACAATAATCTTCAAACAGATCAAAATTTATTATTATTTTTTTCAGTGATGAAATCATCAATGGGAGAAACCTTAATAATGCTTTATCGCTTATGTTTTATTTCTTTTTCGTTATTTTTAGAAAAATGTAAGAAAATGCGCTAGATTAGTTAAAAACAATCAAACAACTTGTACAAAAATTCTTTTGAAGTGTATCGTTACATGCATAAACGATGCATTAAACAAATTCGTGTAGGACCTTTTTAAGACATCAAACATAATTTCTGTTTCTCATTTTGCACTTTGTGAAAGTTTCCACTAAAAAATAATAAAACAATACTTCTACCCAGTCATTTGTTGTTTTGTGGATTTTGCTTGCTGTGAGTTTTGTATTTTCATTCTAATTTTTAAGTCTGAATCTGGACATACATACATATATTTCACGGGGATTTGTTCAACGCTAACAATTCACACTATTTGAAACAAATGGAAGGACAAGGAATAGACATAATAATTACGGGCTGAGGAGAGGTTGCTTTGATATATGTGCCTGACTTCATACTTAATACGAATATTCAAAGATTTCAGAAGGAAAAATTTGTACTATGATAGTGTTAGTGTTTGAATAGTTATTTTTTCATTATTCATGAATTGTGACGACAGATTCGATATGATCCGCTAAATAAATGCACAAACATTTTTTTTTCAAGAAATAGATACATATTTGACGTAGGCAAAAAAACTAATATTCAAACACAAACAGGGGTATCTTTTCTGCTGCTTTCTAAATCTTACGTATTATAAAAGCAGACTTTTGGAGAGTTTTGGATGGCATGATATGCATTTTTCAATCAGGTTCACTTGTTATATTTTCAACTTGAATAGTAATTTTGCTCCTGCGGTTAAAGGGTCGTTACCTGTGGTTCGTTGTCAGTGGAGTAGTGCTGATTTATTACAACATACAGGAAAGCACCTACATTATCGTCTTCACTGGTTAATATATTCACTGCTAATTACGATATATTTCGTAGTAAGCGTCTATTCCGAAACTGCTGGCGTACAAAATATCTCGTGGTGTATTTTGCTTCTAAATTAAATTTTGCATACACCAGGAAACTTCATTTTTAGGGTTTTGTACTAAAATACAAAACCCTATTGCAATCACGACCTGTGTCCGTCTGTCCGTCCGTCTGTATGTCACAGCACTTTTTCTCCGAAACTATAGAGGCTACAGCTATCAAACTTTGTGGAAAGGTCAGAAGTGGTGACTTCTTGAAAATTTTTCAAAGGGGTTTAAGGGGGTCTCCCCATTGGAAAGGTCTCAATGTGATCTTTCCAAAACAAGTCTTAAAATTGCCTTATGAGTACCGAGGGGGACAGGGGAAGGGGAAATGCACCCGTGATCTAAAAAATCTGAAAAAATTATCAAGCGAGATATTTATGGGTATAACTTTAAAAAATACCTCAGAAGTCAAAATTCTTTCAACTTTGTTGATAATAGTATGATCCTCGCACATGACGTTTTTCTTGATATTATTCGTTGCTGGTGACTGCATTTTGTAAGTTGAGTACAAAACCCTTCTGACATGAGCATAGGTATGTCTACCCAATTTGTTTTAATTCAGTTATTGTACATCAACTGCAAGTTAGATTTTAAGTATTGTTTTTTTTATTTTCAATTAACTATAAATATTACTTCAGTGTAGCACTGCAACCTTAAAATTAGGTCTTGGCTCCCAAAACCAAACACCCTAAATTAGCTTGAGGAACATTTACTAAAAATGGCGCATTGAGTACATAGCGAACGTATAAGTTGTTCCGGTTTTATATGACCCGTTTCAGACCGATTGCACACTTCTCTTTTTCTCCATTTTGGAATTCGAGACCCAACGTTTTAAGGAAAATCGTCTGTTGTCTATATACTTCTAATATCAAATGTTTTAAAAGATTTCCATGAAAATTCAGCCAATACTTTGGTTGCTACTAAAATGAGAAATTTTGACCAACCTCTGTGCCGAATTTTGTCCAAATAAAAGTCTTACTCGGGGCAGGACAACGATAAGAAATTGTTGTTGAAGTTGAAATGGCAGTTAAAAATATTAAATTTTAATAAATCCGTAATATTTTTTTGTTCCATCAAAACGCTCTGGTTTACAGGCCGGCGGACGGACAGACCGGTCGCGATTTTAGCAGGGTGTTATAAAGAGTTATTTTAGAATACCCAAATAAGACAAACAATCATAGCAAACTACCAAACACACGAAACAATGCGTGCTTACATAAAATGACATCCTTTAGAGTGTGGACAAATAGGATGTTGTCAGTATCACTGAGCAAGGAGAGCCGACAGAAAGAACTGAAATACATCCTGGATACCACGAGCAAAAATCGTTACGAAACACGGACGATCTTTGACGAATGTTGAAGCGAGGAAACCACTAGACAAGCTCACTACGCTCTACATCAAACAAGAAGTTAGTAACTAGAAGAAGAGCAAAGGACAGTGGTCGTACACTTTATTTAAACAGTGACTTAAGCAGGTTACCAAAAGAAATGAATATTCAGCTAATCCCGAGCAGCCTGCCGTTTCAACTAAAGACCAGGTTAACAAACATTAAAATACGATTCGAAGCAATGCGATGATAGCTAAGCAGATCTGTGAAGAACACAGAGTGGAATGAGACAATCTTACGGTAGCAAAAGAAGTGAGAAACATGCGTAAACTGGACCTGGAAAAACCAAGCTTAAATATATATATATATATATATATAAAGATATATATATATATATATATATATATATATATATATATATATATGTATGTATGTATACGTATATATATATATATATATATATATATATATATATATATATATATATATATATATATATATATATATATATGATATTATATATATATATATATATATATATATATATATATATATATATATATATATATCTATTTATAGGACGTAACGAAATTTTTACTACGCTGGAGGTCACAATTTTACTTCAATTTTCACCAAATTTTCTGGAATGGTATTTTGGGTAAATATCTTGGCTAATTTTGTTAATCAGCCCAATAGGCTTAGCGAAAAAAATGGCAGTTATTTTGGATGAAAGTCCACAATTTCTGTTCTGGTCTAATGATAGCTCCAATTTGAACGAAAATCACTACAAAGGTTCAATTCTATGTAATGAAGCTCACAATTCAAAATCTAACTGTTTAAAATAACAATTTTATGACTGTAGTTGTAAACCAACCTTTGAACCAACGTTGATGAAACTTAGCAATGTGGTATAGATTGCAAATGAAAACTTCAAGGTCAAGATAAAAAAGCAACTAGCCAAAGTTTAAAAGCTATAATTTTTATTGGATTTTATGAAACCTAAAATAAAGGTAGACGTTGCTTAGACCTTGGACTAAAATGTATCAGAACTGAATTTGTATCCTTTGTATCCTTCCGATCTTAGCAGTTTGGAGTTTTGCATTGCAGTCGGGAAGTTAAATTATAATATATTGTACATGGTACAACGTATTTAGGAAACTGAATTTTAGTAGACTTGCAATGAAAAAAATTGCCCTTAAAAGAGTAAAATAATCGTTAATACATTTTTAGAAAAAAAGAAAACCGACTTGTAGGATGAAATAAATTTTATTGAAGCGGTGCCAAATCAATTTCCTAATTTCAATAGAAAAACTTCTAACTTTTTCAACAGGGAAAAGCTGATTTGGCACCGCTTGCATAAAATTAATTTCAGCCTTTTAAGAGCACTTTAAATCGGTTTTCTTTTATCTCAAAGATTTTCTTTACCTGTTGTTGAAAATATCTTCACATCTAAGCATATGAATTTATTTGAATCTCTCCTTAAAACATATGTACATTAGCGAATATATTGCATCCCTGTTTTTGGGAAACCAAAATAATTCATTGATTTAACAGGTACTCCACTTCACTAATTGCACGTCTTATTTTCAAGTAAGTACGTAACAACTTTGCGTAAATCAACCGCTCGCAGCTATATTGAATAGAATAATGCAGAATCGAACAAAATTTGACAATAAATTAACCATATGTACATTGATTTCATGAATCTTTACATTGATTTGATGGACTTGTGCATTCATTAAAAGTACGAAGGTTCTTAAAATAGATTCAATGCTTGATGCATATAATATAATGTTCAGACTATAGTAATTATGAATTTATTCATCAGCATAATGAAAATTTATATCATTCTTGAACGCAAGAAAATTTTTGATAAGCCGGTATTCTTTATATCGATGAAAAGTACTCGTATATCACAATCATAAATATTTTGATGAAAAGTTTTGAGGAAAAGTTAATTGATTTTTCTTCATCGTAGCAGTACAATCCCTCTTGGGCTTCACTTCCTACAACAAGTGCCTTCAGCTGTCTCGGTCTATTGACCGCGTCTTCCATTTTTGAAATCCAGGCAGCGATGAATAGTCTTCATGGACCGAGTTAGGCCAGAATTTCTTCGCTGTTCTCACTGGTCTCCGCCCTTCAGTTCTCCCAACGAATACTTTTTTGGGTATCCATAGTTCACCCGTACGTACAAAGATGAATTAAAGTGGTAGCGATTTTTTCTTGGGAATAATGAGGCAGGTAGGATAGAAATATTTGCCCCGGTGGTGATAAGGAACTCCAGTTCCATCTGTACTGATTTTTATTTTCTTCTTTCATCCGTACATTCGAGATTTCTCGAAGGAAAAACCAACCTCACATCGTTTATAGACATGAAGTCTTGGAATGCGCTCAGGCGCTATGCCCAACAGGTCCACAAGTCCAGACACCCTTAGTCTACTCTGAGGTGGCTCCTGGTATGCTAGCTTGTTCGGAGAGAAATTTCGGTCGCAAGTCTTCCGTAAACAGACTAAGTACGAAAGCAATTTATAAGTTACCAAATCGAATACCCGATCAAAACGCGTTTCAAAGTGGTCAATTAAAGTCTTTAATACACTCGTATAACGTTCTTTTCACTATTCGCGTCACTCAAAACTTATTCCTATCATCATTGGTGTCTAAATGCAATTCTTGTTGGTAAAATCATATCAGTGGTATGATTTTAATTACGTTCAACTACATTGCTACCATTACTTGCTTACGATCAGCGTTGAACCACTCGCAACGAATATTTCCAGTCCCCATCCATTAAAAAATATCTTCTAAATATCAAAACTTGACTAATGCTCGTATACAGATTTCATAAATGGAGTTCAAAGAACTAAATCCTGGTTACTATGTATTTAAAGTCGCTGCTATTTTATTTCAAAGGTTTTGACCCCGTTGCTTGAATATTCATGATAACACATCAATATTACAAACCATTTCAAAAATTGTTATCGAAATTTCTATTTATTGTATTTGTAGTGTCTAGGTCCGTTGAAAATGCGTATCTATATTCATACTTGGAGCTATATTTTCCTGTGTATGCAACTGGTCTTCAAGATAGTCAAAACTGAAAAAAATATTTTATTTGCGAACTGTATTCTTCGGCATATTTCATCTCTTTCATTAGCAGATCTCGTTTTTTTGGCATCTAAATACACAAATTTGCTCACATTTTCGATATTGTATTCGCCAAATATGATATTTTGTGGACTTGAGGTATTTTTCTTGACTGCGTCATGCGCTTTGTTTTATTATCATTGAATTTTAGCCCTACTAGTGTTGCTTCGCTGTCGAGTTTCACGAAGAGTTCTTTGGGACGTGTTAATGACCATGACTAAGTCTTGATGTCATCCGCAAATTGAATAGCAATGAGGCCAGCCCATCTCGCTGCTTTAGTCCGATATTTGTGCAGAGGCATCGGTGAGTTGTTTATTGATGAGGACTTGGAAGGTCGTTGTCGTCATTGTCATTTTGGTAAGACAGACTAATTTGGTTGGGATGCCAATGCAAAGCATTATTTGGTACAGTACGTTACGATTAATACTGCCGTATGCTTGGTTAAAGACAACAAAAATTCGATATACGTCTATGTTGAAGTCCCAGCATTTTTGAAGCATCTGCTTGACAGTGAAAAATTGGTCTTTTGTCGATCTACCTGCTCTAAAACCACCTTGATACTCCCAAATAATACTGCAGGCGTATGATCTGCTTTTGTTTTTAGGATCTTTGTAAATATTTTTTACGCCGTACAAAGTAGTGATATGCCTCTATAGTTTTCGCACTGTATTTTGTCTCCTTTTTTGTGGTGGATAGGGAATATAATTGATTGGTTCCACTCTTTCGGCTATGTTCTAGTTACCAAATGTGCTGGATGACTTTGTGAATAGCTTAATGAACACTGCTGCCACCGCGTTTGGAGCCTTTCAATGTCAAATTTTTGTAGCGGGCTGGTCTTCGTTGAATGAGCTTTTGGCATGCGTCGTCGATAGGTTAATTTAATCAAGTAATGATCCGAGTTACAATTGGCTCCTAGGTATGTATGAACGTCAAGTATGCTTGGGGCCCAACGCTGTTGGATCAGAAAATGATCGATCTGGTTTTGTGTGTTGCCATCCGGTGATACTCAGGTCATACTAAGAATGCGTTGATGTGGGAAGCAAGTCGAACGTATGACTAGATATCTGCTACATGCAAAGTCATTCAAGTGCTAGCCGTTGTCATTTGTTTCATCGTGAAGGCTATATCCTCCAGGCGCCCCCTGATGAGATAGCTCATTGACAACATTAGCGTTGAAATCACCCATCAATATTTTTGTGTCGTTTATAGGCAATGACATTTCTTCTTCCCCTCTCCCTCCCGCTAGAAAAGGGACTCCTCAGCTTGATGGCGCCCCACGGCGTACCAAAACGAGACCTGGCCCGAAGTAATGTGTCAAACGGTTCCAGGCTGTGTTCTCAGGTTGACAGGGGAGGTGTTTAGTGGGTAGTCCAGTCGGGCATGGGAGTCCCACACTCTGTGCATAAATGGCATTCACCTCCCTACCACAAAAAAAAAATAGTCAATGAGTCGACTTGTCCTTTACGTCCTTTTCTTCGGTCGGGGTGTGAACATTTACCAGCCAGATTTTGAAGAATTTCACTTTGGTAAAGATCACACACAACCGTTCATTGACTACTTTAAAAGCAATAACGTGCGATTTGAACTCCCTATCCACAATGAAGGCTACTCCGAATTCTCGTTTTCAGAGGCTTCCCACTTTTAAATATTATGTGCGATCTCACGTCTTGAATATTATTTCCAGTCCAGTTCTTTTCCTGGATTGCTAGTATTTTTAATTTATATTGGCTAACCTGTTTTAAAAGGTCCTTAACAGCACCAGGGTAATTGAGTGATCTGACATTCCAGGGTCAAATGCCATCGTCATCGAGGTCGTTGCTGTGGGTCAAATCTATTCCGACGCCCTTCTGCAGGTTTCAAAACATTGTAGGGTTTTCCAGGGATAAGGGGTTGGCCCGTCGCTCAACCTCCATTCCGGCAGCATGGTTGTTACTTTGATTCCGTTATCAGGCGGGGCAGGCTCGCGTTCACACTTTTAGGTCCCCACATAATAGGTATAAGTAGGATTTAGTAGCAGAGCTGTAGATGTCTTTACAGTTATTAGCATTCCTCGGCATTTAATGTCCCATTATTGGGGAGCCAGTAAACCCAATGTGCGACCCCGAGTGCGTTTACTACCATTTAATTGGGGGTTTTGGGATGAGGAATCATTGAAGCTGTGGGATGGGGAAAAAAGGGCTTCCCTCCTCCTTTCTCAAACGGGCTTGGGACTGTGTACGGCGGAGTTACACTCAAATCTACCGTCAATAATATACTCGTATATAGTTTATTAAATTTTTAAAATGCGGATACAGTAATAGTGTTCGTTATGGAAAATGATAATTTTTTCACTGACGTTGATTGTCAGATCGATGTTGTTGTTTTTCTGCATGCATTGATTTCGTTGTTGTTGATAGTGGCAATCTTTGACTAGGCCACAGTTTCGTTGAATGTAATTTAGTATAGTAATGAATATTCAATTGATGATTTCTTTTCAATAATTTGATCAACAACATTTTTTTCAGTATAGTATGTATCTCGAATAAAAAATGTCCAAGTCATTTCTACTATCTAAGTTTATCCGAAACAGATCAAACCTTCTTGTGCGTTGTTTCGCTGACACGCCATACTCGTACAGTGCATATAATTTGTATACAACAGGGGAAAAACTGGTCAATAAAAATAAAATTTAATTCATTGAGATTAAATGGAATTTGTCATGAATATATTTCGTGGATATAAAAACTGATTGAAGATTGCATAAAATAAAAATTGAAAATACATTCTGATATGTAATGAGAAAAAGGGGTAGACATTCCGAAACCCCTTTTCGAAGAATAAACATTTTTGCAAAGTGAGATTTTTCAATGCAAATTTCTAATTCAATTCAGCATATATTTTGAATAAAAAATATTTCAGAAACTAATTTGTCTTCGAATTTGAAATACCACTTTAAATTGATAATAAATGCTTTTACAATTGTGACACAATGGAGTTATGGACAAATTAATATGAAATAATACTTACGAGTACTCATCCACACCTGCTTTGACAAGAGTTTATCTATGGGTTTCATCGAATTCACCCACAACTGAATGGTTGAGATTTATTACACTTGGTGGAGGGAGCTAATGAGGCTGTAATATAAATGAATTTAAAATGTTTGCTCTGGTTATTCACCATTTAAGCTTTACGGCATGTTCTCGGAAATTGTGAAAAGCGTGTTTTGATATATTACGGATTCGACTCGCAACAAGTATGTCGTTTGTTTTGCGGATTTTCTTCTTTGTCGCTTTTCAGTTTTTCTCTGACTTTGCATACGGTGGTGTTTCTTCGACGACATCCTGGAAGGATTTCTTTTTTGGCAGAGGCTGGAATGTAGGACGTGAATCAAAATGTAATAATTTTTATGATTGAACATAAGTATGTGTTATTTGGATCAGTGCGTTAATGCGTGTTCATCAATGATAATTTTTTATGTTTAAATAATCGGTTGCATGATACTTTCTAACCGACTTCCATAGGAAAAGGAAGGTTATAGTCTCCATACTTTTATTGTGATTTTCATTAGTGCGAAAATGGCAGCATTCCTTGCTCTGGACGAAATCGAACAATATGGTTTGAGTATTGATTAGTAATCTGACCTCATTGATATTTCTTGTGGGATTAGGAGCGAAATGTGGTATTTACACCTCACATGATATGTAATTTGAGAATATTGAATTAAATTATAAGCAATGTTAAAAATTTTCCATGCGTTTTAAGATCAGGTGTCGTTATATATGCATTCATATAATGCACTTTTATAATGTGAGAATAATATCAAAATACTTTTAATAGTAAAAACAATTTTACGAAAAGCAAAAAAATGTTTTTCAAAACGCTTTAAAAGGATAACCTTTTTTCAGTCTCTGCTAAATTTAAAAGCGTTTTATCTGGGGGCCATGTACCAAATGGGAAGCAATTTTATTCTAACTGCAAAAATTGAAGTGTTTGGTTTTTAATTAAAAGATAATATCAAGTAATCGTAGGAAGTTTAATCCAACCTATATATTCTTGCAAATACAATATATCTAATAAAACATTGTATATTCCAATTGCCAGTTAACTTAGAATGATGACATTTTCGCTTCATAATCAAAAGTTCTTTAAGCATCCTAGAGTACGATATGTAGTGGGGGTCTAAGCTGGAGGTGTAGTTGCTAAATACCGACTTTACTTTACTGTTGGAGAGATAGGTCTACTGGAAGTATATTTATAAATACCGCAAATCATTCATTCGAAGTATGATATACGATAAAATGATCGAGTTTACTTGATTAATAAACTAGGATATTTCATTCACGTTGAGGTAAAACGATACTTATGAAGTTTCGCATTAGGGAATTAAAAAATCGTTATTACTTTGGGCTCAAATAAGAAAAGAACTTGTTAGAAGCATTATATAGAAATTAGTTTACATTTCATCTATATTTTGAGTGAGCTTAATACCCTACTTCTATAGAACAGCATGACTTAGAAAGGAAAATTTTTCTCATAAGTTGGAAAAATGACCAATTTCCAAAAATGGAGCATGTTTACGTTTTCAATAGACTGTAAAAAAAAGGTATCCGGTGATTCAACATCATAGCTGTAGAAACAGTAGACCATTGTATCTGTGTGTAAAGGCTGCAGTTTCCCGTCCGTGTTGACGCTGTCCATGGTAAAACAGCAGTCGAGTGTCCACTCTTTACACAGCCAAAACTGGAGGTGGCGGTCCTCTCTTTGAAACCGATGGTGTTCCGGCTGAGGTGTTGCGGCTCGTCTATCACTATGCCCTGACTTGCGGCTTTAGAGCAGGACGTTCTACCATTGATGCGATTGCAGAGGTGGTGAACGCGGTCCAAAAGGAAGAGGCATATAATCATATCGTCCAACGGATCTTCCTGTTGGTGACACTCGACGTCAGGAGCGCCTTCCACTCCGCTAAATGGTTGGATATTCTGGATACACTGGCAAATGCGGCTTTAGAGGAACTACCTAAAGGACCGAAGCCTGTTTTACGACACGACACAGGGCCAACGAAAGATGGCGGTTTCATCGGGTGTTGCCCAGGGATCTATCCTTGACCCGGACCTATGGAACGTGTCTTACGACGGGCTACTGAGACTTGAGATGCCAGATGAGTCGCGCTTGGTCGGCTATGCGGATGATGTTGCGGCTCTTGTCGCTGGACACACCGTTGAACAGGCGCAACTTAGGCTAGGTATGCTAATGCACCGAGTGAGGGACTGGATGACTGCTCGCGGGCTCAGTTTAGCATCGAGAATCCCTAGAGTAAGGATGATCAATTTAGGAGATATACGAGTCGAATCGAATCCATCAGTGCAGTACCTGGGGCTACTGATCGACTCGAAGATGAGTTTCTCTGAGCAAATCAGGGCAACGGCTGAGGAGGCTTCTTTGGGAATATCGGCTCTGAGTCGACTTATGGCCAACGTAGGGCGACCCAGCCCGTCAAGAAGACGCCTCTTAATGAGTGCTGTAGGGTCAGTGCTACTGTATGGAGCAGAAGTATGGGGCGACGCTCTCAGCAAGGAGGTATACCGAAAACGTTTGGTACAGGCAGAGAGAAGGGGAGCACTATTCACCTGCGCCGAAACGAGGATGCGAGGGAGACGGTTGTCCGCGAGAAGAGGCAGCGCTCGCTCAACAATTGGCAGCAGTCTTGGGTAAATTGCACGCAGGGAGGTGGACTGCGCGCCTCATCCCCCATTTGAGACCGTGGCTAAGTCGAAGGCATGGTGAGACTGGCTTCTATCTGACCCAGCTTTTGACCGGGCGTGGGTGTTTTCAGTCTTACCTGCACAAGATTGGTAAGTCACGGTCCACCAATTGTCGGTTTTGCTCAAGAGAGGAAGATAATGCCTGCCACTCATTTTTTGCGTGTATAAAATGGGTCAGGCTGTGAAGGGGCTTCTACAGGGAGACGGGAGAGCTCACCCCAGATAATATAGTCGCGGTGATGCTCGAATCGGTTGACAAATGGAACCAGGTGAGCTCGCTCAAACACGGCGTATCGTAAATATCTTCACCCATGCAGACAGTAAACTTTTTCATATTTTATCAAGTAAAGGGAATGAAGGAATAATGTGCTTTATTCAAACCATCATTGAAATTTCTTCTTCTTCTTCGTGGCACTACAGCTCCTTTTGGGCTTTCGCTTCCTGCAAATAGCACTTCCAACTGTCTCGGTCCATTGACCGCGTCCTCCAATTTTGAAATCCGAGCAGCGATGAACTTTCTTCATTGAACGAGTTAGATCAGCATTTCCTCGGTTTTCCCATTGGTCTCCGGCCTTCAGTTCTCCCAACGAACACCTTTTTGGGTATCCGTTGTTCGTCCACAATTCATGTGTCCAGTCCACAGTCTTACAACTGTTGACAACTCCGGTTCATCAAAAAATTCATACAGCTCATGGTTGCTTCGGATTCGCCATTGGTCCCCGTCTAGCTTCACTCTTATTATTTGCCTCATCGCTCAAAGGCGTTCAATATATTTGTGGATACTTGGGCTAGGGTCCATGTTTCACGCCTATAGCAAAACACAGGTCTTATTACAGATTTGTATACATGGAGCATTGTTTTCCTGGGTATGCAGCTGGTCTTCAAGATCGTCAAAGCTGAATGAAATATTTTATTTGTAAGCTGTATTCTTTGGCGTATTTCGTCTCCTTCATTACCGGATTTCGTTATTTTGGCACCTAAATACACAAATTCACTAACATTTTCGATATTGTATTCGCCAAGTGTGATTTTTTGTGTATTTGGGCTATTTTTCCTGGACTGCGTCAAGAGCTTTGTTTTATTTTCATTGATTTTTAGCCCAACTAGTTTTGCTTCGCTGTTTAGTTTCAGGAAGAGTTCTTTGGCAGTTGTTAATGACCGCGACAAAATCTTGATGTCGTCTGCATAGGCTACTACTTGGCTTGATTTGTATGGTAATGTACCTCGTGTATCGACAGGTAGCTTCCTTATGACGTACTTCAGAGCCAAATTGAATAGCAATGGGACCAGCCCATCTCCCTGCTTTAGTCCGATACGTGTGTTAGAGGCACAGGTAAGTTGGTTATTGATGCGGACTTGGGAGATCACCGACATCATTGTTATTTTGGTAAGACGGACTAATTTGATTGGGATGCCAAAGCAAAGCAATATTTGGTACAGTACGTTACGATCAATAGTGTTGTATGCTTGTTTAATCTCAACGAAAATATGGTGCATTTGCAATTTCTGTTGAACTCTCAGCATTTTTCAAATACCTACTTGACAGTGAATAATTGGTCTATTATCGATCCACGTGCTCTAAAACCACCTTGATACTCTCCAATAATACTGATGGTGTATGATTCGATTTTATTTTTTAAGATTTTAGGAAATATTTTGTACGCCGTAGAAAGTAGTGATATGTCTCTATAGTTTTCGCACTGTACTTTGTCTCCTTTTTTTGTGGATAGAGAATATAATAAATTGGCTCCACTCTCTGGGCGTGTGTTCTTGTTGCGAAACGTGCTAGGTGGCTTTATGAATAGCTTTGTAAACAGTTCTGCCACCATATTTAATGAGCTCCACTGGAATCTTCTCGATACCTGTGCTTTATCATTCTTTTGGGCTTTGATGATGGAGCAAACTTCATCCAGAGTTAGTGGGACCAATGGAAGCTCTCCACAAATATCTATATGTTCTGAAGCTGTGCGGAGGATTGAGGTTAATCTTGAAATGTGATGCCCAGCTTTCCTTAATTTTTGTTCCATGAGCAATGATATTGCTGATGTCATCACGACAGAGCGTGGTTTTGGGCTTATAACCACGTTTTAAGCTTTTCACTACTTTGTATGCTTGTCTTATGTTGTTGCTCACAAGAACTACATCTATACTTCTCAATTGGTGATCATAGTATTTTTGTTTCTTAATTCTAATGATCCCATTCGCAACTCTACTGAGATTTCATTGAAGTTTAACAAACACAAATTGAATGAAAACCATAAATTATTTAAAAACTTAATGGTCCGATCATCGTTATCTATGGTGCGATAGCCTAAACCGGGTTGTGGCTCCCAGTATTAATTTCCTCCAATCATCACGGCTCTGCAATCCTTCCCTTCCCAGCAAGGATTTGCTGTCAGCTTCAGGGTCAACGTTTCACTTCCATACAGCAGAGTAGGTTTGACTAGTGATTTCTAAATACGAAGCTTATTTTGCTTATGTACAACGTTCTTTTTGGCGTATCTTCTATCTAGATTTGCTCCAAGATGAACAAAGCTATCCAAACTTTCGAAATTATAGCTTCCAGTGATCACGTTTTGTCAAACTAGAGTGTCCTTTCTCGTTTGAGTTATGAATTTAGTTTCCTTTTCGCTAACTCGTAAGTCAGAGAGAGAGAGAGAGAGAGAGAGAGAAAGAGAGAGAGAGAGAGAGAGACTAACTGCATGTTGAGACTGACTTCTATCTGATCCAGCTTTTGAGCGGGCGTGGAGGTTTTCAGTCTTACCTGCACAAGATTGGTAAGTCACGGTCCCCCGATTGTCGGTATTGCCCAAGAGAGGAGGACAATGCCTGCCACACATTTTTTGCGTGCACACAATGGGCCAGGCTGCGAAGGAAACTCTACTGGATAATATAGTCGCAGTGATGCTCGAATCGGTTGACAAATGGAACCAGGTGGAACATTATGCTCGGGCAGTCCTAAAATATAAACGGGACTCACAGCAGCTGGGGGCGTTGGGGCTGGGGGATCGCTTGCCTGGCACTTCTTCCCGCCCTCTCCCCTCCCACTAGGAAAGGGACCTCCCAGCTTGAAGGCACCTCACGGCGTAACAAAACGAGACCTGGCCCGAAGTAATGTGTCAAACGGTTTCAGGCTGGGTTTTCAGGTTGACAGGGGAGGTGTTTGGTGGGTAGTCCAGTCGCCTTCCTGCGAGCATGGGAGTCCCACACTCTGTGCATAAATGGCATTCACCTCCCAACTACGAAAAAAAAGTCAATTTGGTTTGCTTCAGATTTTAGGCTCAGAAACGCTCCTTTGGCATCTGAGATTAAACGTACAATAATATTGACGTCATCAGCATAGGCTTCTAATTGTGTGAACTTGAACATTAGCATAAGAGAGATTTCAGCTATTGTTTTCCTCATGTCGTGTTCAGCGCAATATTAAAGAGATTGGGGCAAGTCCACCACCAACTATTAAGTTTGATTTAATTTGGATTGCCGTTTACTTTGACCTAGGACTCTGTGTTTAGCCTCGTGACTTTGACCATGTGAACTGGTTTTGTTGGAACTACAAAGTTTTATTTTGTACGAGACATTTCTGTCGACACTGCAGGATGCTTACTTGATATCTACAAAGAACTGGTGCACGTCGATGTTATACTTCCAGCGCTCTTTGAGCACCTGCGTAACTGGGGATATTTTGTCAATTGCAGACCTTCCACTTACAAAACCTCCCTGATACTCTCCTGTAATACTTTGATAGTACGGCTTCAATTTTCTTTCTATGATTTTGGAGACCACTTTATGTGATGCACACAACAGAGCAATGGCTTTATAATTTTCGCATGATGGCTTGTCTCCCTTTTTTGTGTACAGCATTCATTACACTTTTCACTAGTCTGGTATTTGCTCCTCTGACCATTTTCTACATATTAGTTGGTGAGGAGGCCACTTGGATGAGGACCCCCTCAGGAGGAGTTCTGCTAGTATTAAATTTATTCCTCTCTGCTTGTATAAAATGATATAGATTCCACGTGGAGAAGCTGAAAGTCATTTAAGTATCCATTGCTTAAGCCAAACTGAAAATTTGCGAATATATTTTGGTTTTCACTGAAACCGGTCATTTGTATTAGAATCAATTTATCAAAAAGTTTGCCTGGAGCTGACAAAAGACTTATCGTTCTTTAACTGTCTCGATAATTTGGGGCTTTTCCAGGCTTGTGAATCAGAATAACTACAGCATGTTTCTATGCTGTCGAAAAATAAAAGTTGTTCAAGCAAGTGTTGAATTTGTGGCTTAGTATGCTGATCCTCTCATGTTTAATAAAGGTTGTTGTACTTCATAACCCCTCTGTGGGGGTTGGCCCGTAATTTTTCTCTTTGTTTGTGACGCAGAAATTTGGAGCTTACTTTCTTTGCGCTATGTCGCAGCGATTACCTACAATTGTGGCTGGTGACATTCTTAAGGGTTTAGTAAAACCCCATTAGTTTAGCGATCTATCTGTTCATCCGTGCGTTATAACAATTTTTCTCGGAAACTACAACAGCCACAGCTATGAAACCTTCTTCTTCGCAGCACTACAGCTCCTCTTGGGCCTTCGCTTCCTGCAAGTAGCGCCTCCAACTATCTTGGACCATTGAACATGTCCTCCAGTTAAGAAATCCGAGCAGCAATGAACTGTTTTCGTCGACCGAGTCAGACCTTATCACAGTTTTGTATACTTGGAGCTTAATTTTCCTGTGTATGCAGCTAGTATTCAAGATCGTCAAAACTGAATAAAATATTTTATTTGCGAGATGTGTTCCTTGGCGTATTTTGTCTTTTTCGTTACTGGTTCTCGTTATTTTGTTGCCTACATACACAAACTTGCCTATATTTTCGATACTATATTCGCCAAGTATGATATTTCGTGTATTTGAGGTATTTTTTCTCGACTGCGTCATGAGCTTTGTTTTATTTTCATTGGTTTGTAGCCCTACTAGTTTTGCTTCGCTATCGATTTTCAGGAAGAGTTCTTTGGCAGTTGTTAATGACCGTGCCAGAATGTTGATGTCGTCTTCATAGTTTACCACTTGGCTCGACTTGTACTAAATAGTAATGTACCTCGTGTATCGACAGGTAGCTTCCTTATGACATACTTCAGAACCAAATTGATAAGACATGGGGCCAGCCCATATCCTTGCTTTAGTCCGATATTTGTGTCAATGGCAACGGTGAGTTGGTTATTGATGCGGACTTGGGAGGTTGTCGACGTCACTGTCATTTTGGTAAGACGGACTAATTTAGTTGGGATGCCAAAGCAAAGCATTATTTGGTACAGTACGTTACGGTCAATACTTGTGTATGTTTGCTTAAAGTCAACGGAAATTTGCACGTGAATAAAAAGTGGTAGCTTCTCCAAAGTTTGGGTATAATAAAAATGCTCAAAATGTTTAAGGGCTCCCCTCATACGGTGAAATGACTCTCAGAATTTTTTACGAAAGGTAGCCGACATCGATATCAAATGAAAGGTATTGACGAGAACCTTCAGGAGCGAGTATCTTAAGAACAGTAACAGTGTTAAAGAGGGCAGTGGGAGTCAAAATATGTGAAAAACGTATTTGTTCACTTCGCAACTGAATATCTTTTAGCCGAAAAGCCTGGTTTTTAGAGTACAAGGGCAGCAAATTCAAGCTCAAATTTGGAATATTTTATCAGTAATAATATATGAGCCAATATAGATGCATATATTTTGAACATTTTATAGCAATCGAAATTAAAGCAGATTGAAAATTTTTCAATAACAACAACAATATGTGATACTGAGGAGATAGAGTTTTCTAAGTGGCCTGGATGCTGCGGATATGTCTAAATTTTCAAGAAAATTTCAGGAATTCCTTGTAATATTCATAGGCGATTGCGAATGCTCAAACAAAACGGTCAGTAAAACGCAAATAAATTGGTGGTAAATTTAAACACACGATAATTCACATATTGTTTTCAGGGTTTTGTACTAAAATACAAAACTCGATTGAAATAACGACCTGTGTCCATCTGTCTGTATCCCCATATAGGGGGCGCTGCTTGAACAATTTATTTATTTTTTTTCGTCAAAGGTAGCCATACAAAAGGTATTAATGAGATGTTTTCAAAACAGGCCTCTTAATTACCAGAGAAGGGAAATGTATGATAAATCATTCACACAGTTCTATCAATTTCCCTTGTCTATAAGTTAATTTGTAGATTCTTTATGTCTGCTCAGTACCTAATATTTAATTTTGTAAATGCAACAAGATCATTTCATAACTGCAAATTCCATAATTCTTTTCCCATGCAAACTAAATACGAGTAGCTTACATCAAATTCCATTTACGCATAAGAATGTTTTCCACTTGAATGCTAGACATGTTGTCAGCATATTCAAATTACATTCAAAAGTGGGAAAATTTCAAATTTTAGTTTGCATGGGAAAATAATTACACTCAAGGTTAAAGCGTCAGCATATTTGTACTTTGTTAATTTAGTATATAAGATTTTGATTAGAAGAGAATAAATCAGTCCACAATCAGACTCGAAAAGCTATACAGTGTTTTTTTTCATTTGGGTAAAAATTGCATTTTGTAATTTTGGCAAGCAGCGAAGCAATTTAACCAGTCATAGAAAAGGGTCATTATTAGTAGAGTTACCTGCTAGATAACGACGATTCAGCGGATACAAAAGTAGAGATACCTACTATTTGCTATCCCATCGCTGAACAATGTCATCCTGGCCTTCTGGTTTCTAGGGAAGTGGCAGTGGTGTCCTTTGTACTTTACTTATGCTGGCAAGTCAATAATGAATACGAGGTGTAATTCTCACTCATTCTTGCACGAGTTAGCAACTATCACCCATTTCACTTCTCCACACAGAGGTTGGTTGGTATTTGGTTGGTTATCAATTCATTTCTTCTTCCTCTTTGCTGGGGCGTTTGCTCCAAGAGGGTTCTCTTTCAGTGGAAGGGTTATTCGCACTAGATCAGAGCATATAGACTAATAAGCAAGTCCACCAGCTGATCGGCCAAATTATAAGAGAGGAATAATTTTTGAACAAAACAAGCGATAAACATGCACAAGATAGAGAGCGCGTTTATCATCATCTGTTTCCATTTGAGATAGTATGTGAAAGCTTAAACTTGGGACTAAGCTTTCATGCACAAAATCGGTCTGCTGTTGCATTTGCTGATTCAATATCTTTCTAACATTTCGCCATGAAAGCCTTTGCGAACGCTTACACGTACTCAAATTGATCTTTGAAATCTGAATATTGTTAGGTTGGGAATTTGTTCTATGTGATGTAATAACTAACCACTGATCCCGCGGATCGATACTCCGCAGAGATCTGTCAACCCTATATAAATTTTCCAAGCAGCTGATAAGGTGGATGACAGATCTCTGCGACTGAACCACCACTCACATTGACAAATTGCGAACGAAAGGCACGGATTTTGCTTCGTAGTTTACGTTTGGTCTGGTGTCGAAAAAATAATTTAATAGCCTGGTGCCGAAAATATAATTTAAAAGCTATCTCTAAAAGAATTTGATGTCTCGCGTTTTGTACGTGGGAAAACAGGACGTGGAGTGTGATTAGCAGCGTCTGAAGGATTCGGAAAATCAGGTGGGTACATTGACAAAAGAAAGGTACGTGACGAGGAATGCTTTTCCCTAATAAGTACATATGCATTGTACCCCTGTTTATAGTTTTTACCATTTTCAAGAACCGTATTTTCTGGTCGTTCTCGGAACAATTTTAGAAGAATTTTGCCTGGCTGTATGGTGTCAAGTCTAATCCTGTGTGATCTGTTCACGATTGCGTGCCGCGCTGTGGGAACAATGCTGCAAATTTAGCGTATTTTATGCTAGATTTGGCATATTTTCATGTTGTTTAGCATATTTTTTCGGTGTTTGGCATCTAGCTTATTTTTTAGCATAAATTCGCTAGAGTCTCGCCAACGAAATTTGTCCACGTGAAAAAACGCTAATTTTAAAAATCGACATCATTGGTAGCTAAAAAACATAAACAATGCGTTGAATAGTTGATACTACAAAAAAGTCATTGATTATTTTTCGAAAATGAAATTGTGTCTGCTCGCTTTAAATTCGGAGTTTTCGGCTGCGATTTTTTAAAATTCTTGCCCTTTTCTGTGAGTAGCTTTCGTTTGCATGCCCCATTGCACTACAATCTAAAAGCAAACCATTGAGCTAAAAACTAAGGAAACTTTTAAACTCACTGAACGTAAGGGAAGCAAACATCCTTTCAAAATCTAATTGCCCTTCCCGTCTTTTGTTTCTAGCGAGCGACGCCTTATTAATTAGTTCAACTGCAAATATCAGCGTAGAGGAGATTTTTTTAGGCTCACAGATGTGCGATCAGAACATGACTGATGGGCTGAAATGATACTCCCTCATTTTTCTACGCCTTTGCCACTTGCAAAAGGTTCATCATAAATACAGAAGTGAAGCTTCTTACATACATTCCGGAGCTTTCCCATTCATTTATCGAAAGAATTGAAATTCAAGTTCATTCAATGTTCTATCGCGTATATACCGATATCTTGATTTTCATTAAAATTCAAAGTTGTTACGTAGTGAAAAGTGTTGTTAACTGTTTGATTAACCCAACATGCCGTCCAAATACAGTCAGCATTATAGATCGGGCTGGGAAAACGTGCCGGATTTTAAAGACTGGTTGCAACCTGTTGAAAATGATACGGTGAAAGCGTACTGTAAGTACTGTAAATATGATATTATTGCAAAAATACATTGCCTAAAATTACATACCTCATCAGCAAAACATAAAAAGCCATACAACCAATGAAGAGCCAGAGTGTAATTAAGTTTCCCAAAAAAATGATGTAAATTCAGAGAGAGCAAGTGCAGAAGCTTCATTAGCTATGTTTGTGGGCACACATTGTTCAATTATGGCTGTTGACCATTTATCCAAGCTATGTAAAAACAGATTTGGTGATAGTAAAAGCGGAGACTTGAGAGTACATCGCACAAAATGTACTAATTCATAAAAAATGTTTTGGCGCCGCATTTTATAAAAGAAATAGTGCCAGACTTGGAAGATCATGATTTTCGTCTCTTACTGGATGAGTCTACAGAAATTTCCGTCAGCAAAATGTTGGGAGTATCGATAAGATTTTTCAGCGGATCCTTGAAGACTATAATATCCACCTTCTTGGGGTTAAGCGAGATTGAAGATGGCACTGCAACGAGCATCTTCAACGGCATTCAAGGATTATTATCTGCCTTCATCTTTAATATAAAAAAATGATAGGTATCGGCATAGATAACGCAATGGTGATGACCGGCTCTAAAAATGGAGTGCTTGCCTTATTAAAAAAAGCAACTGGCAATGATCACTTGCTTTTAGTTCTCTGCGTATGCCATTCATTATAGTTGGCTTTATCTCATGCGACAGAAGAGACTCTATCTCACACCTTTGAATTCCTCATAAGATCAACTGTGGTTCCGACCCATTAATAATACCACAAATGTGCAACACCCGATGGATATCAGTTGAACCAACGGCTAGAATTGAAACTAGTGTTCGAAGTTTCCAGGTGCGATAATAACTGCTTTATGGCAGAAACACTTTATGAAATGTAAAATGATCCTGTGAATCACTTATACTTGTTGTATTTAAAGCCGGTCTTGGATGAAGTTCAAGTAGTGAACAAGCTTTTCGAAAGCAACATCGTTGACCCAACAAAACTATACAAGGATTTGCGTGGCTTAGTTCAATCTATATGTGGACGTATCTTGAAGCCAACTGCGAGAGTTGATATCTTTTCACAAAATATAGTTATTTGGATCCTAGACCATACATGGGATACGCTTTTGAGACGGAATTACGGAAGTGTAACCTTCATCCAGAAGTGGAAAATAATTTGCGTCAACGGTGCATTAATTTCACGCTGAAACTTGTGAGAGAGCTACGTTCTAGACTACCAATTAATTTTAAAATACTGGAGCAAGTATCTTCGTTTTCTGTGCAAGAAACTTTAAAGGTAGTCAAACCTTCTATAGTTGATATTGCTAAAGAGTTCCGAACTAATGAATCTATAATAGACCTGCTCATGTCCCAATGCAGAAACATAGTGCATATTAAATGGGAATGCACAACTTCCACAGTAGAGTTTTGGAATGAAATAATTAATTATAAAGATGCAGCACGCAATATCCCCTTTGTAGATTTATCATTGTTAGCATTATCATTATTACCATTACCACATTCTAATGCGGATATTGAACGCATTTTCAGCCAAATGAATATTGTCAAAACAAAGCTTCGCAACCGTTTGTCGGTAAAAACTTTAAATGCCATTTTACATATCAGATTCGGCCAAAAGAGGGTAGGAAAATGCAGCTTTCCTTACACAGTTCCAGACAACGTACAGCGCTCTATAGGTACCAAGGAGACTTACAGTTTTGACACTGAGCCTGGCACTTCTACTTCCAAATCAGCTGCAGATGAAGACATTGACATATTATTCCACAACATAGTCAATTAAAAATGTACTTAGTCTAAATTAAGTTTGTTATCAAACAATTAAAATCAAATGGCGTTTTATTTGGCACAAAAAATTTTTAGCATCATTTTTGGCATTAATTTAATAATCGTTGGCATAATTTTGGCAAATTTTCACTGCAGTTTAGCATATTTTATACTTCACTTGTTGGCAACACTGAGTGGAACAGTGACTGTGTCGCTCCACCGATTGTAATAAGCACCGCTTCCTGCTTCCAGTTTAGAAAGTATAGTAGCTAACAAAAGAAAAAGAGATAAATAAGAAAACAGTGAAAGGTAAAAATGCAGGGCGGCGTAAATATATATTTGACGTGATTATTAAGGGGGACACAAGAAAACAAAAGAAATAAGGAACAGGAGAGGAAGAAGGGATGTGATGATATGTCGCAAAATAATGTTTTGTTTTTTTACAATGAAAGTATGACCAAAATTTATATATTCATAACGGCAATAAAAACGATAGTGGCAAAATCTTGAAAACAGCGAAAAAACACGAGATTCATGCAGAGAAAGCAATGGTAAAAATTTTCAATACATCTTAAGTAACTTACACTTATTTACGAAACTAATAGAAAGCAATGCATCATTAAAAATTTGTTTTCACTTCCATTGGATACTGTGATGAGAGAAAAATTAATTATGAAAATTATCACAGTAGAAACAAAAGATTGAACAAAAAAAATGTGCAAAACATTGAGAAAATAAATAAGAAAATCGCAAATTAAGAGAATATATAACGATGAAGGCTTGTAACCCTATTGTTCTTTATTTATAAAGTAAAAATAAAAAAATAGTTTGAAAGAAACAACTAAAATGTGAAAGCAAAACAAAAACAAAAACCTATTAATAACGAAAAAGTTTTGCCAATGAATTAAGGTAATTGTAATGATAATATAATTTAAATATTAAATATATATATATATATATATATATATATATATATATATATATATATATATATATATATATATATATATATATATATATATATAAGTTACAACATAAAATAACAAAGAGGAGCAACACTGAACTATGAAACATGATTTTTTTGGATGATATGATGAACCTGTGTGCGTTTCAATAAACTTTTTAATGTTCTTTTCATTTTCTGTTTCTTAAAAGTGATTATAACGGTAGAAAACTGTAAACATAATACTCAGATGGAAAGCTTGCATCTATGTACATCTACGCAAGCTGCTTGAGCATTGTGTTTACCAGAACGAAGTAAAATATAGCTATTATTTACTAGGCAAAATATAATCGTCAATAATAAGAAAAGAACGCAATAGACTGATAATAATTTTCATGAAAGTAATTGAAAAATTTGTAGTGAATTTTTATACTGTGATTATTTGTTTTCTACGAAAACCGATGATAAGTTGATATGACAAATGAAAAAAAAAGAATATTTTAGAATATTTATAGTTCAGGGGATTAATCACCGTCTTTCCTTTCCAGCAAACTCGTTCCCTTTCAGAAGGTTAATGCAGGTGAAGAAGTGAGTATGCCACCGTGAGGGTAGGGTTCCGGTCGTTTTGTGTTGCGGTCGGTACGCGGTGCCATATCTTGAGTTTCGCGTTTTTTTTGTTAGAGTAGTATTTTTCGATTTTGAGTTCAGCTAGGTTATTTTCGGTACCCCGTCGGTTAGATTCGAGAGCGCGAATTTTTTTTGCGGTTGTTTGTGGTCATTTTCCTCAGATCGAAGGGACGAAAGTGACATAAAATAAAGTAGCGTCGGTGGAAATTATTTGACGTGTTTTAAATCGGGCATTTGAACCGGTGGCTGATTTTTTGTACTTTGAACTTGCGCTGCTCGCGTAAGACCTGTGACCAAAACTCCTCTCCGAACTAGCTAGTCAGCCAGCAGCCGCCTTAGAGTAGACTAAGAGTGTCCGGACTTATTGACCTGATGGGTACAGTCCGTTGTCACGTTCCAAGACTTCACGTCTAGAACCGATGAGGGATCGCTTTAGATTTCCTTCAGGAAATCTCACGAATGAACGATCGAGAAATTCAAAATCATTACAGTGAACTCACTTGATAGTTCATACGTTCTGGCTAGGCAGTATTGTTGCAGGTTGGACTGAGAGAGCGGTGTAATTTTCATTAAATCATCCGGAAGAGTAGCTTTTCAGCTCACATGTAGCAGCCACCACTGTCTACGTGTTTTTTTTAGCACGTGATAGTACTTGAAAAATTTCGCAACAATTTAGTATTAAGCAGCAAAAGTACAGCCGACTCTAAGTTTCATAATTAAAACAAAAACAATATGTGATACTGGGGATAAACATTTTCAAACTTTAAAAGTAAGGTCACTGAATACTGCAAAGACTGATAAAATTTTGGTAATTTTGACTCCTTATTTATTTGCTGAACATGCAATGTTCATGTTGGCAGTTTTTTTCAGATATTTGATACCAAACATATGCAACAGCAAAAGTGAGTCTCAATGTTTTCGCGCATATTGTCCACTCTTTCCTTCAATTATGAAACCTTCATCATAGATTTTTGGAAACAATACTGATCTGATATCCTTTATGCCTATTTTTCACGATAAAATGCTTAGTGGTTTATCTCCTAATATGCTTCCATGAAACCTTAAAAAATATTTTGAAAATATTTTTTCAAGAGGCCGTCAATTCCGATTCACATGGTTTAGTGATCTTAGCTTCAGAAAGCTTGCCCACGAGAGGCTAAAAAAACCAATCGGCATAGAGTCTTGGAAAATAATACCACAGGTGAATAAACATCGGATTATAAATCAACAGAAAAAGAAAAGTCACAATAGTTATTACTTTTCAACAAATATGTTTACAGGGAATATTTATCTCCTTTGAACTGGCAAATGATATGTCTTATGGTTTCGATTTTTTTATAGTTCTGCCTTTGTTTACGGTTCTTCAAATCG
Source organism: Odontomyia ornata (assembly GCA_963969285.1). NCBI lineage: Eukaryota > Metazoa > Arthropoda > Insecta > Diptera > Stratiomyidae > Odontomyia > Odontomyia ornata. The sequence continues at coordinate 96,440,068 of OZ017741.1, read as the reverse complement.
GCCCAGGATCATGCCTGGCCCCAACAGGAGAAACAGGAAGTTGCTTACCAAACAATGAATGTGTTCTTCGTGGTGGAGTACCAGCAGGACCGTGTGCTGGAGGATATGGACTATGCTGTTTATGTAAGTTTTCTTGCATATTATTGTATTTCAGCATGTAAAAGTACATGAATTGATAATATTTCAGTTATGCAGTCATGTGGTGGAGTTGTAAGAGAAAACGGGACATATTTTGTGAACCCGAACCATCCTGAGCCTTATGATGATACAGGCAATTGTCAGGTGACAGTGATGAAACTTCACCCCGATGTATGTCAAATACGGTAAATATGCCTACGTATACAAAGAACTATGAACTGAGAGATTAATGACCTTTTGTTTTTAAATTATCGTTATTGATTTTATAAAATATTTTTTAAAGCATATACAAGTAGTAAGTTGTATGGGTTTAATACCAATGCAGCAAAACAGAACTGTACACAAATAAGTAAAGCTTAAAATAATTTTAAATTTTTCATTACTATTTTTCCTAGTCTTGACCTAGAAACATTTTCAATAACGGGTCCTGAGCCACTAAACCATATATGTAACTCAGACCAACTCTTAGTATCAGGTGGCAGTCCAGTGCCTACTATTTGTGGTACTTCTTCGGGCGATCATAGTAGGTTTGCAAGTTTTATGATGGGCGAGGAGATATTAATTCCATTGGCATTATAGTGTACGTTGATGCTGGATTAGGACAGAGTAATCCTATTGTGATATCAATTATTACTAGTGGAGTATCTTTTCCCAGAAATTGGAGAATTCGTGTCTCACAAATTCATTGTGGGAGCGTATTTAGAGCTGATCCAGGATGCTTACAATATTTTACAGGAATCAGTGGTAAAGTAAAAAGTTTTAATTTTAATACAGCTACTGGACGACAGCTATCTAACCAAGACTACAGTGTTTGTATTAGGACCGAAAAAAATTTCTGTAGTATCCAATATACGGCATGTTCAGATCCAGGTAATACTGATTTGTTTATTCAATAAATTTTTTGAAAAAACTGAGACGTTGTTTTTTCAGATAATGAGCGTCCAAGGTCTTTTACTCTATCCGGAAATTCAAATACGGCAGTGATGTCAATGGTCGGCAGTGGAGCAGCTGGGCAGCCCAATTCTTGTCCAAACGATTGGTTACTCATTGGGTGTATTCGTGTTGCGGATCGAGTCCCACAGACGACGGCCTGTGAAGACCGAGTTTGTGGAGGTACTTTTAATGCCGAAGTCAGCAGCGTTGCACGCACTGTTACAAGTATGTCTTTACATTTAACTTTAAAACATTCTACTGAAATTTTTTATTTTAGCGACTGTGAGACCATTCAGACTCTCCTTTCACACAGATGGTGTGGAATCTCCAATAGATGTAGACAATAGAGGCTTCTGTTTAGATTTTGTACAACAACCATGTACCAATGGATAAGATTGTAAGCTGAATTAATGTATAATTGTTAAAAAATAATGTTATATGAGTTGTATTAAAAAATTATCAAAATTAAACATAAGTTTATTCAAAAGTACAGCTGCTTAAAAAATGTTACATTTGGCTTTACAAAAAACCTATTAGAAACGAGTTTAAAATTTGAAATTCTGTTTATTTTCGTGTTTTTTAAAATCGCATCCTGTGTGTCCGTCAGTCCGTCCGTCCGTCCGTCCGTGTGCCACAGAAATTTACCTTGGAAACTAATTAAGCTAGAAGGTGATGCTCTCTTCAAAATTCAACTGCTAAAAAATTGTATAAGGTATTTAAGGGGAGTCTCCCCATATAGGGGAGTGGCCTCTAAAAAAAGAAAGGCCTTGATGAGAACTCTTGAAAACAGTTCTTAAACTGTCATTTTTTGCTTCGAGGGGCGCAAAGGGAGGGAAAATACACGAAAAATTCTACGTCTAGCACTCGTTGCGTGTAGACGTGTTTTTAATTCGCTCCTGTCAAGAATTTTTATAGATTAAAATAATTTTTAAAAACGTCAATTAGAAAGTAATTTTAGAAGGAAACTTATTACATCGTCGAACTATTCGAACAATTTATCGAGTATCTGGATTTTACCTGCGAGAAAGTTTCAAAAAAGAAGAAAAGTTTTTCTCACCGGGGGGATGGAGGAGCCCGACGGCTTCCCACCGCTGGGGGACCCAGAGCCAGGCATTTCTAAAATTAAAAATGATAAAATCATAAAGCGGAAAAATGAACAAGACAACTGTGCGCATGGCAAGCGTATTACGCTTTCAAGCGGAGAGTACGAAAAAGTAACAAGGGAAAACGCAAGGGTTACGAAACAAAACGATGAGTTGAAACTCCGTATACAAAGTTTGGAGGGTATGGTCCGGACATTATCAAATGCGAGCAAACCAAAAGTGATGAAGCCACAGAATACGTCCGGCAAAGAAGAACCGATAACTAAGAAGAATGAGAATAAGGAAAAAACAACAAGCAAAACCAACGAAATAACAGTACCAACACAGAAGACTCAAATATATAAAACAAAATCACAAGATACGAGCAAGACATCAATCCATGATGCTGAAAATATCCTAAGCGCAGGAGGAGCAAATGACAGCGCCAATTATTATGCGTTGCTGTCTGCAATGAACAAAGAAATGGACATCGAGATAGAGTGCAACGATAGCATAGGTAATACTGATAGTAGTAATAATTTCATTCAATATTTAAAATCCAAAAACAAGGAGAAGGAGAAGAAGCCAACCGGTGTGTCTGCTGGTTCTCCTCATAAAATTAATAAGGTAAATGAGAAAGTTCCTCCAATTAACGTTTTTGGGCAGCATGGAGGAGATATGGTTCGGTTATTGGCAGCCGGACATAGAATCGATAACTTTGAAGTTAAGAGAGTGGCCGCTGATAAGCTCACAATCAAGACAACGACACTGGCTGATTTCAAACTGGCGAAAGATGCTCTTAATAGTGTCAAAGCTCCCCACTTCACATACACGCCAAAGGCGGAAAAAAATCAGACCTTCCTGTTGAAGGGCTTGGACTGTGAGGATAATACAGTTGATTTCCTCGAAATGTTGCAGGAAGCAGCACCAGCTGTTAAGTTCATCTGTGTGAAAAGTTTTGCTACAAGGAGATCAACTGTTGAAGGTAAAATATTACCATTTTATTTGGTCCAAATTTCTAACGGTAGCAGTCGGTGTGCCCTCCAATAGGTAAGGTACTTAAACTTCAGAGTTGTGAGGTGGGAATACCTCTAAAAAACTGATGTCAACCAGTGTTACAGGTGTCAAACATTCGGTCATTCAGCTGCCAATTGTGCAATGCACTATCACAGTGCTACGAGCAAAGATATTCACGCCCCCGATAAATGCAAATTGGCTCAAATGGAGCCAAAAGAAAAATTATATTGTGTTAATTGCGGTATATTTGGTCATCCAGCATCATATCGAGGATGCCGTTGGTACCAATATGCAAGAGTTAAATTTTCCCCAAAACAAACCAAAGTAAATCGCAATTTGTCACCTTCCAACTTCGTCAAACCAGAGGTATCATTTGCACTTGCGGCCAGAGGACCAGCAGACAACAATGTAAATAAAATAAATAATGTAAGTGGCAATAATGATCTGCTTCCCTAAATCTATCAACAGCTTGAATCTCTATCAGATAGAATTAATAAACAAGACCAAAAAATCAATTTCGTTTTTCAACGTTTTGGCCAACATGCTTCAAAATAGTTTGCCATCCAGTCACATTTCCATGGATAGGATTCGTCTCATCTCGATCAATGTCAACTCCATTATTACTATACATCGGCGTGATTATCTATCTCCTTGAATTTATTGTTAAGCAAACGCCTGACATTATGCTTCTCACTGAAACCCACCTCAATTCCTGGCACTCCATGACATTCAAGGATTTTGAATTCGTAAGAAACGATAGGGTAATAGGTGATGGAGGAGGTGGCACCGGGATATTGGTTAGAAGACCCTGTTGTTTCCAAAGTATTGAAAAATTCGAATTCCAAAGCTTTGAATCTCTTGAAGTGTCCGTTACCAAAATTTCACTGCCAGGTGGGGATAAGCTCTTCGTTATCTCTGCCTATGCACTTGGTGGAACTGTTCTCAAGCTCAGGGAGGAACTCAATTCCTCGTTTGAAATACTCGAATTGAACAGGCTGCATAGTTATTATACTCTTGCTGGTGACTTGAACGCCAAGCATACATCATGGCTGAACGCCACCAATAATCCAAGAGGTGTATTCCTGAAATCGTGGATAGCAGAGAACCAAATTGAATACAGGTGCAATCTATATGGGTCGGAGTTCCCAACATGCCCTAGGACAACTTCATATTTGCACCTCTGCATTGCTGACACAAGACTAGAATTCAGCTTTAATAGTCTTCAACGGAAACTGAAGGTGCTTTCGATCCGGTTGGTTATATGGACTAGTTTTTAAACTCCTTCAGGACAAGTTCCCCAGACACCTTGTTACCATGATGTGCAATATGTTATACGGGAAATCGTTTGTTGTAACAGATGAAAATCTGACAACAATGCGTGAATTCAAGGTCTTGAATGGTCTACAGCAGGGAACAGTTACGGCGCCTCTGCTCATCTTCATTCACAAGCTATTGAACGGCTTTGATTTTAACGTCACGCCAACGCGATCATTGGTGGCATTTGCTGATGATCTGATCATTTATACGGCAGACCGAAAAGCTACAATAGTTCAGGGCAATCTCCAGAAAATGTTCAATGATGTGCAGCTGTAGACTGACAATTGGCGAATGAAAATCAATGCGCAGAAGTGTGAAGCAATCTTGTTTCGAACAACGCCTTAGGGGGTCAGTCAAGACCTGAAACGTAATTGGAAGGATTTCCACATCATGGCTGGCGAGGGTAGTTTAGAACGGGTTGCACATAAATCCTGTGTTTTATACCTCGGTGTTCATCTCGATCAGTATCTGCATTATACTGAACATGTGAAAATCATGCTCAATAAGGCACAAAAAGTAGTCATGGCCCTACGAAGACTCTTTCATTCCAAATACATTGATCAAAAGGTCAAAATTATCTGTTACAAGACCCTGGTTAGACCAGTTTTGACATATGGATGTCAGATCTGGTACAGCCGGAGTGCTAGTACTATGGAAAAATTAAGAGTTTTCGAAAGGAAATGTCATCGTGCATGTACTGGTTTGTACAGAAAGCCTGAGACGGGTTGGAAACATTATGTATTGAATAGAAGAATTTATCAAACTGCTCAAGTGACAAGAGTCGATATCTTCATATTGAAACTTCTTCGGAATCATATCGCAAGATCAGTGACTGTGAGTGAAAACCCTTAGATTTCACAGCCGTTACACCCTACAGACGGGTATATTGCGACTTGCCGCGCTACTGGCTTCGTTCCTCCAGAAGCATTCGTGTATTTGGACATGAATCGATGTGTTTTTGATTCTGACGGTGTTCCAGTTATATATCACATATATCGACGTGCCACCGATAAGAAGATAAGATATCCTCCGAATTTGAGTTCACGAGACCAACAATTCCAATGGAGATACTCATTTGGTAGATTCGTTGAAGCTGATTGAATTGAGACGGCGCAATCTAGGTATTGGTTGCTGAATGACAGTGTCTAAATTATTGTTTATTACCAGTTTTTGTGTTTTTCGTTATTTAGTTTTTTGAGTTTCAGCTCATTATTGCTACGTTTAGTATTGTTGTTTATTTGTGTTAAATATTAGGTAAAGGTTAGGTATATGTTATATTTATTATATTAGGTTAGAGATAAGATTAAACGCGTAGGTTTGGAACATTGTTATAGATTTTTTTACTGTAAGTAAGTTTTTTGATTGAACTTTATTAGAATTAATTTAAAACATATTATCTGTAGGATTAAAGTTCCCTGTTGTGTTAAGGATATAAATAATTTTAGGATAGTGTTGGTTGGTTTTTCTCCTTTTTCCAATTGATTTTCAAAATATGTAATAGTCTTAATTAATTGAATTTGCTAGTATTTTTGAAGAAATATGTTTAATGATGATGTGTAAATTTAGAGAGCCATTTGGGCCATTAAGTTTTTGTATGTTTATTGTTTGGAATTTGCTTGATATTATTTGAAAATTTATACCAATTAGTATTGAATAAAGCGCTTTTGACTTTGACTTATACAAAAAGTTTGTTTGGATTCTGGGATGCGCAAGATTATTATATAGCGTTATTGGATTATTTAAAGGATGAAATCGTTAATAAACGGCCCCATTTGACCGGGGACTTTTCAATTGGCCTGTTATTCTGTTTGGTTGATGAAAATCGAATGATATACATTTAAGTTATAGCCATTTGAACTTTCTCCAATTACTACAATAACACATGAAATATAATGACATTCTATCGAACCAAATACTGCAGTTTTGATTTGATCTTCTTAAAATTTTCAAGTATGACCCATGGCATAGCTATTATTGGGAATTCATGCTTTGAATAATTTTTGTGAATTTGCAACAGTATGGCGGCCATTGAAAATGGAGAAACAATGAATTTTCTTTTAAACGTGCACATCTCCTTGACATGTTTCTTGACTTTATTCGGTGCTGGTGGCTGCATGTCGGAGAAATTGGGTACAAAACCCTTCTAACATGAGCGTAGGTCTATCTACCCAACTTGTTTCCTTATAAAATAGTTAGGAACAGTTGATTCAAGCCTAACGCCTTACAATCGACTGCCTAGCTAATCAATTAAGAAAGAAGAAAACCGCGTCTTTTTCTACATTCAAAATCGGATTCATACTGATCGCAGCTTACTCTCAAAATGTCGTCTGTGACAAAAGTAACATTAAAAAAATGTTGAATCGTAAAACACCACTTAGAATGTTTAGCTGCTGGTGAATGGGAAAATAGAAAATTTTAAATAGTTTTTTTGTATGATGTCCAATTATCAAAAATTCCGTAAATTATTTCGGGTTTACTACTCAACTTGAAGTTGTGACGAGTTAGTTTATTATATACTTGATCATCGTATTTATTTTTGAACCTTGTCACGTTTCAAATATTTTATAGAGCAAACTCAAATAACAGCTATAGGAATGTTCCACATATATGTGCATGTACGAGGAAAACGTTAATTCACTCATGTATTGTTTTAAAGTGACAGTTAGGTAATAGTTTATTATCGCTTTACAATTTCAAGTGCAGCACAAAATACAAGTGAGCAGAACTGTTTAATGTGATTGCATGGCCTCAGATAACGCGAAAACATGGCTACCATAAAAAATGCGTTGTTAGTTGAGCGACACTGAATGTGATCCCCGTATTCCTAACCACCTCTCCCGACGAGCCTCTTCAGGGTGGTAACGGCAGTTTATTGTCGACCCAATCCAACAAATGCTCCGCTAATTTGTGTCGCAAAGGGGGTTGCCATTGTTGATTTTTTTATTTTTGCTTCGGAGAAACTTTTTTATCGATGATGGTAGCGGTAGTGGTGGAGTTTATCTCGGGTTAGTAATAATAATGTTGCGTATCAAACCGTTCTGCACTTATTGCATTTTTATTATTATGAAATGGTCCTTTTTCGTCAAGGTCCTTCAAGCAGTTTGCCTAGACGGGGTGCTCGATTACTACAATCCGTCTGCCCAAAAGTTAAGGGCTTAATGTGCAAAACTTTTAATAGGCCGATCATTCCCTACGCATTTCCAGCATGGCTAACAATCTTGCATACTGTTGCCGAAGAAATCCGAATCTTCGAGAAGAAGATCCCGAGGAAATACCTGTCCAAATACAGATAGCCTAATAAGAAGTGCTACAGAAACTCTATCCTTTACAAAGATACGGGGATAGAACTGATTCTTCACTACATATTAGCAATGAGTTAAAAATGCCAAGAGAAGTGGCATGAGAAAAAATCCCTACTACTTATGTTCCTTTAAAATCCTTGAAGAATACCAAATTTCCTTACCGTAAATTTCATTTGCCAGTGTTGTTAAAACTAAACTTCTAGTGCAAACATTTACCAGCATCCAGATTAGCCAAGGAATCAACGTATTTCCCCCTATACAAGTGTATCCAAACCCCGAACCAATTTTTCGTCGTAATATACATTAATACTTTCATACATTTAATAAATTTATATTTCTCAACCTTTGACAATGGTAAGTTCTCCAGTATACAAAATTAAGTGTGTTATCTGTAAAGAACTTGAGTCCACAAGAGTTAAACTAATCGTATGTGAGGGATATTATGCTCAGTCGTACAATTTAAAATGCTTATCGGTTCCAGCTATTTTTTAAGATATCCATGCTAAACATTCAAAAAACATCACTTTTCGATGTGATCACACTAAAAGAGCATTCCAATCTACTGCTGGATATTGGGGGTCAGATGGATCATTCGTTGGCTGATGCTAATTTGAACAGTACCGCAACTCAACCTGCTACAATGCATCCTACCACATCAATTATGGCTATGTCGAGTGATATCGTGGCTCAGCCGATTGAAAATTTTCCTGTAGATAGGAGCATGGGAGCCATTACCAAAAAACAGCAGTTAATTCCAACATTTCCCCTTTATAGTCTAGCGATAAAAATACTATAGGCTTTCGATCGTCCGTATCGTCCGCGGAGATTTTGTTAGCTGCTTCTGCTCCTAGCTAGAGACCCATTCCCAATAGAACAGCAGTTAATTCCAACACTTCCCCTTTATCTTCTAGAGATAAAAACAGTACAGACTTTCACTCGTCGGTATCAGCGGAGACTTTGCTAGCTGCTTCTGCTTTTATGTCGAAGTTACCATTTCAACTTTCGTGACTGGATGTGATTGCTCCACCTGCGCAACTTTTTATATCTCGTCTGGCCTATAGTATGAGCCCTGATCTTATCAAAGTCTATGCTATTGCGCAGTTGGGATTTTAACCTTCTTTACTGCTCTGCAAAAAATTAACGCCTGATAACTTCGCCATGCAGAGGATTTCATCGTTGCGTATTACTACAAGCACGGAACTCAAAGCGCTCCTAAGACCTGATTTTTCGCCTAACGGTGTGTTTGTTAAGGAATTCGTCAATGATATCCGGAAAAATTCTCGCTCGTGCTCGTTGGCGGAAAAGAACTTAAAAACTAATTTAGATAACCCATTCTCATTTTATTATCAGAATGTTCGAGGCTTAAGAGCCAAGACCAATGAAATTTGACTTTCCTCTCTTGTGTCCTTTGACAACTTTGTTTGCTTCACGGAAACTTGGCTTACTGAAAATATTCATGATAATGAAATTTTGCCTTCTTATAATGTGTTTCGCAATGATCGGAATCGCTTGAGCGCTGGTAAGTCCGATGATGGTGTTCTAATTGGCGTCCATAGATCGATTATAGGTGCCTTCTCTTGCGACTTTTTACCCCCTTCTCCTGTTGAGCGCTTAGTGTTTCAGTCCCCCTATTGTCAAATTTTTCTTTACTGATCCTCACAGTCAATATCCCCCCTTATTGCTCTTAACATGTCTATGAAACATTCTTTTCGGAGCTCTCCTCCTTTGTTTTCAACCACTTTCCTTCTTCTTCGTTTGTTATTTGAGGTAACTTTAACCTCCGAAATGTTGTGTGGGGTGCATCATTTTCTGAAATTAGCTCAAACGACAGTTAATCCATTTCCTTCTCTTCAATTCTCTCCACTTGCCCAATTCAACAATGTCCCCAATGTTAATAACAAAGCTTTAGATCTAGTCTCCCGTAACATTCCTAAATCATCCGTTTTTTTTTCTGCTTCGCTAAGTGAACACGTTGAATCTGATCCTCACTATCCTTCACTTCATTTTTCTATTTTCTTACCTTGTAAAACTGTTTTGTTTCCTCGCTTTAATTTCGTGAGAGCTAAATATAGTCAAATGGAGGCTGATATAAACTCCATCAATTGGTTTTCCTTTTTCTGTAAGTTAAATATTAATGATTCCGTATTTCATAGCTTCGTTGAATCTCTAATTTCACAATATACACCTATCTGCTTTCGAAAGTGATCAAAAGACGCCCCTTGGCTAAATAAAAATATCACTTCTATCTTAAAAGCAAAGAATGCTGCCCGTATTAAGTATCGGCTTACTGACTCTACAATTCATCTTCTTAGCTATAAAAGTTTACGCAGAGAAGGTAAAAAATTGGTTAATATTATCCATATAAATTATGTTGAAAATTCAATTAGAATGAATCTGAGTAAACCTTTCTGGTCATACATCAATGGATTTAAAAAATCAGGTGGTTTGCCGAATTTGATGCACTATAATGGATTCTCCTCATCTAATAATTATGAGATTTGTGAACTCTTTCCTCAACATTGTTTTTCATTTGATGAAACTTCAACTGCTGAACATTTTGATCATACTATCGCTTTGTCCTTAAATTTTCCTTTTGCCTATGTAAGTCCTCTTGACGTAGAGCCATTACTAAAAGGTCTTGGTGGTGGTTTGGATGAAATTCCTAATACTTTTGCCAAATCTTTGTCATCTTCTTTGTGTGTTCCCTTGTCCATGCTTTTCAATTGTAGTCTTTCTGACAGTGAATTTCCTGTTCTTTGGAAAAGGCTAATGTATTTTCGGTTTACAAATCGGGTGATAAAGCTAATATATCTAATTATCGTCCTATCTCCCTACTTCCATGTTTAAGTAAGATTGTGTATGATTCTTATTTCTATCCTTTGCTAGTAAACAGCATGGCTTTATCAAAGGTAGGTGCACTCTTACGAACTTGCTTTCATTTTCAAAAACTATTGGGTCAGCGTTTGATAAATCAAAGCAAGTAGACGTTATTTATAAAGATTTTCCAAGGCTTTCGATTCAGTGGATCATCTAATAAAGGGTGGTACAATCATAATGCACGATGTCAATTGTGTCTCACCTTAACGTCAAGTTTTTCGTCCATCTTAATTTGCCATTTCTTTGTTTCAATGTTTGGCAAATACAACCATGGAGAGGTATACAAATGTTCAAATCAAAATGCATTTCGTGCACTTCGTGATTTTTTGGTCATCATAATTGACCAAATTTGTCCACAATCGAGAGAATCGTGCACAAAATTCAGCACACCGGGTCTGTAAGAAATGTGAAATCACCTGTGCATACTCGCCCAGTTCATTCTGCGGAAAACATTGCTGTTGTTCGCAATAGTGTGGCAGAAGAGCCGCCAACCTCGACTCGTCGTCGTATCCAACAATTGAACATCTCACGAACATCACTGAAGTGAATTTTGAATAAAAATTTGAATTCACACGCTTACAAGGTTCAATTGACTCAGGAACTGAGGCCTACTGATTATTTCAAACGTCAACTATACGCCAAATGGTTGGTTAAATAGATAGAAGGGAATGGTAACTTTTCAAAGAAAATCATCTTCAGTGACGACGTACACTTTCACTTCAGTGGATTTGTGGCGGCTCCAGCACTGACACAAATAACGCCACCAGCAATACGAACACATCGAAGGAAAAAAATCCTAACACCACGAGAAGATTGGCATTGGAATTAGTCTACCGCGAAACGCACGTGACAACGCATCGACAACCAACATTGCATCATCCATACATTCGTTTATATGATGTTCATTTTTTTCGGACGCGAATAAACTTGTCTTTTATGAGAAAACGAATTTCATTTCATACGACAAAAAGTTGCTGGGCTCTGAATTCGAACGAAAACCCACATTGGTGACCCCGCAAATAAACAAAGTGCAAATAAAACAAAAAGAAGAAAATCTTTCGAACAAAAACTAGTGAAAAGTGAAAGTGCTTCGAACGAAAGTGAACATTTTACAAACAAACGCAAAAATACTTAAAATAAAAGGTGAAATAATAAATCAGAAAATATTACTATGACTCTTGAAGAAACAAAAGTTGAGCTTGATGCTATGGAACAAGAATCCACTATCAAATGCAGCAACTCAAAGACATGTCAACAAATCATAATGAAACGTCGCACGGGAATACGGAAGCCGAAACGGCAATGATCAACAACAATCATGTCAAAATACCCGCATTCTGGAGAGACCACCCAGCGCTTTGGTTCGTGCAAGTAGAAGCAGCATTTTCCATTTCGAAAATCACCGCCGACAAAACAAAATTTCAACATGTGGTCTTCAACCTCGACAAAAAGATCTCCCTCTGGCTTCGGATATCATCTCAACACCACCTGAAACGAACAAATACGATGCAACAAAGCAAAGAATCATCGAAACTCTCAGCGAAACAAATGAATCAAAGCTCAGACGCCTCTTAAATGGTGTAAAAATTACAAATGGGAAGCCGTCCTTAATCCTACAAAGAATTAAAAATCTTGCAGGCGGACAATGCAATGACTCGATTTTAAAAACGCTTTTCCTAGAACAACTTCCAGAGCAAGTCCGTAGTATAGTAGCAATAAGTCAAGTCCAAGATCTGTACAAACTTGCGGTGCAAGCCTACAAAATTCTAGAGGTGTCGAAAGTGGATGGACTTGAGATGGCGGCGATTTCAAAAAGTGAAAAAAGCCCGCTCACAGAACTACGAGATCACATCACAAAAATCTCACGAGAGCTTGAGGATTTAAAAAAAAAACAAATGAATTCACGAAAATTGGAGCGCTCGAGATCAGAATCGTGAAATAGAGAAAATTATTACCAGAGAAAATACGAACCAAAAGAACAATAATCGAGTTCAGATTTGTGCTACTATCACGAACATTTCGGAAAAGACGCGTGAAAGTGCCGCACGCCATGTTCCTATAACAAAAGAGAAAATCCGGGAAACTAAATAGCTATCGTCTACATCAACAACATCAAAGGCGGAAGACGATAGCAAAAACATGAAAAAAGAACACTGCCTACATTTGCAAGATAAAACAAAACTTAGTACACTATAGTTCTTGTGTATCAGTTGTTCCACGCATCTGGTTCAAAACGAAGCTCAAACTATTCCCACTGAAACTAAATGAAGCTAATTCCTCAGTAATCCATACATATGGCCAGCGACTAAGTTTGGATTTAGGACTGCGCCGAAACATGTCATTTCCATTCATCCTTGCTGAAATCAAGACGGGCAAGCCGATCTCATCTACCATTACGGACTTCTAGTTGATCTGAGAAAACGACGCCTAATCGACCCACAAACGTCCCTCTCGTCAACAGGAAAAATCAAAATCACATCAGAGCACGGAATATCGAACATTATTACAACAGAAAATGAAAACATGTAATTTGCGGAACTGATGCAAGAATTCTCCGACTTAACGAAACCATCAATAACAAAGGCAATAACACAAAACTGTCACGCCGTGCATCATATCATCACTGAAGGTCCCCCTGTTGTCGGAAGAGCACGCATACTCGTGGGAGAAAAACGACGAAGCGCAGAAACCGAAATTTTAGCCATGCTTGAAGCCGGCTATATAAGGCCTTCAAAAAGTCAATGGTCACCTCCGTTGTACATGCAATAAAAGAAAATTGGCGATTGGCGTCCCTGTGGCGATTATCGAAAGCTAAATGCCTGAACCGTGTCCGACCAATACACGCTGCCGCTGATACAAAATGTTTTTCCTAAGCTTTTCAATAAAAATGTGTTTTCCACCATTGATCTTGTGAAGGCTTACCACCAAATACCCATGGCCAAAGAGGATATACCGAAAACAGCCATCGCTACACCCTTCGGACTATTTAAATAATTGGTCATGTCATTCGATCTTCGAAACGCCACCCAAACATTTCAACGCTGGATTGATTCAATTTTTCGTGACCTCGATTACATTTTTTGCTACGTTGACGATTTCATCGTATTTTCTGACACTCCCGAAGAGCACATGAAACATTTACGAACCATCATTCAAAGGCTGAAAGACAAGGAGATCACGATAAATTACAATAAGTGCTGTTGGTTACAAGCCACCATAAAAGAAAATAGAAACCCTCACCCATTATACAAAACCAAAAATAATCCACGATCCCCGCAGAATTCTCGAAATGGTAAACTATTACCGAAATTGCATACCAAACGCTGCCAAGACTCAAGCACTCCTAAGTTCGTACATCAAAGACTCCAAAAAAAACGACAAACGAGAAGTCAAATGGACGCCAGAAGCAACTGAAGCGTTTGAGAAAAGCAAAAAAGCCTAGCCGACATCACACTCACATTGTTTCAATCCCTAACGGCGCCATTGTGTTTGACAACCGATACATCCGACACAGCAATTGGTGCATCACTTGAACAAAAAATAAACAACGTTTGGATGCCGATCGGACTCTTCTCCCGAAAATTAACCTAACCAGAACACAGTTGGAGTGATCTACGATCGAACTCTAATGCAGGACATTTGAAATAAAAACCGATCACAAGCCAATTATCTATGCGTTTTCACAAATATCTGAAAAAGCATCTCCATGCCAACTACGACATTTAGACTATATCTCACAATTCTCGACCAATATAGTCTACGTTAAAGGCAGCGAGAATGTCGTAGCGGATGCATTATCGAGAATCAACACAATCGATATGCCGTCAAAATTTGACCCAAAAGATATTAGTTAGCAACAAAAAAAAAAAAAACGACGAGAAATTATCTGAGTTATTAAAAAACTCTACATCGAAAACTTGCCAGTCTACTGCGACATCTCCATAGATGTAATAAGACCGTACCTTCCTCAAAACTTAAGAAAAATTGCATTCGGAATCACTCACGGCCTTTCACATCCAAGTGGGCACTCTACCACCCGCGTATTACGAGAAAAATACATCTGGCCCGGTATCAAAAAAGATGCATTAAAATGGTCACGAGAATGCATTGAGTGCCAAAAATCAAAAGTTCATCGACACAACAAAACAACTCCACAAAACATTAGCGTCACAGACGCCCCGTTGTGGGGCGGGTTCATTCCCCCAGCACAAGGACCCACTACAAAAGAATTTCCCATTCACGAATTCTTGGGTCTCAAAGAACAGGCGACCGAAGTCGAAAAATTGTAGGTAACTACAAAAAGGGGATATGACTTGTTCAGAGAACAAGTTGAACAAGTGAAAACAGACGGACTTAGGGTAACCTTGTCGTTACCCGACGATGCTCATGGCCCACAAATAAGAGTGGGACAACCGGATGGTGGTGGTGCCCCCTCGCACCCGTCCAACCGCATCAAGATCCATTAACGTTGCAGTGGCCAAGTATTTCCCTTCTGAGCGGAAAACTCATACAACATAACTGGTATGAGCCTTCCCATCCGAAAAGAAATATACCGGTGACCAATTTATGTCATAGAGTTATGTGAGCGAATCACATTACCCTATGCCATAAAAAGGCACCTTGCTCGAGGCCACTCAACTCGCGTGAGTTCCTGAAACAAAAGAAGGTTAGAATGTGCCCGATGGCTGGCTCATTTTTGGTGGGGAAAGCCCTCCACCGTGCCGGGTCCTATACCCGGTCAGATCCGACGGAATGGAAAGGCCGGTTTTATAAATTATCGATTCATTTTATTATAATTCAAGTAACAATTTAAGGATTTAAGATCGAAACGAAAACCGTGTAGTACCAAGCAAACTTAATGATTCACAAACTACTAATGAATATAATCTTCTGCTGTTGAACATATATGTAATGAACTAAAAGAAAAACAAGGGAACAGAAGCGCGATTCTATTACTGTAGATATAAGAGACCAACTTCCTTTGCTCACAAAGTATGTCACATTATGTCCTTATGACATTTTTTGTTTCCCAAAGCCCATTATTATATGTATATGTGAATTAAAATGTATATAAAATTTGAAATACATATAAAAAAAAGTTATACGAGTATATGTATAAAAAAGATTGCAATGTCTATAAACAAAAATTTGAAATCAGTCAAAAGGGTACTTATCCAGCCTTTCTGATGACGAGCGCTCGTTAACGAAGTGGGGTGAGTAAGTCCTGGCATTTGTAGCAACCACGGAGGTCACCGCAGTTGCAGACATTAAGTTTTGGCAAAGGGATGTGTAGCCCGGGGTGGCATACTGAGGCCGGCTAGCGCTCAGTCGTGTCGTGGGACTTCCGGGACACCCTCTGCTTATGCTGAGCCACTTTACATATAAATACTAACACGGCGGGAAAGGGACGGGAGAGGGGGAGGTCATCTTGAGAAATGAAAGATGATGGGTTTAAACTGACCTGGCCGTTTTATTTAATCCAACAATTATATTCACAACCAAAAAAACCTTACGGGATAAAAAATGTCAAAGAACGAGTAAAAGGCCCTTTTGAGATTTAAACAAAAGAATATATACTAAAATATAACACCATAAATTAATTCAATATAATATTAAAAATTACAATAAACCAAGCTTCTGTAAAATATTGGAACAAAGTACGATTGATACTTACTTCTTTTCTTGCAGAACTCCGAGCGTCCGGTGAAGTACAAAATTCACTCTAAAGCACCTGGTCCTCTCCACAAACCAACAAAATTAGTTTTTTTTTTGTTTTTTTTCGCTGAATTTCAAACCAAAACTTCTGACAACAATTTTTGTCTGCCCGCACTTCAAATTAATAAAATCTTTTTTTTTCTTTTTTTCGCACCGCGCAAAATCAACTCCCTTCCCTTCCAAAATCCAATATTTACCTACTATCTCAATCCTTCCTCTCTTCTCCCTCATCATTAAAACTTCAAAAAAAAAATCTATTTAATTCACCATCACATTCTCAATCCTTCCACTCTCCTCCTTCGTCACTAAAACTTCAAAAAAAATCTATTCAATTCACAAACACATTCTCAACCCAAAACTGCTTTTTTCCCAATTTTAAAACACCCAAAAATCACTTTTATCCCACACAGGATAACTTCTTCATCTTTACCAGCCAAATACTAACTGCCCCTATCCCAACAACCTTATCCCGCATTTTCACTTCCATCCAATCCGATTCCGTAATCTCTTTTTCATTTTCCATTACCGCTGCCGCATTTGGGTAACGTAATCGAAGTCCATTACACTTCGATTCCGCTACCCACACATCTTTTTTCCCGTATCGACTAACACAATAGTATCCGGTGATTTGCATATATGGCAATTTGCATCATCGAAGAATCGCTTGATTGAATGCAAAGTGTCACATATACATTAGGGAAACTATTGATTTTGCCGATACTCCAAAAAGAGTGCTTCCCTGCACCCGGGGGAACTTGAACCCAGGGTTCCAGCAGAACCCCGGTCGAGAACTCGCGACGTAACCAATGGAGCTATGACTTGTCGATCTCCCATTCATCTAATAAGCAACTTCAACTCTTTCTTGATGGGCAAGAAATGGAAATTTGTTAAAAGGGAAACGTGAATAAATTTTTGTTAGTATAAAATTGTGAAATTTGTTAGTGGGAATAGAATTAGTTAGTATGAAGGAAGGAATTAGATTTTGTTAGGGAAAATGTATTGAATGAAGTTTTGTTAGTGGGAATTTATCAATGGAATGTTGTTAGTGGGAAAATTGAAATTATTAGTATATATATATTTTTTTTGTAGTTGGAAATAAGGAAAAGGGTGGGATTGTGATGATGGGGAAGTAAAAATTATAGGGAAATTGGAAAAATGTTAATGAAAATAAACAAATACACAAAGGAAAAGGTAGGAGTGCCCAAAGGAAGGTGGAGAAGTTGCAGCGGCAATTTGAAGTTGCCAATGGGAGAAAGTCGGTACGCCGGAATTCGCAACACATTCAATCTGTGCATCTAACGGTATATGATTTAAATTATTGGGCATGGGACACCCAAAAAAAAAATTATGATAACTATCGATTTCAGACCGTTTCCGGGAATCACACAAAAAAAAACTAAATTTGAAAGATTCGAACCGTTGAAATTCCCAAAACAGCGTTCTTTTGTAAGTTAAAGCTCAGACCCTTGAAGCTGGAATCATTACATCTTTAAAAGAAAGGGATACACAATGCTAAAAGGAGTGAGAGAACATTCTACTATCTAATTCTCTAATAAATGACGGAACCATTCGAATCCACAACTTTAAGCATCACATGGATTAAATTTTGATCATTATTATTTCACTATACATCCATTTTAGCATCACAGTTTAACTGACTTCCTTTTTTAATTGGATATTTGTAACAAACGTTTGGCGATTTGATGAAAAAAAAACAGCACCAAGAAGCATCTGTTCTTTCCTTCTAAATGAAACATCCATCCAATGTTCGCGAAGTCTCTTTTCCCTCCAATTTCACACCTCAAAGTTAAGACCTGTTTCGCTCTTTTAAGATTGCGCTGTTGTTTTCCGAGTTTCAGATGTTAGTTTAGTTTCTCCTAAGATTATTAATTTTCGATTTTCTTTATCATTGCAATTTTTATGAAATATTTCCTAGCACACACACAACGCCTATTGACTTTTCTTTGTGTTTTGGAATATATCTAAATCAAATGTATATGTTCCAGTATTGACTTTAGAATTTCACTTTTCACTCATTATTTTCGCACTTTCTTCTATACAAACTCAATTATGCTTTCACTGTTGTAAGGATTCCATTTTTGTTGTTGTTCAGATTAACAATTACTTGGTCCTTTTATTTCCACTTTTCTCTATATTCGATTTGTAAACATTTTGGTCTTGCGTAATAAATTTCTTCTTAATATATAAATATCCATTATTTTACAATAACACTGTTTTCATTTATGTCCACTTGCACCGTGCGTACATTGCACGTTATCTCGCTAACCGCCAAAAAATTTCTCTTGCGGCGTCCGCGCTGTGCAGCGATCTTCAGCAGACTCCTCTTTTTTTAGAACTCATCTATTGTTTCACTATATTATTAAAATGCATAGTTCAACAAGTAAATACAGCTAATAACTGTCCTACGACATTCCAATTTATTGCACTTTTCACTTTAGTCGTCACAAAACCGCCCTCATTCAAAATGAGACGGATAGCTTTTTATCATTTCTTCTCATAAATATCAATTATGTAACATCTCATCACATTTACAATTCTGATCGCGTTAATATCCATATCGTATGTTGGTTCAATTCTTATCATCCATTCGATCAAATAACGTAAAGATGCAAATTTCCGAGCCGAATCAATGGAAAAGTATTGTGATAGACAGCTCGATAATTATGGCTTGCAAAGAAGGGACTCGGATCATCACGTCGCGCAAAAAAAGCCCGGTTGAAGCACTTTTCACTCGATTTTTGGGGTCACAAAACATGCAGCGCGACAAGGCCTGGATGTGAACAGTTTTCGCGAAACACTTTCGTGTGCGAAAATTGAATGCGAAACGCTCTTCCTTTTGTGAAAATTGAATGCAAACCGCGCTTCAAAGATTCCACCACGTTCAAAAGTCAAACTCCGAGTCAAGTGTCCAAGCAAATCTCCCCACTTGTGGCGATCAGCAACGAAACCCGTTCTTATCTCGCCAATACGATTTACTTCAAATTGCTGCTCCTGTTGTATTTGTTGTTCGAAATTCAATTCCGAAACAATCACTGGAAGCTGCGGTAGTTTCAGCAATTGCGATTGAACTTGCTGCTGTTTTTGTGTGGTTTGTACGACTACTTCGTCATCTTGATGTACATAGTTGGCTTGTTGGATTTGTAGATGTTGTTGCTGTTGGTGTTGACGTTATTTAACTCTTTGTTGTATAAAGTTCAGATTTCGGTTTGGATATCGCTGTTTCAGTAAATTTTGAATAGCGGATTTATATCCGGGCCCGTTCATTTGACGCTTTGTCGGTGACGATGTACTGGTTGCAATCACTATCGCAACGCTTCCGTCGGTCGTATAGTTACCGACTGTTGCATTAACTTGGGGTGTTTGTGATGACTGTGTTATTTGTCGGAAGATTATATGCTGCTGAGGCTGTTGGGGAGTGGAAGTATGATGAGTTTGTTGTTGCTGTTGTGAATGTTGAATTGATGTCATCAAAAGGAAAGGGACTTGGTTCGTTGTTGAATTCATACTGTTGGATGCTGTCACTAAGCCAGGCGTTCCTACTTTTGAGCCTGTCATGTTAGCCATATTAGAGCCTATTGTTACGGCCGCTCCATTGGCAATCGTTTCATGAATCATATTCGACATAATCACATCACTATCATTTTTTTTATTTGATTTATCCCTTGTGTTGTACCTAATTGCGATGCGTTCAATTGGTTTATAGGAACTTGATTTATTGTAGTCACAATTGAAGCGGGAGTCGTGGAGACTACGGATGAGGGTGTTTCTTGTTTGATTATAGTCTTGTTTATGTGTTACAATTACACTTTTTTGAATTCATATTCGACGTTAAGATACAATAATGAATAATCCGTAATAATATATCGCAGTTAACAATACTTGATTTTGAAAAATACATTTTATGTAAAGAATTATTCTTGAAATCTTTTCGTGTGCATCTTAAATTACATCAAATCTTACACGCTAACTTCTTCTACTTAAATGATTTTTGATTGTTAAAAGGTGTTCTTAATTATCTATTCAGTTTTTTGTAATATTACGTTGATTGGAAACAAAATTGATATGCAAGGTATTTGTTAGTTATTTATTATTTTAAAGAAGATGTTTCATTAGCAAAAGTATGATAAAAAAACAAATGCAAGTACAATAATGATGAATGTTCAATTTATTCAAATGAAACAAGATTTATAATATTTAGATGTAACGTTATGGAATACCTGGCCGTGACCTGCACGATCTGCGGATAAGAAGAGCGTGAACGAGTTTACGTTTTACTGAATACTTTTATGGAATCTAAAGGGAAGTACATTTAGGCAACTTGACAAACTTAATTGTACTAGATTCTGATAAATTTTGATGAAAGACAAATTTGAATTTCTAACGAGGTCGCCACATCACTCTCCCCTCATTTAAAATAATTGTATACATTTATTAGCTTACATTCCTATGAAAAGATTCTTTATTTTACATTGTATATAATTCATTTTCTAATAACTATGTCTTTCGCTAATTTTAAATTCATTATACTATTGTATTAAATTCTGAAAATTACATTTTTCTGGCCAATATATCTTGTTTTACGGTCTTCATTAAACATATAAGGATTCAATATAAATGCTGGTTTAATTCTATCAATTGATATTGACCGTTCTTTGTCATTTAAAAGAATTCTAAAATATTTTTTAATCTGTCTAATATTTTGTATGGTCCGGAGTATGGTTGACAAAAACTACTTTTCTTTACCTCTTCGCGAAAAAATACATGAGTACATGTGTCCAACTCTTTTGGTACAAAAATATTCTTTCGTTGTCGAATTCTTGAACTACACGGACGTATTCTCGAAATTGAATTTTGTATACCTTTTGCTATACTCGATGTAATTGATCGATTAGGGTTTGAGTCTGTTGCGATTATTTCTCCAGGTAATCGCAAAGCTTGCCCATATAACAACTGTGAAGGAGCTACTCCGAAATCTTCCATCAAAGCAGACCTGATCCCTAAAAGAATCCAAGGCAAATTATCGTGCCAATTTTTTGGATCATTGGTTGCTCTAATGGCAGTTTTCAACTGCCTATGGAAACGTTCAATGAATCCATTTGCTTGAGGATGATAGGCAGTTGTTCGGATGCGATGACAGCCAAGAATTTTAGTCAAGTCCTGGAACAAATTAGATTCGAATTGCGTTCCTTGATCTGTTGTAATTGATTCTGGAACTCCATATCGGGAAATCCATTCATGTAGCATAGCTTTTGCAATCGTTTCTCAGTGGATGTTTTTAATTGGAATAGCTTCAGGCCATCGCGAAACCGATCTCTTATAGTTAAAAGATAAACGAATCCCTTAGATGGTGTTAGCGGTCCAACTAAGTCTATATGGATATGAGCAAATCTTCCCGAAGGAACTTCAAATTCGCCAAAGGGCGAAGAAGTATGCCTGCATACCTTTGCTTTTTGGCACGGAATGCATGTTTTGGCCCAAATGTTAATGTTAGTGTTCATTTTCGGCCAAAAATATTTGGAACTAATCAATTTCCTTGTTGTCTTAATACCAGGATGCGACAGGTTATGAACAGAGTTAAAAACAACGCGTCGTAAAGATAGTGGGATGTATGGCCTAGTTCTATCTGTAGAGGTTTCACACCATATACCTTGATCCTCTAGTGGAACGTTTATTCTTTCGAGCTTAAAAGAAAGTTTCAATCGTGTTGATTGAAAAATTTCTGCAAGTTCATTGTCTTGACTTTGTTCTTGGTGTAGAATTTCGAAGTTAATTTGATCAATTTGGCCAATAGAGCTAATATGGGTTCGAAAAAGTGTATCTGAGACAATGTTTTGACAACCTCTAATGTGTCTTATATCGTTTGTAAATTGCGAGATATAATCCAACTGGTTGATTTGTCTGAGATTTTTATCAGATTTACTTGAAACCGCTTTTGTCAAACGCTTATGATCCGTGTACAGTGTCAATTCTCTTCCCTCGACGTAGTATCTATATCTTTTAATCGCTAGATATGCTGCAAGGAGCTCTCTATCGAAGGTTAAATATTTCTTTTCAGCTGGCTGTAACCTCTTTGAAAAGAATGAGAGAGGTTCCCAGGTACCGGAAATGCACTGTTGGAGAACTGCTCCAACAACATCACTCGATGTGTCTACCCATAAACCGATTTTGGCGTCAATGGCTGGATGAACAAGAAGTGTTTGACTTTGTAACAATTTTTTTAATATGATCGAAAGCATCCTCATGTACTTTAGACCATTAAAAATCATTTCTTGTGCTCTTGTTTTCTTTTAAGAAGTCATACAGCGGTAATGCAATTTTAGCCATGTTGGGCAGAATGCGGTGATAAAAATTCACCGTACCCGAAAATCGCTGTAATTGCTTGATAGTTGAAGGTGGTGGGAACTCACTAATGGCTTGCACACGATTTTTACTAGGCGCGATGCCTGCTGCAGATATGGAATGGCCTAAGAAATCAATTTGCGATTGTCCAAATACGCATTTGTCTGGATTAACTTTGATGTTATATTCCTGTAATCGTTTGAAAAGTTGCCTCAGGTGTTCTTTGTGCCCCTGAGGGCTTTGACTGTATATAAGAATATCATCAACATAGACAAAAATGAAATCCAACCCATTTAAAATTTGATTAATGAAGCGTTGAATGTCTGCGCTCCATTTTTCACGCCGAATGGCATCCGTGTAAACTCGAACAGTCCAAAAGGTGTTGTTACAGCTGTTTTATGAACATCTTCTGGCGCTACAGGAATTTCATTATATGCCCTCACCAGATCGACTTTGGAAAAAAATGTGCATCCGCGCAAATTCAAAGTACAATCTTGAATGTTGGGCAGCGGGTACTTATCGAAGATGGTTACGGAGTTCAATAATCGATAGTCTCCGCAAAGATTCTTTATTGGCTACCATGTGCAACGGAGAAGCTACGTTAGAGGAGGATGGTCGACATATACCTAATTTAACCATTTCGTGAAACTCGGACTTTGCAATCTTAAACTTTGGCGGGTTAAGTCTCCTGGGCTTGGTTGATGGCAGTAGTCCATTAGTGTTGATGTAGTGAACCACGTCATGTTTTATTTTCATGTTAAAATCAGGAGGTGATTTCAAAGTGGGAAAGTCATTTAGTATGGAGCCGTATTCACCTTGAATAGGGAACAATTTAGGAGAACATACGTTGACTTCACGAACCAAGCAGTTGATAGAAACCAGTGTTTGTTTATGAATGAGCTTGCGGTCTCTTAAATCAATTAGCAGATTATTAGCACACAAAAAATCTGCACCAATGATGTGGTGATCAATTGCGGCAATAACAAAATTATGTGTATACGTTTTCCCAAGACCAAAATCCAATGATAGGCATTTGATCCTGAATGAATTTATGAGCGAGCCGTTAGCGGAAACTAGTTTGAAGGAAGTTTTCGACTGTAAGTTTGGGAATCCACGATTTGAAATAATAGATACGTCAGCACCAGTATCTCTCGGAAATTGTGTGCCTGTTCGTTTATCTCTTACGAATAAGCGGCGAGAAACATCCCGAAACTCCGAAGCCGCAGTCGAAGTTTCTACATTCCGTTTTTTGATTATTTTCCGTTTGGAATTTGCAAGGGCTAATGCATTTTTTTGCTTTGGTCCCAAATTTGAAATCATGCAGAATGCATGATTGTGTTTGCTTCGACTGTTGGATCTGTTTACTGAATGATAACGATTTTTCGAAGAATTCCGTACGTTGCTACGAGAATTTCGATTTTCCTATCACTTCATGCGGTCAGACAAGTCGTTAACTATTTCTTCAAGAGAGGATGCAGAAGTTGGTATTTTACACCTATGATCCACTGATGAAACTACTGTCTGCGTAGAATCGTATATTTTGTCCGCAATTCCGAATAGTTGCTCTTGACTATGGGTGTCTTCAATAGCAATCAGGCACGCTTGCACCGAAGGCGGTAGTTTCTTTATCCATAGTTTTCTCAATAGAGATACATTGATCAAACTGTTACCTCGAGCTAATGACTCCATATGTCGGAAGAGCTCGGAGGGTTTATAGTCCCCTAGTTGCATTTGATTCAATAGATTATCTAATCTTTGTACCTCTGAATCTTCACTGCGTTCTAATAACGTTTTCTTAAATCCGCGACTAATTCCATATTCTCAGATGGCAAAGCTCCATCGAGATAATCATATTTCGTTGTGGAAATGCTAATGCCTTTGACACGAAATTGAGCCTCTACTTGAGCAAACCACAAGTCTGGTCTGTTCGACCAAAAAGGAGGAATTTTTAATGTCGATGCGAATAAAGAAGCTTCCCTCTTTGATAAATCATTCGCGGACATGTTAATATTTTTAGATTCACTATCACTTTCTTCAGTAGTTTCTGTCCCCGTGGGAGCCATAATAAATACACAAATAATTAGCACTTAAAATATGGATGTTTTATAAAATGATAATGATAATGATTATATATAATAAAATATACCAAATAATTTAACTTGAAAATGAAAAAAAAAAATCACCTTGGCTCAGGACCATTCAAATTAAGCGACGACTTTCGACGATTTTTGATACTGTTGACAGGATCCATGCAAAAGTACAGAAGCAACATTCAAAAGTGCCAAACGGATGTTAGGTTATTGTAGCGAACACGATGAATTTGCGTTTGTGATATAATACAGTGCTGCGACCCGCGATGATGTGTCTCGCTGCGTTTGGGGCTCTGGTTGTTGCAGCCGGCAGGATGGAAAACGCAACGATCGCCGTGAAACTTAATGAAGGACGCAGAAATAAGCTGTAGCACTGCACCTCCAAAACACTCCTGAAGATATTGCAACACAATGACACAGCGCACTGCACTTATCGTTGAAGAAATTTGTAACGGTTTCCTAACTTCGTCTCGTTCGATCGCAATCAGAATCGACCTCTCATCGGTTCGAGACGTGCAGTCTTGGAAATGACAACGGACTGTCAACAAGTCAACAAGTCCGGTCACACTTAGTCTACTCCGTGGTGGCTGCTTGTAGGCTAGCTAGTTCGGAGAGGAGTTTCGGTCGCGGGTCTTACGCGAGCAGACTAAGTCCGAGTTACGTAACTCAGCCACCGATTCACATGCCCGATTTATAAACGCGTCAACAACTACTCATCCAGAACAGGAAACCTACGTTACGTTAGTTCTGGATGTGATCTCTCCACAGATCTCAAATCAAAACACTACAAAATCACCATAGGCGCGTTACCGAATCACCAACGCGGTACCAGAAAATAAGCTAAACTACCTCAAGTCCAAAATAATCTACTCTAAGAAAATAACGAGCGCAAACAAGGGTACCGCGGACCGTAACCGACTAGAAATCAATCATCCGCAGATTATGAAAACCTAACCCTCTTCAAGACATACTTACCCTCGGTCATCACTTCCGCTGCAAAAGAAAGAGCATGCGGAACGGAAAGGCTTAGGGCTTCTCTAGTAATTCATTTTATTCCTACCATAACTTGGTTTCATTTTAAATTTACATTAAATTTCTTCTCTTCACTTTTTGAACTTAATCTTAAACATTCATTTTGCAATTACACTTTACAAAATAATCATCTCATAATTTGCTTGACATCTCTAGAAATTTGATGAGACGTGATTGGTTTTAATTTTGTTTTTAATAATTATTTATGATTTGTTTAAATTTAATTAATAAATAACACAATATTAAACCGAGATACCATATATATACTAAAATGATTAATAAAAGTCTAATCCTTTGCTAATTATCCAGTAAAAACGGGAGCGAGGGCAGGAATACTTGTAATTTTAGGGAGTAGACGGGAAATCGGATTAACTACGAAAGAAAGATTTACGAATCACAATTAAGATCGGAAATATTTTGTTACTGCTCTATAAAAAGTGTTGTGTACTATCTCTGTAGGCCTAATAGCGCAATATGCAAAAAAATAGCATTTAAAGTAAAAAAACCACTAAATTTTGATGTTCAAGCTACACATTAATAATAAATTCTGATTACATTCGTATTTGTGTGTTATTTATTTTTGACCGCAACTTAGTCCATAAGAAGAAAAATCTTACTTTTTTATGCAAAACAAATTACTATCTAGTAGGTACATTATCCAATTTTCATTTCGAAGCTACTGTGACAGATACGAGTTTTCGTTAAATGGTTTAATATTACAGAAATTTTATTAGGTTCAATTATCATCCATGTTTAACTTTAAATGTGGAAAATTCAAAATTTAGCCCATCGGACTAATACATGAATGGAAAGTGCACAATTAAGTCCATAACTTCAAGTATCACATTACAAATTTTATGAACGCTAGCTTTTATTAAATTCTAGAGGTACAAAAATATCCATTTGACGATTCATTGGATATAAGAAATATATCTTTTTTTTTAAATGCCCAAACGTACGTATTACAATTGAAATTCGGATTGTATGTCGTTAGGTAAATCACATAAATTCTGGAGCAGTAAGCTGACTTCTTAAAATTACATTTCGATACCTTCCCAAAATTAATTGAAGGAGCCGTTACGCGATTTTTGTTCAACTAAGGATCGCTTGGATACACACACCGTATACGCCAACACAACGTATGTTTTGCGTTACTATTCTGACTTACTATCTCGCCTTATAACTTCACCGTCGAGCATAGGACGGCGATAGGATTGTGAACTCAGCTTATCGAAAACTCGTTTACATTCACTTAATATCCGACAAACGACGTTTTGCTTGGCATGCGTGTGTCCTTTTATTGGTTGAACAGCAACACTCAAATCACATAATCGAACTCCTCTATGGATTTTCGCATGTCATTCCATCAGATAATTTATGCAAAGTTCATCAACATCAGCTGACGATTAACTCCATATTTTCAGGATATCCTGAAGATTTATCAAATCCACTAAACCATACACTTGTGTACAGTCTTTTTGCAGAGGTCAAGTTGGGATATTCCAATGAATTGGTTTCCTTTTTGCAAGCTCATTTATATTACACCACAGGATAACTAACAAAATGTGATTCCGACGCACTTGGGTGCGTGGAAAACGCCCAGTTATAGAGGATAACGTTTCAAGGTGAAAAATCACTGTTAACAGCAATGTATTATTAGCGATATGTCCTCTGGTGGCTTTATTAAGTTAAAAGCAAATGCTTATGAATTGCATGTAGAAGCCGTATTCTAAGAACTGCTGAAAAAGCACTTCTCGTTCCATTTCGTAGGAATTTTTATTATGTAATTTGTTAATGCTTTGAAAACTTAATTTAATCACATTTCAAACTATGCGATCACTTCAACTCACTCCTTTAAGGTGAAGATTTTTTTTGCTGGTAACCTATTTTCGAGGGTCAATTTCATACGCACCATGCATTCACTTCCAATTTCTAGGAACCCGATGTCAGAATATTCGTGTAGTTGCTGTTCAATGGCCGAAAGTAAAATTCCAAAAAAACTAGATGAAATATTTCAAAGCAATGTGCATTTGGTTCACGGGAGGAAGAATTAAACGGACGAATCAAACTTTTATTACTGCCCCCAAACCATTTCAACTCCCAGGTACACTATCCCACACAAATCTAGGAGCCGGCCTCGCTCTGATCCTGATTCCCTCGTTCTTTGTTTTTATATCCCAGAACAACAAAACCTACATACCTCGAGATCGCTTTACCTTCCCTCCTTTTTGTCCAAATCCTAAAACATAGACCGCAATGCCAGGTCTATTATGTTGATGTGGAGTTGCGTGATGATCCAAATGATACAAATTGTTTGCCGATGGATCCCCGCCAAACAGCTGATTGGAAACGAAGATCTGTTTTGAAATCTCGAGCAATTTCACGAACCAAACGTGGAACGGTAATTTACGGATCAACAATTCTGTGGACTCCTGGTAACGACGAAGTTCTCGAAGAGCAACCGTACCGGGACGATAACGATGTGGTTTCTTTACACCTCCTGTCAATGGCGCACTTTTGCGCGCTGCTTTTGTTGCCAATTGTTTACGTGGGGCTTTTCCTCCTGTTGATAAATTCATATTTGTTATCTATTCCCGCCACGCTAATTTTTCTTCTGACTTACCGCTAATCCTCGCGAAACTTTTCACTTAACGCGAAGCACCGCGCGCTTTATGCACAAGGAATCACCAGTTTGCTACCGAATAAAATTAGCAAACCACTAGGTGGTATGTACTACCGTTTTGCAACTAACCTAAATTCTGACCTTTAGTCGAAATTTTGTTGCTTGAAATTATCGTTGTCAATTCCCGAAATACCGCTTTTTCTTTCGGCGACGATCTGGTATACAAGTGATGCTTATGTATTCACTCGCCCGACAGTTAACCGCGAACCTTCTGCCTCGTTGACAGTTGGATGACAACTGTGGGAGGCATTGCCAGATAGATATGCTTCGAAATGTATCAGTATTTTACTACCGAAAATATTTCTCCACAAATATAAATATTTGAAGAAAAATATTTTCGGCGCAATGATATCGGCACGAAAGATGAAGTCTGCTTGCATTTCGAGGTCATACCCATCTGGCCGAGTGCAAGGGTTCGGGATCGGAATCACTTCGATTCCCGGGCGTAGGCGTCACATTACACATTCCCCCCCCCCCAAAATCGAAGTAATTACGATCCCGCCTCCTATGTAAAAGGTCTTGGTTAGGGCCGAGGCGGGTCGAAGGTCGATTTCGAGGAATAGGCTACAACCATGTTCGTGAAGACTCGATAGTGGCTATACAGTAGGGAGTCAGGTGTTATTCGGAGGTCTTCGTCTAGGCAGAGATTTAGGTAAGCCAAGGTTTTTCGTGGGAAATAGTTGCACTTCATCGTCTAAGGTCTTTTGCGTGGTAAATTCTCAGGGTTTTACCAGCCATGTCCGCGATGAGGTATCGGGTGGGGCTTATTACTTGTAGGACTCGACACTTCACGAATTTCTTGTCTAGTTTGGCATTGTAATATCGGGTGGCATCGCTCTGTCGGAAGTTTCGACGATATATCTCGTCGCCTACCTTAAAGCCAGAAGGATGAGATCGCAAGTTGTACCGCTCCTCTCCCATCCGTCTACTTTCTTCAATCTTCTCCCGCAGTTGATCTCGCAGAAGTTGAAGCTTTTCGTGCGGTTCCAGAACCACGATTGGGTCCTCTAGCGATTTCAGTTGCCGCAATAGCCGGTAAGCGCTTCCATGACAGATCATGTTCTGGCCGAACAATGCGAAATGCCGGTAGTGGCGTGGTACGACGAGCGCAGCGCACTAGTGATGGCGGACAATTTGCGATCCCAGTCCTTCTGAGTCGGGTGGACATATGCGCGAATGGCCGCTATGAGCGTACGGTTCAGTCGTTCGGATGCGTTGGCTTGTGGTGAATAGACGGCGGTTCGTTGGTGGATGATGCCGTATTTGGACATTAGGTCTCGGAACTTGCTGGAGGTGAACTGGACCCCATTGTCGGAGACAAGTTTCTCCGGAACTCCAAACATGTGAAAGACTCGGTTCTCCAAGAAGCTGATTATAGGTCCAGTGTGCATGTTACGTAGTGGTTCTATGATAGGGAATTTAGAGAGCTGGTCCAGGACCACGACAGCTCCCGTGTGACCAGAAGTAGATCGAGGGTAAGGACCGATAAGATCAATGTACAAGCGCTGGAACACACGTTCGGGGACCTCAATCTTACCCATCGGTGGCCAAAGAATGGTGTTGGGCGCTTTAGTACACTTGCATAGCTCACAAGATGCTACGTACGCTTTTATCTGTTGTGCCATCTTAGGCCAAAAGAAACAGGTTTTCAACCGCCTAAGGGTACGACCGTATCCGCCGTGCGCACTAGATGGGTGGTCATGGGCCCGTCTGATAAGATCAGTGGTTAATTCTTCGGGCACCCACAACTTCCACTGTTCTTCTTCTTGTATGGGGTCTCCGGATGCGTGTCCCATCCGCTTATAAATAAATCCATCCGTCAACCGCAGTTCAGGAAGCTGGGACAGTTGATTCTGGATAGTGTGAATCAGTTGGGTGTAGCTGGCTGACTTGAAGGCAGGATGGTCCAGATCGATCAATTGGGGGCTGTCGTCCTCTTGGACCAACTCGGCTCCTTGAGGGGCGAACATTCTGGATAAGGTGTCGGGGACTACATGCTGGCTTCCCTTTCGGTGGCGAATTGTGAAGTCAAATGCCTGTAGTTTCAGTGCCCACCTGGCCAATCTGCCGTTGAGATCCGTCTGGCTCATTAGCCATTTCAGAGACGCGTGGTCTGTAACGATTTCAAAAGTGTGTCCCTCCACATAGGCTCGGAAGCGTTTCACTGCCAACACCGCAGCTAGACATTCCTGCTCGGAGACCGTGTAATTTCGCTGGGCTGGGTTCAACTTGTGAGACATGAAGGCTATAGGTCTCTCCTCGCCGTCTTGTGCAACCTGGACTAAGACTGCTCCCACCCCATGTTGACTCGCGTCACAATGGATTGAGAACGGTTTGTCAAAGTCCGGGCTGTGCAGTACGGGGGCTGTAGTCAGACTCTTCTTTAGCTATTCAAAGGCTCGCAAGCTGGGCTCCTCCCAGACGAATTTACGTCCCTTACGCAGCATGTCGGTCAAAGGAGTGGTTATGGTGGCATAGTCACGTACAAAACGCTGGTACCATCCGCATAAGCCTAAGAATCGTCGTAATTGTTTGGTGGTCTTGGGTAATGGAAAAACGTCAATCGCTTGAGTCTTTTCCGGATCGGTCTTGATATGGCCATGCCCAATGATGTGATCTAAATACTTCACCTCCGTCATCACGAACTGACTCTTCCGTATGTTGATGGTTAATCTTGCCCTCCGGATGTGTAGAGCCACCTCCTGAAGCAGGTCGATGTGTTCATCAAAGGTCTCGGTTATAAGCAACAGATCGTCCAAGTAAACGAAAACTTGGTGCCGCAAATGAGGTGGTATCACCTTATCCATAAGGCGCGTCATTGTTTGGGAGGCATTGCACAATCCGAATGGCATGGTCACGAATTGATATAGGGGCCGACCTGGGACTGTGAAGGCTGTTTTCTCCTTTGAACCGGGGTCTAAAGGAATTTGCCAGAAGGCGTCCTTGAGGTCTAAGCTCGTGATGAAGTGGGCTTTAGGCAACCGACTCAAAATGCCTTCAATCAACGGTAGAGGGTATGCATCCTTGACTGTGACGGCGTTCAAGCGTCTGGCATCTAAGCATAACCGGACCTTGTTCGGCTTGACAACTAAGGTGACTGGGGAAGCCCACGCGCTCTGTGATTCTTCGATTACGCCTAATGCTAGCATTCGATCCACTTCGGCATATAACGATTTTTCCTTCGCCGGAGATATGGCAAAATGTCTCTGTTTTATGGGTTTAGCATCCCCCACATCTATAGTGTGGAACACCAGGGCAGTCCTCCCGAGACCTTCCTTTTCGCGCGATGGAAAAGCCGATATAGCCGAGTCAAGACGCAGTTGCTGATTTACATCCAGTGTATGTCGTAGTAAGTGAGAGGGTTGAGATTGGTCAGGAACGGGGGTGACGGACTCCAGGGTCGTACCGGAAAATAGTGCCGGGGCCAAGTTAAATTTTCGAACGAAATCCACTCCTAGATAAAGATTCTGGGTTAACTGAGGTATGATGAAAAATTCCATAGGTTTAGTTACTCCTTTAAAGGTGACATCCGTCATAATTTTTCCCACTACAGAGTGACGAGTTCCGTCCGCCGTGCTTAACCAGGAGGTGAATTGACGGATTTGGTCCGCGTGCATTGCCAGTACCTCCCCTGCAAAATCGGCCGATATGCAATTCACGCTGGCTCCCGTATCGACTAAGCCTGACACTCGTTTTTGCAGGAGGTGTACTGACGCATATGGCCGAACATCATCCCTCAATAATTCGTCTAATTGTATGTCCTTCAGCACCTTCCTCGATTGCCTGACTTTTCTCCAGAAGCTCCGCATCCGACGCGTGGCTCGCTTTCTTCGCGGTGGGACAGTTGTAGCCAACTCCTCATGGAAGATGCGCTGTCGAGTAGCCAAATAATTCCGCAGCCTGACATGAAAAGGTTTTACATGCCAAGGAACTTTCGTCTCGCTATCATTTCCCTGCGCGTTGGCCTCGGCGAAGGATGGCGTCGGTTGTGGAACTTCGGGAGAACTGTGTTTGGCGGTGCGAGTCAGCAGAATGGGAGTCATGTCTGGAGCTGGGTCATAGCTAGTGATGGGGTCAGGATTGGTTCGTCCGGGGTTTAGGAGTGCCGACGGGTGGTCGCCGCACTCGGTGGCAAGTTTTTTCGCCCTTTGCAATTAGCACAGTCAGGTGCGTATGTGTCGGCCTTCCCGCATCGGTAGCAGAAAAGCGTTGGCTCCGCTGGACATGCATAGAACCGAGGTCCCGGTTGTCGGCAGTTCCAACAGACCGTCGGGCTTGTAATTGCTTCCAGGGAGGGTCGGTCAATCAATGCTGGGTCCTCAAGCTCCTGTGGTGCTCCGCTCCTCGGTATTGGTACTGGATCAGCAAGCAGGTGGTCCGCTGCCATCAACTCCGCGGTGTGATGATTTCGAGGATTTGGTCCCGTTATGCGAGGTTGTGGACGGAAGGTGCCTCGCCGCTCATCCAATTGTTCTTGCCTACGGGCATGGAGGCGCAATCCCTGTATGGTGTTGATGGGAAAATGCAGAAGGCTGTTCTGAAGATCCCAGCGCATGTTCTCTCTGATAATTTCTACCAGTTCGTCCTCGGGCATGGTAGTTCGCAAGCGAGTGCTCAATCTCACTATACTTGTGTAGTACTGGTCGAACGGTTCGTGAGCGCCTTGTTTCCGTTTCTTTATTTGCTCCTTTAGCTCTCTCTCAGTGAAACCATCCTCAAATCGATTGCGGAAGGCTGCACTGAAAGAGTGCCAAGTGGGACGTGGCGTTGATTCTTTAAAGCTCCAGTACCAGTCGGCAGCGTCGCCGCTGAACAAAAGATGTGCATGCCGGAGGAAGGTCGAGGAATCACCTCCCAGGGTGCTGGATACCAACGCCTGAATCCGGAAAAGGAACCGGTCCGCAGATATCATATCGTTGAACCCTGTAAAGTTCAGGCGCCAACTCTCCATGATACGAGGCGTCGGGTCTCGAAAAGGTGTCAATGCGTTCCCGGGGGGAATCACATCCTCTGTTGACCTGTTATACTGAACTGCCTCGGGGGCTAGAGGTACCAACGGAGGTCCGGTGCTGTGTCGTGGTCTATATTCGGGAGCTCTGGGATCCATTCCCGAGTTCCTTGGAGGTGGGGCCCATTGCTCGGATTGTCGGGAGTGGGGCATCGCCACACTGGGATTGGGCTCCCAACCAAGCGGAGTTCTCACGCGACTGGGTGGTTGGCTCATAGGGAGATTCTGGAGCTTTCCCTCCAGGTTGCCAATCCTCTCCGACATATCCCTCATCAACGCCACGAGGGTGTCAATGGAGTGGGCGGACGGCATGGGTGTCACCTCGGACACGACACTTGCGGCCGGGACTTCACCGCCTACGGCTCCTTGCAGGTCTAAAAGTGGTTGTGACGGTTTGGCTTCTGGAACTCCTTTCGCCACTGCTCCACGCGTTGGTAGGGGCGTTCCGAGGGGGATGTCTAGGGCGGTCCGCTCGATGGGTCGCCGGCATAAGGGACACAGCTCGGACGTGAGGAGGAGCTGTTGGACACAGGCACGGTGGAATAGATGTCCACAATCCAATCGCACGCTGTGTACCCCCTCCACTACGTCCTCGAAACAGATCCCGCAGTTCGCGGGTTGGACCGTTTTGGACCGGGTCCACCGCTTATCGGGAGTCCGCTTCGTTGCCATTTCGTATGGGTTAAATGTGGTGCTAATAAAAAAAGATATAAAATATACTTATTCCTACTGCTATCCCTAATCTATGCGTATATATAAAGAAAACTTATATGTACTGTAGTGGCCGATAGTGGCGAGCTATCTACGTAATAGAAAAAAAATTAATACGTTAGGGCAGCCTTTCAGTTTCGCAACTCCACTCCTTCGGGCAGAAAGGATGACTGATGGTGGTCTGTCAAGAGAAGGGGGCTTCAGATTGATTTACTACCTTAATTTTCCCCATTTCCCGTACGTTACAAACCGTTTCTAATCTACGTTAAATGACTCGACGAGACAAGTGGTAGAGCTACCGTAACGATTTTGTACGCGGTCAAAATTCCCGACGCGTGGAAGCATTCCGGGCTTCGCAATTCCAGCATACGCCACCGAACGTTGAACCGATACCACTCGTCTATCACGCACACAAAATAATTAGAATCCTTCCGCGACATAAAGGCAAGGTAGCCTTCTATTTTCTTTAGAGTCCATGCTGATAGGTAAACCCATCAGGCTGGCTGTTCCATCAAGAAAATAGAAGGTCCTTACAGGGGTTAACCTGGGACAACACATCGGAAGGATTCTGTCGCGAAAAAAAAATCAAACAATAGAGAGCGGAAGATACAACTCACGTGAAGCGACTGCTAGTGTGTATCACACAACTCCACTGCTCCTGATAGTGGGACTCGAGTACCAGAGTACCTTACATCCTCCGTAAAGGACCAACTCGTCAGAAGACGCGAATTTCTTTCCCCCTTAGGATGTTTATGCCCCACGTTGGGCGCCATTTGTAACGGTTTCCTAACTTCGTCTCGTTCGATCGCAATCAGAACCGACCTCTCGTCGGTTCGAGACGTGCAGTCTTGGAAATGACAACGGACTGTCAACAAGTCAACAAGTCCGGTCACACTTAGTCTACTCCGTGGTGGCTGCTTGTAGGCTAGCTAGTTCGGAGAGGAGTTTCGGTCGCGGGTCTTACGCGAGCAGACTAAGTCCGAGTTACGTAACTCAGCCACCGATTCACATGCCCGATTTATAAACGCGTCAACAACTACTCATCCAGAACAGGAAACCTACGTTACGTTAGTTCTGGATGTGATCTCTCCACAGATCTCAAATCAAAACACTACAAAATCACCATAGGCGCGTTACCGAATCACCGACGCGGTACCAGAAAATAAGCTAAACTACCTCAAGTCCAAAATAATCTACTCTAAGAAAAAAAACGAGCGCAAACAAGGGTACCGCGGACCGTAAC
The DNA here is from genome assembly GCA_963969285.1 of Odontomyia ornata. Lineage (NCBI taxonomy): Eukaryota > Metazoa > Arthropoda > Insecta > Diptera > Stratiomyidae > Odontomyia > Odontomyia ornata. The sequence goes on along the minus strand of OZ017741.1, from coordinate 96,404,560 downwards.
CGACTAGAAATCAATCATCCGCAGATTATGAAAACCTAACCCTCTTCAAGACATACTTACCCTCGGTCATCACTTCCGCTGCAAAAGAAAGAGCATGCGGAACGGAAAGGCTTAGGGCTTCTCTAGTAATTCATATTATTCCTACCATAACTTGGTTTCATTTTAAATTTACATTAAATTTCTTCTCTTCACTTTTTGAACTTAATCTTAAACATTCATTTTGCAATTACACTTTACAAAATAATCATCTCATAATTTGCTTGACATCTCTAGAAATTTGATGAGACGTGATTGGTTTTAATTTTGTTTTTAATAATTATTTATGATTTGTTTAAATTTAATTAATAAATAACACAATATTAAACCGAGATACCATATATATACTAAAATGATTAATAAAAGTCTAATCCTTTGCTAATTATCCAGTAAAAACGGGAGCGAGGGCAGGAATACTTGTAATTTTAGGGAGTAGACGGGAAATCGGATTAACTACGAAAGAAAGATTTACGAATCTCAATTAAGATCGGAAATATTTTGTTACTGCTCTATAAAAAGTGTTGTGTACTATCTCTGTAGGCCTAATAGCGCAATATGCAAAAAAATAGCATTTAAAGTAAAAAAACCACTAAATTTTGATGTTCAAGCTACACATTAATAATAAATTCTGATTACATTCGTATTTGTGTGTTATTTATTTTTGACCGCAACTTAGTCCATAAGAAGAAAAATCTTACTTTTTTATGCAAAACAAATTACTATCTAGTAGGTACATTATCCAATTTTCATTTCGAAGCTACTGTGACAGATACGAGTTTTCGTTAAATGGTTTAATATTACAGAAATTTTATTAGGTTCAATTATCATCCATGTTTAACTTTAAATGTGGAAAATTCAAAATTTAGCCCATCGGACTAATACATGAATGGAAAGTGCACAATTAAGTCTATAACTTCAAGTATCACATTACAAATTTTATGAACGCTAGCTTTTATTAAATTCTAGAGGTACAAAAATATCCATTTGACGATTCATTGGATATAAGAAATATATCTTTTTTTTTAAATGCCCAAACGTACGTATTACAATTGAAATTCGGATTGTATGTCGTTAGGTAAATCACATAAATTCTGGAGCAGTAAGCTGACTTCTTAAAATTACATTTCGATACCTTCCCAAAATTAATTGAAGGAGCCGTTACGCGATTTTTGTTCAACTAAGGATCGCTTGGATACACACACCGTATACGCCAACACAACGTATGTTTTGCGTTACTATTCTGACTTACTATCTCGCCTTATAACTTCACCGTCGAGCATAGGACGGCGATAGGATTGTGAACTCAGCTTATCGAAAACTCGTTTACATTCACTTAATATCCGACAAACGACGTTTTGCTTGGCATGCGTGTGTCCTTTTATTGGTTGAACAGCAACACTCAAATCACATAATCGAACTCCTCTATGGATTTTCGCATGTCATTCCATCAGATAATTTATGCAAAGTTCATCAACATCAGCTGACGATTAACTCCATATTTTCAGGATATCCTGAAGATTTATCAAATCCACTAAACCATACACTTGTGTACAGTCTTTTTGCAGAGGTCAAGTTGGGATATTCCAATGAATTGGTTTCCTTTTTGCAAGCTCATTTATATTACACCATAGGATAACTAACAAAATGTGATTCCGACGCACTTGGGTGCGTGGAAAACGCCCAGTTATAGAGGATAACGTTTCAAGGTGAAAAATCACTGTTAACAGCAATGTATTATTAGCGATATGTCCTCTGGTGGCTTTATTAAGTTAAAAGCAAATGCTTATGAATTGCATGTAGAAGCCGTATTCTAAGAACTGCTGAAAAAGCACTTCTCGTTCCATTTCGTAGGAATTTTTATTATGTAATTTGTTAATGCTTTGAAAACTTAATTTAAACACATTTCAAACTATGCGATCACTTCAACTCACTCCTTTAAGGTGAAGATTTTTTTTGCTGGTAACCTATTTTCGAGGGTCAATTTCATACGCACCATGCATTCACTTCCAATTTCTAGGAACCCGATGTCAGAATATTCGTGTAGTTGCTGTTCAATGGCCGAAAGTAAAATTCCAAAAAAACTAGATGAAATATTTCAAAGCAATGTGCATTTGGTTCACGGGAGGAAGAATTAAACGGACGAATCAAACTTTTATTACTGCCCCCAAACCATTTCAACTCCCAGGTACACTATCCCACACAAATCTAGGAGCCGGCCTCGCTCTGATCCTGATTCCCTCGTTCTTTGTTTTTATATCCCAGAACAACAAAACCTACATACCTCGAGATCGCTTTACCTTCCCTCCTTTTTGTCCAAATCCTAAAACATAGACCGCAATGCCAGGTCTATTATGTTGATGTGGAGTCGCGTGATGATCCAAATGATACAAATTGTTTGCCGATGGATCCCCGCCAAACAGCTGATTGGAAACGAAGATCTGTTTTGAAATCTCGAGCAATTTCACGAACCAAACGTGGAACGGTAATTTACGGATCAACAATTCTGTGGACTCCTGGTAACGACGAAGTTCTCGAAGAGCAACCGTACCGGGACGATAACGATGTGGTTTCTTTACACCTCCTGTCAATGGCGCACTTTTGCGCGCTGCTTTTGTTGCCAATTGTTTACGTGGGGCTTTTCCTCCTGTTGATAAATTCATATTTGTTATCTATTCCCGCCACGCTAATTTTTCTTCTGACTTACCGCTAATCCTCGCGAAACTTTTCACTTAACGCGAAGCACCGCGCGCTTTATGCACAAGGAATCACCAGTTTGCTACCGAATAAAATTAGCCAACCACTAGGTGGTATGTACTACCGTTTTGCAACTAGCCTAAATTCTGACCTTTAGTCGAAATTTTGTTGCTTGAAATTATCGTTGTCAATTCCCGAAATACCGCTTTTTCTTTCGGCGACGATCCGGTATACAAGTGATGCTTATGTATTCACTCGCCCGACAGTTAACCGCGAACCTTCTGCCTCGTTGACAGTTGGATGACAACTGTGGGAGGCATTGCCAGATAGATATGCTTCGAAATGTATCAGTATTTTACTACCGAAAATATTTCTCCACAAATATAAATATTTGAAGAAAAATATTTTCGGCGCAATGATATCGGCACGAAAGATGAAGTCTGCTTGCATTTCGAGGTCATACCCATCTGGCCGAGTGCAAGGGTTCGGGATCGGAATCACTTCGATTCCCGGGCGTAGGCGTCACATTACAAATTGCAGCACCAAGATGAAATTGTTTGTCTGGAGCGTCCGTCAGTTGACGAGGCGTTGCTCGGGGCGCGCATTGTGTTGAAAGTTTCTTCTGAAAGTGCACTCGTTGTCAGCAGAAGAAAATTGCGCGTAGATGAAGCACGATGACTCGATGAGAAATTGATGAGTATCACCTTGGATGTCAGACTATAACCTCACAAATAGATTTGCCATTGTAATATTCATTTTTATCCAATTCACGTATCTGCGGATTCCGGGACTTATGCACTCTCGATAATATTGAATAGTTTATCGCGGAACGAGTTCTGGCGGGGTCACCAATTGTTTCATTAGCAAAAGTATGATAAAAAAACAAATGCAAGTACAATAATGATGAATGTTCAATTTATTCAAATGAAACAAGATTTATAATATTTAGATGTAACGTTATGGAATACCTGGCCGTGACTTGCACGATGTGCGGATAAGAAGAGAGTGAATGAGTGTACGTTTTACTGAATACTTAGAACATAATGGAATTTTATGGAATCTAAACGGAAGTGCATTTAGGCAACTTGATAAATTTTGATGAAAGACAAATTTGAATTTCTAACGAGGTCGCCACAGAAGAAATTTGGTATTTAAAAAAAATTTCTAAACTGAATAATCATTAATGTCTACTTGTCGCCGCCTATAGCAATATGCGTTTAATCGAACTGGCTTCCACTTTTTCTAGTAGGAATTTCAATTTTCTCGATCACCATGCTGTAAGGATGAAGGAGCTAGGAAAGTTTTAGAGCAGTTTGATAGGGTAACTGCTGGATTACTACACCGTCAAAGTTTATTTGACATCTATATACTGTTAAATGTCACATAGTCATTAAGTATATTCTGTATGTCAAATTATAAAAAGTCTCAATAAAGTTTACTTCCTCATTCACTTGATTAAAAAATAAGCCCTGATGATGTTTTTAACATTTTCAGTGCTCATAATAATATAACAAGTATATGTTTTACCGTAACTATTGCGTATTTGTCAGTCCCAGAAATGAAAACACTTCTTCCTTGCCTCCCTCCTAGAAAGAAATCCTGGATCCGTCGTTGCATGATCCCACTGCAAAAGCCACTTTGCTCAACCCAACTGCCCGTTCTATCTCTTTCCTTTTGAACTTTTGACTGGATGGTTTTTTAAGGTCCGTTACATTGCGATTTTCAAACGGTTCTTTATGCCAAATTAAATTAAACAAAGCATTTGAAGTGTTGTGATTTTATTAAATGAATTTGCTAGTAACTTAAATTCTAAACTGCATTGTTGACTGTTAGACATATGGGTTTCGAATTTTTTTCGTACATATTTGGTCATATTACAAGGCCTCAAAACAACTTTCTCAGAACGTTTATAAATTTTTTGCCTGAATTTCTTTTCAATTGATTTCATCAACCTTCAAAACAAACTTTTTTATTTTTAAATATTTTATCAGTTACTGTTATAGATATAAATATATAACATATTTTATACATTAGTGCCGAAATTGATGGAAACATGTGAGATAGTACAAAAGAATGGTAGGTCTCATGATTATCGATGAATTTTATGAACACTTAGTAAAAATTTTAAAAAGCGATTAACATGACATTTAACTACATATTCTACTCTCTTATTCTTTTACAAAGATACAAAAGAGACAAGCAGTCAAATTATTATGTATTAACATAAGTCCTGAACGGTGAACCATCAAGCAGTTTTATTGCTTCACAGCTGATTCGTTGTCTAATTCACCAAATACGCGAAATTTTTTTTATTAATTAAACATCTTATGGCATTGAGCATTATTGAATGTGTTTATAAATGAATTACGCTTTGACAGTAATAAATTTCCATATTATCTGCATAAAATTCAATAATATATGTTAAAGCGCTAAGCGAAGTTAATTCTCATGGATAGTTGATTCCAAAAGTTTTGTATTCAATTCCAGGCATGCAATTAAGAAACCTTACGATCTTATGATCCTTTGCTTCAAATAAGTAGAGAGGACATGTAACACATTGCAGAAAATAAAAGATGTAAAGCGGCTTAGCTTCGATTTTTGTTATTTCTATGTAAAGATAAGCATTTAAATGGAGAATTAATTTTGATCACTGAAGGCGAAAAGTACACGATTATTATTCATATGTAGCTAATGATTTCCGATTTCAGAAACGTTATGAATAACAGATTTTCTTTATAATTTTACATCGAAATTTATGACGAAGTAACTTTAACCATATTCATATCAGGCTTTATTAAAACAAACTTTGAAGTTTCAATTTAAATTTAGTTTAAGGCAAGTTTTGAGAAAAAACACCGATAGCTTAATATAAGTATGAGCAATTTATAGGTGATTTTTCGTAGCACGATATCAGAGAATTTCAAACAATTATATTAATTTAACGGGCCATTTATATCATTTAGCGCATAGTTACTGTTTATTTTTATTTATTTTTTTTGAATTTACAAATATTTCCAAAGGAATATTATGTCCTTAAATGACATTTACTTAGTACTTTCATACCGTATTTGCTCCGCTCTTATGAGCTCTCAAAAATCAGTTTGGCAATTATTTGTGATAATTTAGTAATTTTGTGAATATTTCTAGAAAAATGGCATGAGAATTTGAACGCCCAAAGATTTCTTCGTCATTTCTCTATGTTTAAGTAAAATAAACACGAATATTTTGAAGTTCGAAGAAAACAAGAATCTATTTCTGCTCTTGATTGTACTACATACATATATTCTTACAATAACACATTTTCGGTAACGTTGAGACTGGCACAACACTGAGATAAACAATTTAATATGCTGCAACATTGTAAAGTGCTATAAAATACATCTTTCATAAAAGAAACATCCTACAAGTATTAAGAATAACTTTTTAACAGCTAATACCATCTAGAGGACCACAATAGTGAACTTATGTAGATATTGGCCATTTCACTTAGTTCCTTTAAAAATGTTTTTTTTGTGTGTTTTGTGTTGGTTTTTATAGGAATGCACTCGAGGTATTATTTAAAAACATTTGTTGTTTAAAAAACTACAGAAACCAGTGATTTTAAATAACAAAGTTAAAAAACCTTATTTAAAAACGAAGGCCATCAATAGTATAGCCTTTATTTGGCCTCTTGGCTTTTGATGAAATACGTTATAAGATCAATTGGTAGCGGGAACACAATTGTTGAGTTCTTTTCAGCAGATATTGTGTTGAGAGTCTAAATAATAATAAGAATAAAATGTGTAAAACATGATGATTGGAATGAGTTTCTTTTGATTCACCTGAAGGTAGCGTAGTTGCAAAGCTGCGGGAGAGTCACCAATAACTTCTGAGGCTTCACGAAGGGCTCGAGATGCTTTCTGTTCTCCTTCGGCAGCAATAACTTTTGCACGTGCTTCCCGAGCTGCTTCAGCTTCAGCTGCCATAGCTCTTTGAAGTTGAACTGGCAAGCGAACATCCTTACTGGAAGAAATTAATTTTGACACAATATTCATAACGATAACTATACCAATGTTCTTACTGGGCTAAACGATTATACATAATAGACATGTATATTGTTTACAATTTCAGTGAATAACAAGTTGAGTAGACAGACTTATTCTCATATTAGAAGGGTTTTGTACCCAACTTCTCAGAAATGCAGTCACCAGCAACGAATAAAGTCAAGAAATATGTCAAAGAGGTTTACACGTTTAAAGAAAATACATTGTTTTTCTATTTTCAACGGTTTTTCGTGTATATCATTCGATTTCATCAAACTAACAAAGTATGAGGAGCTTTTGTCAGAATACTTAAATACCGGATTTCGTTGAGTCTTATGGTACCTATACGGTTTTATTGGTGAAAATGTGAAATTTGAAGATCATACTATTATTAACAAAGTTGAGTGAATTTTGACTTCTAAGGTATTTGTTGTTGTCTTACTCATAGACACGTACCTCCACAATTTTTTTCAGATTTTTCAGATCACAGGTGTCCAATCGCGAGGGGGGAGGACACACTTTTTCCGTGTATTTCCCCTCCCTGTGCGCCCGTCGAAGAGAAAAGTATCAGTTTAAGACCGCCACCTACGAGGTGTGCCAATTAAGTAATGAGACTGATTCCATGAAAACTGTATATTTAAAAATTATGCTACAACTCTGCCATCCCCTTCAAAGTAGTCGCCTTGGATCGCTATACAACGATTCCAGTGCGTTTTCCATGCTCCGTAACATTGCCGGAACGCTTCGACTGGAATGTCCACGAGTACCCTCGTCACGGCCACCTAGATGTCCGTAATTGACTCAAAATGGGTTCCTTGCACCACCGATTTTCTTCTAGGGAACAAAAAAAGTCACAGAGTGACATATCGGGCGAATAAGGCGGCTGTTGTAACACGGCAATCACTTCAGAGGCCAAATACTGGGACACGCTGAGGGCGATGTGGTTCTTTGGGACCATTTTCGCGCACAACTTTTTCATCCCAAAATCGTCGGTTAATATTTGTCTGACTGTTTCACGGTTCATACCCAATTCCGAGGCCAACATTCGAACTGTTAAACGCCGATCTTCGCGGATTAGGGCGCACACACGCTGCGCATCCGCATCAGCCCGCACCTCGACTGGTCTCCCACTCCATGCCTCATCTTCCACGCTCTCACGCCCCTCTTTAAACTTTTTATGCGATTGAAACACCTGGGCACGACCAAGAGCACTATCACCATGCACTTTTACAGTTTTAACGTACGTTTCCGAAGCTGTTTCGCCCAATCTGGCGCAAAATTTTATCGCGACGCGTTGCTCTTGATTTCGTTTCTCCATTTTCGTGAGGAGCACCACCAGCACCCGTCTACTCAACACGATACAGCAGACGAACTAAACAAGCTAGACCGATGGTGAATATATCAATGGAAAGGGGAAGGATGCCGAAGAAGGGGAAGGGAATTTCAAGGTCACAAGTTTAACACTAGCGCGGCATTAAAATCAGTCTCATTACTAAACTGTCACACCTCGTATGATTAAATTTTTTTTCAGGGTCTACTCCCCCTAAAAAACCTTATAAAATTTTTTTATAGCTGAGTTTTGAAGAGAGCACCACTTTAGACTTATTCGGAGTTTCACAGTAATGAAATAATAAGCAAGATTTCTTCTCTGTGAATTCATTTTATTTCACTGATTTCGTATTATATGTACACACGGTGACATGTTCTCAGTGGCGACGCAAGGCGTGCGTCACGTGGGCGATTGCCTACGGTCTCGCGCTATAGGGGCCTCGCGCTTGAGAGCCTTTTCTAACTCAAAAAAAGTTTGAAAGTATTGATACCAGTGAAAGCTGTGAATGATTGTACTCAAAGCTAAGCAATAAAACCATTCGAATCGCTTAAATTTGTTGTGACGCATCAATTGCCCAGTCTATAGTATAGTATACTAAAATAGTAATAACGATCAACTCAACTACAGTTAGGCATTTAAGACGGATGAGATCATCACATGCTATTATCTTGGCCTACAGTATCCTTTTGCAACCGTCCTCAATGTTGTCTTTCACATCACAATTGCAGTTCTATCTTCGGTGTGACATCTACAATTCTAGTGTAACTTATAATTAAATTGTGCTTATTGGGCTCTTTGACCCTTTCGTAGAATACCAGCACACTTCCGTGAAGCTCGAATAAGCTATCTCATGGCATTTACTAACATATGCATACCTCGCTAAATGTTTGGGCTGGGAAATTTGCACAATGGGTAAGCACATAATTCCAATAATCGATATCAACCTTAAAACGATATAAACAATGAGTTTTCTTTTCCGTGGAAACACCTTTTTATCTTGACAGGATATGCAATTTTTATGCAACTCATCATGCACAAAGTTATATGTTATACACATAATGAGCCCGCCATCATAAGCCGCAGTGTATCCTAGTCAACACTTAACAATGGACTACAGGAACCGGTCTATGTAAGACATACGTGATGCACCGTCTAATTTCATCCAAGGACAATGTTAAATGTCCCAAAATAGGTTTGAATCGGCTACAAGGTTATTTCTATCCCCCCGATACTCCTGAGAAAGAATCGTGAGTATTTACTCGTGTGCGAAGCCAAATGCTACATGCGTTGATGAACATGGCAACGGCTATCAAGAGAGTTTCATACCTGCATCCGATTTTGGTTTCGATTGATTCGTGTCTACCTCCGATTTTTCTCCATGGCTCACAACACAAAGCAGAGTTCCGTAAGCATTTCTATTATTTTATTGTTAGTGAGAATGAGTGATATTGTGTTGAAGGTTTGATAATAATAACTATTAAATTAGTACGTTGTTGATCAGCTCGATTTATTCAAAAAGATAACTGTAGAAATGTGGAGTGACTGTAGGTATGTACGTAAGAACAACATTTCATTATTGTTAGTAGGTTCAATATACATTAAACGACGTTCGTTATGTCACGCCCAGGTTCTAAAAGAGATAGAGGTATCGTGAGAAATCTGGGTCCGCAAAAAGACAAAAGAAAGCTGGAAGGATCTTATCAGATCGGGCTAAAGGTTCAGGATTGATGAGTTACTTTAAAAAAAACATCTCATAGCATGACAAAATCAAATGAATTGATTTCTTTGACGTCGGATATTGAAACAGCCAATACTTAATTCAATTGGGAAAGTACTTCAGATGTATTGAGTATTAACCTACAGTCGTAAGTCGAAATAGCATGAAACTCTACCCAATCAGAATCTGAGGTGGACAGCGGAATTCTTGAACAATAAATAAGTTCTCGATTAGTTACCGTTGATGAAAGCGACATTATCAAAAAAAAACTTTTATAAGTTCCAATCCAGGAATGGAGTCGTCTCCCCTAACCGATTCTCAGCGTCATGATATTGCACAAAGTGATCCAATACAGCCATCAAATAACAGCGATGATGATTATCTCAAAGATGATGATCGTAGAAACTTTTCTAATTTTTATTTTTTAAGAAGACTCAGTAATGGTGAAACTTAACATCATCGCTGGCTGGTTTATTCTAGTTATCAAAACCAAGTTTACTGTTTTCCGTGTAAAATTTTTACCAATTCTCAAACTCAGATGGTTCAGGAAGGATGCAGTGATTGGAAACACTTAATAAATATTTTACAAAAGACACGAGAATACCAGTACACATTTGTCATTTGCTTTTCAATGGCTAACATTTGAGTAGCGAAGTAAGGATGGGAAACCAATAGATAAGGAAAACGAAAAGCTAATTCATGAATCTCATAAACATTGGTACAATTTATTTGAAGGATTAATTGACATCATTAACTTCTGAGCCTCACATAATCTGGCATTCAGAGGGCATCGAGAATCTGTTAAAATAGACTGTAGTGAAAATTGTGGCAACTTCATAGACTTATTCAAATGGCTTTCTAAATATGATTCCATGCTTCGAGAACACATGAAACGTATTAATGCCCACCAATTTGTAACGCATATAAACAGAAAAATTTTAAGTTATTTTACCATAACTGTGGTGGTATGCGCAGTAAGTTAAACATACTTTTTTTAGATGCAAAATTGTGCCATTTTAATATCCTCACCCTTTCTGAAACATAGTTGAACGATTCTCACATTAACGAAGAAATCCTTGATAGTAATTGGAGTATTTACAGAGATTATGGGGACCCTCACAGCACCGGACAGTCACCAGGAGATGGTGTGTTGATTGCAGTACACAACTCCTTTATGAGTAAACTAGTAAGCTCCACGCAATACAAATTATTCCAGCATAAAGTGGTTAAAATAAAGATGGGAATATTAAGCGTATATATTAGCGTGTTCTATGTCCCCCCGAAATCGAACGACACTGTCTACTACGACGTCTGTCAAGTTATAGCTGAAATCACTCCAATTACTAATGAACAGGATAAAATTATCATTAGTGGTGGCTTTAATCGACCAAACCTAAAATTTTGTGGTCAATCAAGAAGACGGTCTCCTTCTTCCGATTAATCTCCTAGGTAGTATTGATTTCAATCTTATATGCACGTTTTATAGTAACGATTTGCAGCAAATAGCTCCTATACCCAACCAAAATGGCAGATGGTTAGACCTTATTTTTTCTAACGCACATGAAGAAGAAGTTGTCAGTTTAACTGATGACAACGAGCATCTGTTTTGTAATTCAGTTCATCACCCAGCTTTAAATTGTCCACTCCTGATAATTTTAATTCTATATTGTACAATTCTGCTATTGTATATGATTTTTGCAATGGGGATTATGATAACATTAATAAACTTTTATCCCGAGTGAATTGGAATGATACCCTGTCAACGTTAGACTTGGATACGACTCTATCCACCTTTTACCGCATAATCTTTGACGCCGTTGAATCATTCATACCTTAAATAAAGAAAAGAGACAAGATTTCGGAACCATGGCTGGGAAGTGATCTCAGACATTTACGTAATCGAAGAAATAAACTTTACAAGCTCCTAAAAAGAAAGAATGATGCAAGCAATGCGATAAAGAGTAAGTACAACAACCTTGCTCTTGAATTTAAGCTTAAGTCTCAAGAGGGATTTCAATCGTATGTTAACGTCATAGCTCAAGAAACTATTTTCAATCCTGAAAAGTTTTTTGATTATGCAAACGATTAGCTTAAAACCAATGGCTATCCTGGCATACAAAGACTCAATGTCATCATGTACAGAACAGCTCTGTGAGTTTTTTGCCGACCATTTTCAGCATGTTTACTCCAATCCTGCTACTTTACCAAACCTCGAGTCATCGAAAATAAAGTCAAGGACTCTTATAAACATTACTACAATTTCTGAAGATGAAACTCTCCAAGCTATCGAAGACCTTGATTTGAATAAAGGACTTGGCCTTGATCTTATTCCTCCTTGCTTTCTGGCCCTCTGAAAAAATGAACTCATCAGACCCCTCTTCATTATTTTCAATAAATCACTATCTAGTGGTATCTTTCCTAAGCTTTGGAAGCCATCCTTTATAACACCAATCCATAAAAAAGGTGAAAAACGGCTTTTAGTGAACTAAAGGGGTATTGCTATCTTATCTACCACATCTAAATTGTTTGAGAAAAATTATATGTAGTAAAATTTCTCCCCTAATTGAACCATTTATTAATGAAGAGCAACATGGGTTCCATTAAAATAGATCTACTACCACGAATCTAATCAATTTGACGTCTGATATTCTTTGTAGTATGGAGCAAGGAAACCAAATGGATGCCATAAACACAGATTTTAGCAAAGCATTCGATAGAGTGAACCATGGAATATTGTTAAAGAAACTCCGTAACTTTGGCATATCCGGTTCACTGCTCCGCTGGGTTCAGTCCTATTGGAAAAACCGAACACAATTTGTTAAATTTCAAGGTCGGTTATCGCGTGAGATGAATGTCATCTCTGGGGTTCCTCAAGGCAGTCATCTCGGTCCACTTCTCTTCAATATCTTTATCTCGGATCTATCAAAAGTGTTGTCTGATATTTCGCACCTTTTTTACGCAGACGACCTCAAACTGTATCATAAAATACAAATTCAACCGATGTTTCTTTTCTCCAATCCAAATTAACCATCCTCCATCAATGGTGCTTGAGAATCATCTTGAACTCAATTTGAAAAAATGTCAGGTAATAAGCTTTACAAGAAGGAGGAATGTCGTCATATATAATTATGAAATCAATAACATACAACTGAGACGAGTTGAAAAAGTTGTAGACCTTGGCGTAGTCTTAGACACGAAACTCAGGTTCAACCTTCATTATGATCAAGTTCTGTGTAAAGCCAATAAGATGTTAGGTTTTATTAAACGGAAAGCAAAAGAATTTATGAATATTTGGGCAACAAAATCACTGTACACTTCACTAGTCCGTCCTTTTCTCGAATACAGCTGCATAATCTGGGATCCTATATACAATATCTATAGCCGTAGACTTGAGTCTGTACGAAAACCATTTCTACTCTTCGCATTAAGATCCCTGCATGACCCCACTTCTTTTTATAATCTACCATCTTATGAGGATCAACTTCAAACATTAAACCTGACATCACTCGCCTCCAGGAGAGCCGCTTTGGCTGCATGTCTACCATTTGACGTCTTAAGGTGTGATATTCAAGCTCCTTTTCTGTCAGACAAGATACACCTGCGTGATCCTATTAGAGTCGCTAGACATAGTTCCATGTTAACCACGAATACGCATTACACCAATTATGCAGACAATGAGCCGGTTAACAGGTGCTGCAAAATATTCAATAAGTTTAGTGACTATTACTCCCCAACCACTTCCAAATCCTGTTTTAAGTTAAAAATATTAAAAGTCCTCAATTCATCCATAAGATTGACGATATTCTTGTATGTTTGTATGAATTTTATATGCATGTTACTTAATTTTGTGTATATACTCGTATATTTAATTGTGCCTTGTTTGGCGGATAAATAAATAAATTATCTAAGCCACGTTATTCAAAATGAGTTGAGGAGGCTAATGGCGAAAATAATGTCCGGAGTAGTGATTCGAGGGGCAAAAGAGGCGAAATGTTATTCTTTTTTGTTTGACTGCACAAGAGAGTATAGTCAAGTTCAAAAAATGTCTGTCGTATGACGATTTTGCAACATTACAACTGGTAAAATAGAAAAACATTTTATTATTCTTGATGTCACTAAGTCAACTGGGGACTACCAAACTAATGCAATACTTGAAGAATTAGGAAAATATGAATTAGATATTCATAATTATTGCAACCATGGGTATGACAATGATGCAAATATTTTAGGCATGAAAAACAGAACTCGAATTTTGAATATGTAGTAATCGAGCAGTCACACAAGCGATTTGCACATAGAGTTTGCGCCCGCGACGCGTAGGGCTGATGCCAGGAAAGTGGCGTCACCTCATTTTTACTATGGCTAGTACGTCATCCACATATCTAAGCCACACTCTAGGCATCATTCCAAGTTCTTCTGTACTCTTTTCCATTGCTGCTATGTTGGTTTTTGCCAATTTTTACAGGGTGACGGCACTATCCTGGCATGTGCACTTTGCGTCGAGGGCGCAGACTCTGTGTGTAAATCAGTTCGTTTTAATGCAGATGATAGTTAATTTCTTGAATATATTCAAAGAGCTGAGCATTCAGAAAAATCTCAATGCAGCCATCTTGGCCCCATACTTTTTAACATCTTCGTTTCGGATCTCTCTGTTATCATGTCGGACGTTCCGCATCTATTTTATGCTGACGATCTCAAGCTATTCAAGGTGGTAACGTCTCCAAAGGATACGGAATTTCCTGGTCAGAAAAAAAGCATACTCTCTCTAAATTTTGAAAAATGTCAGATAATAAGTTTTTCCCGTAAAAACTCTGTCCTTGCCGTCGATTATTATCTTGACTACCACAAACTTAAAAGAGTGGACAGCGTTGTAGACCTCGGTGTTATTTTGGACAATAAATTACGTTTCAATCTGAATTCTGATGAAGTCCTTGGTAGAGCCAATAAGCTCCTCGGCTTCATCAAGCGTCGATCCAAAGAATTTCAAAATATCTGGGTATCGAAGACATTATATCTCTCCTTAGTACGCCCCATTCTTAAAAACGCATGTCTTATTGGGGATTCTGTTTTCAACGTTCACATTGACCGACTCGAGTCTGTTCAAAAACAGTTTATCTTATTTGCATTGAGATCGCTATATGATCCAAGGAATTTTGAAGTTCTACCCTCCTATGAGCTTACCCTGCGAATTCTCAATATACCATCACTTGCTTCCCGTAGAACTATGATAACTTGTTGTTTCGCTTTTGATGTCCTCAGAGGCTCGATTAAAATACCATTTTTAACTGATAGAATAAAAGTGCATGGGCCATTGCGAGTCACTAGGCATTCTCGTCAATTAGTTGAAGAGCAGAATAATACAATCTATGCAGATAATGAGCCGATTAACAGGTGTTGCAAAAAGTTTAACTCACTTAGTGCACATTACTCCCCAAACATTTCCAGAACCCATTTTAAAGCTCTATTATCAAATGTCCTTTCATTTTAATTCCATCACGCACCCTACCCTCACAACATATTTTATTGTAATAACACATTGCATTTGTCACAATTTTTATATTTATAAATAAACTCTAAATTGTACTATTAAGAAATTATTGTGATTTTTTTATTATAAAGTAATTTTTTTTATATTTCTTGTACCAGTACCTTGCTTGGCTAAATAAATAAATAATAGTATTCAATAATCATGTAACTTAGAATATTGTGAATAAATTAGTTAAACGTTGTTTAACTCGTGTTTTAACCTGGCCACAGGCCCAAATTGGCGATCTTGCTCTCCGCGAGTTTTGAAAGTGTTGACAGTGCTCCGCGACCACGTTCTCGAACGGACCCGCCGTGCTAACAAGGTTTATCTCTTTTTAGTAATTTGTTTGGACAGCATCTATACACTCATTCAACGTGGATGGAAAATCAGCCGGTATAGGAAATCAAAGGCGAGGTGATCAATACATTAGTGGTAAATTCGACGCTCGTTGTGCAAAGCGACCGTATCGAGGTCATATTACTGTTCATTCTCGTAGTAAACATCGCATCCCTAGTGAACATATTGTACATGGACCACGTTCGAGGCGTGAAAAGGTGCGCGCAAGCGAACCTCCCTCAAGCTCGAGCGTAGTAATTGCCATGCCAAACGAAGGCACAGACGACATCCCGGTTGCCACGCACGATGAAGAGGGGTCCGACGCCGGAAAAGTGAAACACTTCAAGAGCGTCGCGTTCTGGATTCTTCCATTCTAGGAAGAAGACGTGGAGCTGTGGTTCGACGAAGTAGAGGTGTACCTTGGGGCGAACCGCATTATGGGAGACACAACTCGTTTTCAGGTGGTCATTGCCAGCCTGGATATCAAAGTTGTGAAGTGCAGTGTCGACGCTACTGGCAAAGTATCTTAAGCATGAGATAATCAAGACATTCACCGAGTCTGCCCAGCAGCGCATTCAGAGGCTATTATCGGAAGTCAAATTAGGTGATTAGTGACCATCACAGTTTTTAAATCAAATGCGCATACTTTCCGCCGACAGCATCTCAGATAACAAGCTAAAACAGATGTGGCTAAATCGACCGAACATAACGCTGCGGAGCATCCTCTCCGCGAACGACGCCTCATTACAAAATTTCGCAACAATTGCCTACAGGGTCCACGAACTGACGAACGGATCTAAGCCATGCGTCGTCAAATCGATCTCGCATCACGACTCACCTGGAGCCACTTCACCAGTAACGAGAATTTTTGCCGAGCTCAGCAAGCTCTCGGGAGAAGTTCAAAAATTGGCACGACGAATCGATGAGCAGCACAGGAGCCCAACGCAACAGGGTGAGTGCACGTGCTCATGCAACACTGGTAAACGAAGACCACGAGTGCCTTCACAAATACGTCCAAAATCGCCCAAACCACCAACCAAAGTCTGCTGGTTCCATAGCCGTTTCGGACCAGAGGCCACGAAATGCCGACCGATGTACAGTCATTGCATACAGCAAAAAAAACTAAAGACGTCTTCTCTACAACAGCTGGCCGGTGGGTTCTCAGTGCATCGCTGATACATTCGCGACAGCAGAGGCATTGGCGCACAGATCCAGGCACCCGCTTATTAGCTGCCAATGGCTCCGTTATTCGTACATACAGGAAGCGGAATTTAATCCTAAATCTCGGGCTATCGAAGCCTGTTACTTGGTCATTCATCATAGCAGACGTCAGTTTCCCGATCATTGGAGCCAATCTGCTCGAGCATCACGGACTACTTGTTGACATCAGAGGACGAAAACTAATCGAGTGACTGATTGCGACTACAGCGGAGGTAAAAGCCTGATCCAAGGACCAGCCACCAGCAGTCTCTTCGACGTCTGCAGATATCAAAAGTGAATACGCTGCATTTCTTGCGGAGTACCCCGAAATCACAGAAACAGTGACCCGTCGTAACATTAATTGCACAATGACGCATCACATCGTGAAGAAAGGCCCTCCAGTCAACGCAAAGGCACGTCAACTTCCACCCAACAAACTCACCGCTGCAAAAGCCGAGTTTGATAGTCTAATGCAATTGGGAGTCCATCATCCATCTAAGAGTGCACGGAGCAGTCCTGTGCACATGATCCATAAGGCCAATGGCGACTAGCGACCGTGCGAGTGCTATCGCGCTCCCACCATTTGCACCATTCCGGATCGATATATAATTGGATTCCTGCAGGACTGCACTATTGCGTTGTACGACATGAACGTTGCCATGGTAATTGACCTACAGAAGTCATTTTATCAAATTCCAGTCAAGCCGGATGATGTCCCGAAGACAGCGATCATCACGCCGTTTGGATTATACGAGTTTGTCTTCATGAATTTCGGTCTATGCAACGCAGGCCAAACGTTCCAACGATTCATGCACGAGGTGGTATGTGGACTCGAATGCACATTCGTCTATATAGACGACATACTAGTGTTCTCGCCAGATCAGCGAACTTGTGTCGGAAGTGCTGGCCCGGCTACGCTAATACGGACTTGCTGTCAATATCGACAAGTGCCAATTTTTATTAAAAGAAGTGCAATTTTTGGGACACACTATTTCGTCCGGCGGATTGAAGCCTTTACCTGAGAAGATATCCGCAATTCCGAAACCCAAGACAGTTCTGCAACTGAAGTCATCCCTGGGTATGATCAACTTTTATCGACAATTCCTGCCGCACACCACTCAAAACCAACGCCCGCTCCAACAGCTAATACCGGGAAACAGGAAACGTGACAAAACAGAGTTTAAGTAGACCAACGAGGCACCAGTAATATTCAACAGATGCAAATCGGAACTGAGCAAGGTCCCGTCACTTGCGCATTCTGATCCACACGTGGTTCCTATCCGTGGACGCCTCAGACGATGGAGTTGGAGCTGTCCTGCACCAGACGACAAACACTGGAACAGAGCCTCTAGGATTTTTCTCGCGCGAGCTCAACGACACTCAGTGGCGCTAGAGCACCTATGACTGAGAGCTCTTAGCTATTCATGTGGAAACCAGGCACTTCAGCTACGAGCTAAAAGGCGGTTTTCACTGTGTTTTCCAACCGCAAGCCACTGCAACTTGCGTTCCAGCAGCAATCGGAAAAGCATCACCGAGGCAACAACGTTAACTGGAGTTCATCCTTCAGTTCACCGTTGGCATCCGCTACATTCCGGGCCGGAATTACTCAATCGTGGATTATATGTCTCGGGTAAGTACGATTTCCAAAATCGACTTCTTTTCTCTCGCTTCAGCTCAGCAAAACGATCGCGAACTCAAGGCTTTGCTGGAGGACCGAATGAATCAACTCAAGTGGAAGAAGCAGCAGCTAGCTAATTCCACTACACCCATGCACTGCAAAGTCACCCACGACAAGGTTCCACCCTATGCACCGCAGCAGGATAGGTCAACAATCATGCAGATAATGCATGGCCCAGCCCATCTGGGCATACGAGCGACTAGACAACTCATCACCGATCGCATTTTCTGGCCAGCCATGAACAAGGAAATTAATGACTTTGTGCGAAGCTGCATGGCCTGCTACGCAACAAGAACGGACGTCATGTCAAGTCACCGCTCCAACGCTACAACCCGCCAGATGCCAGATTCCAGCAGATCAGTATAGATCTCATCGAACCTCTGTCCCCGAACGATGGTTATCAGGATTGCCTAACCATCATCGACAGGTTCACGCGATGGCCCGATGTTGTTCCACTCCAAAATATCATAGCAACATCAGGTGCCGAGGCGCTAATCAATGAATGGACTAGCCACTTCGGAGTGCCAGCACGGATCGCCACCGACCTGGGACGCCAGTTTGAGAGCCAAATCTTTGCTGAGCTGACCCGTATTCTGGGAATCGACTAGCTGCGGACAACCGCTTGTCATCTTGCTGCCAATGAGATCATCAAGAGATAGCATCGCACAGTCAAAGCTGCCATTCGCTGCTATCATACAGTCGAATGGACGAAAGTGCTACCTGTTGTGCTTGTTAGTTTGCGCGCTACTTTGAAGGAAAATATCAATGCTACACCCGTAGACATGGTTTACAGCACCAACTTACGACTTCCTGGAGAATTCTTCGCCAAATTAAAGCCAAGCACTAACGACACAGACTTTTTGCGCGATCCCAGGTCTCGTATGGCAAATTTGCAACCTAGCGACACCGCACAGCACGCAAGCAACCCCACCTGCGTACACCGAGCATTAGGCACCAGTACACACGCCTTCATTCAAAACGACAAGGTCAAATCATCGCTGACACCACCATGTGACGGTCCGTACCCTGTTTAGAGCAGGGAGCCCAATTATTTCAAGGTGAGCGACAATAGACATCCAGCCTCAATTTCAATTGACAGGCTCAAACCCGCATTCCTCGCGCCCGAAGCTAGCACAACGACGGGAGCCCTCACAAGCGAACCAACGACAATCACCCGTAGTGGACGCAAGATTCGACCACGCGTACGATTATCCCCAACTGCCACGCACGCATCTCGCATTTACCGAATGCTGATGCCTGACTGCGATATACGCATCCTGCATCAACTGCACTCCAATGCCAATGCCCGACCACCACGAGCAGATCGAGTTACTCGTTTTCGTCGTAGCAATTGGAAGTTCGAAGAAAATGCACACATGTGCATCATCAGCAAATTGGTTGAGACGATAAACGCTCCAGTCAGAGTACGTGGTGATCGCACGTGTGCGCGATCAGCATTTTTTGCTGATAGCAACGTGCAGACAATTGAAATGAATGCTTATCAGTGGATCGAGATTTCGCAAGATTGACGAACGACTAAATATTAAGCCTACTTGAATTATTTTAATAGTATTCGGTACATGGGGTACCTGGAAAGCTCGTACATATCCCCTTGTCCTACCCCCCGTGGTACCGATAAGGCAATTTTAAGACTACCAAACGTAGAATTTTTTTTTAAGGATCACCTCCCTATAAGGAGAGACCCCCCTTAAAACCTTTTCCTGGTTTCAACAAGTCACCACTTTTGACCTTTCCACAAAGTTTCATGGCTGTAGCTTCTATAATTTCGGAGAAAAAGTGCTGTGACATACAGATGAGTGGACGGACGAACAGATGGACACAGGTCGTGATTGCAATAGGGTTTTGTATTTTAGTACATAAGGATGAACACCGACTTGGACAATAATTACTCTCCTCTGTTTGCATTAAGTTTCCTTTAATGATCTGTGGAAACAAAAATAAATATTGGCTTAAGATTACCCAGATTAAGTAATGAACGTAATTAGCTATTGTAAAATTTGCCTTCAAAATAGATTAGTAGATATAAATGTAAATTAGGATATAAGATTACCTGCTATTGGCTAAAGCATTTAAAAGATAGTTAAATTTGGTTTTCAAAAAAAGGTAGAAAGCATAAAAGTAAATGTAAGAATTGCTAATTCCCAAACTAATTTGCTGGCTGAGGAAGGAAGGAAGTACCTTACGGAACCTGCGTATGATAAAATAAAAATTATAATTCACCCAAAAAGAAAGTACATTTTTGTTTTAATAGTACCCCGAGGTGAAATGGTCCGAAAACCAAAAAGCTTTGCTATTTTTAACAATTCACGTACACATACGAGTATGTGTGTGTGACTTTACGTTAAGTGTCACACCTGCAATATTCTGCATAGATGCAAGTTCAGGCCTCTATTTTTTGCAAGATGTCTAATCTTAGGTGTCAAAAACCCTCAATTATCTCCAACTTGTTTTGGAATTGGCCGTTTTCAATTAAATCTTATCGCACGATGATATTTTTATCCAAAGCGATTATTTTCTAACGTTTAGCTTATAGACTTACGACTCGGTATTTATAAGATTACTTCTCCACGAAATTAAATAGAAATCTTGCGATAATTTAGAAAGTATACCCAGGTGATAAGAGAATGTATAAAAAAAAGTTCGTTGGTGGGCTTCAATTAATGAGATCGTTAAAATAAAATGTATCGGTTCTTTGTGCTGTTGCTTATTGGCCACTTTGTGGTCGCGCAGGATTTCAATGTCGACGACTTAGTCGATGAAAACTACAATGAAGATGACTATTGGGCTGGTCAACAAAATGTTGATGATCGATTGCAAGCTGTAAGTGAAGAAAATACTTTGGAACATTTCATATTTCAATTTTACATATCTGCTAAATATCAATCAGAGAAAAACTGTAGTATTTTGCATACTCTTAATAATTATTAAGTGTTCGAATGAAGCTTTTTTATTTCTCGTATTTGTAGATTATTCAAAGTAAGACAAAGTCTGCTGGATATCCACTGGAAGCACATACCGTTGTTACTGAAGATGGCTACGTCCTGACTATTCATCGCATACCACACTCCCCATCAAATGCTGGCGTGTCAAATAAGCCAGTCGTATTTCTGCAACACGGCCTTCTATCCTGCTCATACCATTGGCTTACTCTTGGACCAGGCAAAGGGTTAGGGTACATTTTAGCGGATGCCGGATACGATGTTTGGATGGGAAATGTTCGTGGTAACTCATACTCAAAAGGCCACATCAAACTAAATCCTAAAAAATCAGACTTCTGGAAATTCAGCTGGAATGAGATCGGTTATTATGACCTTCCAGCTATGATTGATTATGTTCTGAGGAATACCAACCAACCTGCCTTGAACTATGTTGGACACTCACAAGGCACTACCTCTTTCTGGGTTATGGCATCTTCTCGCCCAGAGTATAACAAAAAGATCAAGGCCATGCACGCATTGGCTCCCGTTGCATTTATGTCTAACATTGATAATCCATTCTTGAAAATTTTGGGACCTGCACTTGGAAGCTCCTCAACTGTAAGAATGTTAATTGGAGGCAATGAGTTTTTCCCCAACACCAAAATTCTAACAACTGTTGGCTCATTCTTTTGCAAAGACGGCTCAATCTTCCAAGGCCTGTGCACCAACGCTCTTTTCTTGATCGCTGGATTCAGTCACGACAATATGAATGCTGTAAGTTTTATAAATCAAGTTCAAATGGGAACTAAACGAAAGATCATGCTTTTCAGACATTGCTTCCTGAAATTTTACAAACCTCTCCAGCTGGTGCTTCAAGCAATCAACTCATCCACTACGCCCAGGGAATTGCATCTGGAAAGTTCCGTAAATACGATTTTGGATTGACCACAAACATGATCAAATACTTCAGCATAAGCCCTCCCAGCTATGATTTGGGTAAGATCAGTGCTCCGATCCATCTATACTATTCGAAAAATGATTGGCTAGCTGCTGTAAAGGATGTTCAAATTCTAGCTGCTAAATTGCCACATTTGGTTTTCAATAAGCGAGTTCCACATGAAACATTCAATCACTTAGATTTCTTGTGGGGAAGCCAAGTTGGGCCACTTGTTTATGGCGACTTACTCGCAAATATTCGGAAATATACGTAAACTGATGTGACAAATGATATTTGGTTTTTTTTTTCTATTTATTGCGTAGTAAAGATCATCATCATAAATCACACGACAAACCATGCATACAAATTAAAAGACTCTTTTTGGTTTTTTCTAAAAAAATGCTCCACGAGCTTTATGCGAGTAAATTTACAATCCAAGTGAAACTTACTCTAGAATCGATTAATGTTTATATCCGATATTTCCGCTGATGCAGCGTCTACATTTTTGTTCATTCATTCGAATTTGTTCGATGCACTTTTACCTGGAAGGTGTTCTGCTTACTTTGCGGGAACGTGTCGGTTACTCTTCCCCCTCTAGGAACGATAGTCCACTATCGTTAGAAGTAAGGGAGGTTATTAAATCTGGGCTTCGGTTGACTTAATATTGCTGACGGATAACTGATAGTTGGTGGCGTTGAAGATGGTATAACTCTGACCTCTTTTAAAGGTAAGTTCGCTGTAGGAGAGGTATTACTTTTCTGGAGGCAGATTTTCAGACTCAGGCAGGTTGATGTTGCGGTTACCAGAAGGGCGATTAAGCTATAGGTCGCATACTGATGGATTTCGTGGTTTGATTCCTTCATTTTTATCTTCTCAGTGTTGTTGATTTTAATGTCATCCGGCATTTCAAGAGATAAAAGTTCGCCATGTAGCTTTCCCTCGGGTGTAGGCTAGAGTATTGCAGGCAATGCGTTGATTGTTGACATTTTGTGAGCTTCGTATTTTTGCCCATTTATTTCAATAGTGGTGTTGTGGAATTTTATTAGATAGGTTCCGTGCAGCAGGTGCGTGGTGTCTTCTGCTTCTAGTTGGTCGCAGAACGCATTTTGCAGTAGGTTGCCAGGTGAGATTTCCTCGATGTTCGAGACCTGTAGTGCGCTGATTCTATTGCAGATGGCATTTGAGCTTTGCAGCAAGTTTGGTACACAATCGGTTGAACTAATATCTATTATATCTGATTCTTTACAAATGAACAAATTGTTGAAATTTTTACAATTATTATTTTTTACACCATATAATTTTTCTTTGTTTCTTAAAACTTTTCCAAATGTTATTTCTGGTATTACATTTCTTTGTTTTATAGGCTTTATTAACAAAGTTTCATATGTTTCCGGCCTTGTGGTCGGTATATTGATAATGTAAAAAATGGTTACAAATGACTTTGATGTCAGCTAATTCTAGTGCTTCCTCTATAGTTGAAAACGGACACAATTCTTTATTTAATACGTCAGTAGCTAGGTTTATTTCTTTTTTTGATAAAATGAGAGAGTTGATGATTCATATTTTAGCCCAGGGTACGGCATAATTAATAATTTTTAACTCTTCTTTCACAATCTTCATTTTATACTTTAGTTCGGAAAAAATACTATTGTTTGCCTTTTTCTCTTCATTTAATAATTTTTGTATATCATTCGTGATTTTCGTGTTGATTGTATAATTCGTTTATTATAACTTGTTTATTATTATTAGTTAGGAGGTTGGCTACCTTTCTCTTATCGTTATTAGGTCCTCGTGATCAGGACTTCCGGCAATCCATTTCCATGCGTAGCTTAGGAAATCGAGTGATCTCTCCACTTTTCGGGGCTTCAGGTTCTGAATTAAAGTCTCAATTTGGTGGAATTCGTGCATTATTTAAAAGTGGGTCGTGTTGAACTATAGATAAATTTAAGATGGGATGAGCGTTGGTAACAAATTGTTCGTACTGCTCTAAGTCGATTATGTGTATTATCTTGAAGTTTCCGTCCTTGATCTTGGTCTGTACTTGGTTGAAGGAAATAATTTGTGAATTGGTATAGTCCAGAGTTTGTACGTTTACCTTGGTCACGTGGGTGATGAGCCTGAAAGAAATTAATATGTAATTTTATCTTTATGTATTATTTTGCCTGATTCAGTTAGTATGGTCGTATTTGTGTCCTCCTTAACAATTTCTTGTCGGTATCTAGGGCTTAGTTTTGTTCCGCTTCGTTTATTCTGTCTAACGTAAATAACCTGTCCTGTACCGTAAGTTTTTATGGGTTGTCGTTTTTTGTTGTGGTTGCTCATGTCAGTCATCTGTTTGCGTTTGATTTTCTCTATATTGCTCAGACGGTCATTTTATAGTTCTTTGGGGGTGAGGTTAGGTATTCGGCCGAGGTACAGTTCTGCTGGCTTTTTGCTCGTAGTCGAGTGAATAGTAAAATTATACTCATGCACTGCACACTCGAGGAGTTCCACGAAGGGTCTAGGAGGTCCGTCACGTTTCAGGCATCTCATGATCTCTGTGAAAGTGGAGTGCCAGCATTCGATTTACCCGTTGACCTCACTCTTGTACGGTGGAGTACGAAATAATTTAATTTTTAGCTCGTCTTCTATCATTGACTCTAAGGACGCGGATCTAATAGCTCCTTCGTTGTCAATTACTACTATTTCCGGGGATGCAGTAAAAAAATACAGGGTCTGAATAATAAGTAACCGGAAATTTTTTATTGGCAAAATATGTACAATTTTTCTTTAGAAATCTTCAAAGTAGTCCCCATTGGAGTCGATAACACGCTGATACTGGATTTTCCAATCCCCGAACGCTCCCTGGAAGTCGGCAACCTCGGTGCTGTCTAGAGCCCGAGCTCATTGCTTTCTTCGACGTGAAAGGAATTGTTCACAAAGAGTTTGTGCCACCCGGCCAAACTGTAAACGGCCAGTACTACAGAGAGGTGCTCTGTCGACTAACCGCCCGGGCTCGCCGAGTCCGTCCGGAGATTGCCGATTCGTGGATCCTCCATCACGACAATGCTGTGTGCGACGGAGCATTGTCGTGATGGAAGATCCACGAATCGGCAATCTCCGGACGGACTCGGCGAGCCCGGGCGGTTAGTCGACAGAGCACCTCTCTGTAGTACTGGCCGTTTACAGTTTGGTCGGGCGGCACAAACTCTTTGTGAACAATTCCTTTCACGTCAAAGAAAGCAATGAGCATCGACTTCACCTTCTATTTGCTCATGCGCGCTTTTTTCGGGTGTGGTGATGCCAGTGTGGGCCACTCCAAACTCTACCGCTTCGTCTCAGAATCGAATTCGAAAACCCACGTCTTGTCTCCTGTAATAACGTGGTTAAAAAACTCTGGTTCGGTTGCTCCATCGTACGCTCCATTTTTACTCCGACGACGTATCTGAACACGCACTCCGCTCTAGCTCGATGCTATCTCTCCAAGCGCTTGGAGGCAACTGCTGCAGCCCCGTTCTCTTTACCTAGACCCCCACCACCACTACAGCACCAGATACCGGTTAGCAGACGCTTTGACGGCGAGGGGCAGGCCCAGTCCGGTTACTTATTATACAATCCCTGTAGTATATCACGTGGCGGTCGTTTAATGTCTTCGGCAGATTTTGTTGGTATTACCTTAGCCTGAACAAATTTGGTGAACTTGTCTATTGCAGTGAGTACGCGTTTTTTTTTCAGCCATGAATGTGTCAATGTGCAAAATTTGTCCCGGATATTGGGGGATGGGTGTCGGTTCTAAGTACGGTTTATTGGGACGTCTGTCGTATTTGTTTTCCTCGCATGTGGTACAAAGTTTAACTAGTTGCCTAACTTTGGAAGCTATTTCCGGAAAGTAGAAATTTTCTTAAATTTGTTTACGATTTTCTTCCGCATTACGATGCGCTCTTTTATCAGTTCGAAGGATTCGTTCTTCCTGCTCAGCCTCGTTGGCAATATCTTCTACTAGTTTTTGGGTAAAACAAAGTCTTTAAAGTAGTGCGGATATATAGTCTTTAAAGTTGTGCGGATATATAGTTTGGATATCACCCATTGTAGGTTCATCTGTCAGGAGTCCATTAATAAGGTGTGGATTTAGATATCTTTTAAAAATATTTATTATATCATTTTCGGAATAGTTTCTTTGGATAATGATATGCCTGGTATAATTTTCAAAGGGATTAAGAATGTGGTAGCTATCGTCGTCTCCTATTTTAAGAATATGTTGGTTCTTGAATACGTTTACTGGGGATTAAGTTATGTGCTGAGCTGTCATCACTGTGTTGCGTAGGTGTCATGGAGTTTATTTCGTTTGTGTCGTGTGTCAAGGTAGTCCTTATTTTGGTTGTTTGAGGGGGCCTGGAAAGGGAATCAGCAACAACATTTGCCTTACCCGGTTTATATCGTAGCTCATAATCATATTCTTTGAGGGTGGCTTTCCAGCGTTTAAGTTTGCTGTTGGTATTTTTCAAACTGAGTGCGTATGTGAGGGGTTGATGATCAGTAAAAGTTCGTACGTGACTGGAGCCATATAGATAATTTCGAAGGGAGTTTAGTGACCAAATAATTGCCAGTATTTCTTTTTCATTCGTTGCAGAGTTTTCTTCAGTTTTACTGAGAGTTCATGACAAGAATGAAATAGGTTTGTTGTCTTGGGATAAGACAGCACCGATTGCGTAATTGGACGTGTCAGTCGTTAGCCCAAATGGTTTTGTAAAGTCTGGATGTGAAAGTACGACATCTTGGGATATGAGAAGGTTTTTGAGTTTGTCGTACGCTGCTGTTGCCTCTTTATCGAGCGAAATCGGTTTATTTTTGGATGAGTTTTTAGAGACTCGTCCATCCTCCCCGCTTAGAAGGGATGTCAGGGGCTTAGCGATCTTCGCATAGTCTTGGATAAATCGTCGATAGTATCCTGACATGCCTAGGAAGGAACGTAAATCCTTGAGTGTTTTTGGAAGTGGGAATGAAGCGATTGCTTCAACTTTCTTGTAGTTCATCTTGAGACCATCTACATTTTTTTTAAATATCTCCATTCCCTACCAATCTCTCCATCACTCTTTCTTCGTCGCACATCGCTCGTGCGATCTGCATTCACATTACGTCATTTGGTCCTTTGTGCCACCCAGACAATGTTTAACACATCGGTATAAGGGGGCACACAATATAATGTGAACATCTAGTCCAAAAAATCATGATCAGCTCTCAGAGATAAAAAAATTCAATATAATACGACGCATTCAAAAAAAAAAAAACTCTGAGTAACTGTCACTTCAGTATCTCGCCGGTAGGGTAAAAAAGAACGCCCTAAGATACTGGGCTCGTAAAAGTAGAATTACAGGTCCACGCTTCAATCAGTGCTCATTAAATGCTCCCTTAGTATTTTCTTAAATACCAAAAGTGAGTTTGCTTCCTTAACAATTTCTGGTAGATTGTTATATATACGCAGAGCATCATTCGTTGCATCGTTCTTTAGTCGATCCATTCTGGTAAAAGGTATTACGAATTGATTTGCATTCCTCGCATTATACGGGTTGATCTGTGATACCTTAATTAATGGCGCTCGTTTCGATCCATTAGTTTTTAAATTTCTGTAAATAAACTTAGCTTTCTCCATAATAATAATTTGACTAAAGGTTAATGATTTTGCCAATTGGTAAACCAAACTAGTTTGAGTAAGCATTGGCAGCTTCAGAATGTTTTTATACGCTTTGGTCAGCAGCCTGGATATACTGTTAAAATGTTGCTTTGCTGATTGACTCCAAAAAAGTACTCCATAATGAAATTTCGCCAGGACAAACGCATTTAGAACAAGTTTCTTGATGTGCATTGGAAAATCCTCATATCTTCTTAATAATCCTTTTATTGGGGCTAATTGCCTACTTAACGTATTTATGTGTGATAAGCAGGTCAGACGATGGTCTATGATAAGACCAAGATATTTCATTTCTAGCACTCTTTGCAATTTTTCGCCGTTAATATTTAGTTCGACATCTATGTCTCCTTTGTTCTTTTGCTTAAAAACAATATATTTTGTCTTTGATGTGTTCAATACTAGTTTGTTTCCAATTAACCACTGATGAAATTTTCCTAGATCCTCGTTGATAGTGTTCTCAATAGCAGTTTTGTCTCGTCCTGAATAAAGTAGAACTGTGTCATCAGCATATAATGTGTGATATCCCGTCAGCCCACATGTATTTAGATTATTTGTGTATAGCAGGAACAAAGTTGGGCCAAGTATTGAGCCTTGGGGAGCTCCTGTTTTCGTAGGTGCATGATCGCTCAGGACATTGTTGATTAAAGTTCTCTGCGATCTTCCCTCCAAGTAACTCTTAAACAACTGCTTAGGACTACCCTGAATACCGTACGATTCAAGTTTACGAAGCAAGAGGTCATGATCAACTGTATCAAATGCTTTTTTCAAATCCATAAAAATTGCGATGACATAATCACCTCTGTCAAGTCCTAGATTGATGAAACGTGTGACAGAATGTAGGACATCCAAAGTATTCTTGTACTCTTGTTGTTGATTATAAAACCTAAAAATTCGACTTCCTTCTTAAGGAATTCGCATTTGTCCAAATTGATTTTTACATTGGCATCCTTGAGAGTCTTAAAGACTATGTCTAGATTCTCAAAGTGGTCTTTTTCGGTCTTACCGAAAACTATTATATCGTCTATGTAGATACGGCAGCGTTTTCCGATGTGCTCTCGGAGAATATCGTCGAGTGCCCTTTGAAAGATTGCTGGACCATTTTTCAGGCCAAATGGAAGGCGAACAAACTCATATTTGCCATTATTAATTGCGAAAGCAGTTTTCTCAATGTCGCGCTCTCTTGAAGGGATCTGATGAAACCCGCTTTTCAGATCGACGACCGAAAAATATTGGTTTTCTCCTAGATTGGAGAGGCTATGTTGATGTCAGGAATGGGGTAGGCATCGGTTACTGTGATGGAGTTCAGTTTCCGATAGCCGATTACCATTTGGAATTTTCTGATTCCTGATGCATTCTGTTTTTGTTTACTATCCAGACTGGTGCATTATAGGGAGACTTGGAAGGACATATAATGTTATCCTTTAAAAGCTGTTGAATTTCTTTTGCAACTTCATCCTTCAGAGCCATTGGGTATGGGTATTACTTCGCATAGACAGGGTCGTTTGTTGTCGTGCGAATTTCCCCTTTAACGGTAGTTATAAAGGTCAAACTTCTGTTTGGGACCGATGATAGGTTGGGATATTTTTCGAAGATACTTTTAAGATTTTTGATTTGTGTTACGGTTAGATGCTCAGTTCTTAGGTTCAAGTGATTTACGGTTTGGGAAGTATGTTGTTTAAGAGGAATACGGATATTTTCTTTGATAGTCATAAAGTTATTGTTAGTGTGAATAACTGCCTGTAGAGATTTTAGGCTGTTATTACCAATTATACCTGCAAATGTTTTTAAGGATGGCATGATGAAAATTTGATGTTTTCTATACTGGTTCGAACAAGGGGACGAAGGCATGGTGTGTTATGTTAATTGATCCACCGACAGAGTTTACCTGAAAGTGTTTTTCATTTTCTATGGGGTACCGTATGAATCGAGGTTGGATATAGTTTTTATTTGAGCCTGTATCAATAAGAAATTTTAAAATTTCTCCGAAGAGCTCAATAATCTAAAAAATGGACGTCGTCCTGTTCGGTTTCGAGATTCTGGTCAGGGATGTCTGTAGTTGTGTTAGTATCATTGCATTCGTTAGGTGGGTCTTCGTAATAATTTGTCCCGTCATAGTAATATTGTTATTCATATTGTGCGTTATCGTGGTTTTCGTTGGGGAAACACAACTTTGCTCCACATTAAATATTCTCTGCTGTTTGTTAGGTACATGGGCCATTCGGGACGTTGGTCGTTTTTGGGCCAGGTATTGGTGTTGATTTTGGGGCTGGTTTTGATAGTTTACGGCTCTAGATCTAATTGATTGGTCAATCTCCATCGGCTTGTACTGCCTCGGTTTTGGAGGTATTGGCCAAAAGTTTGGATTCGGTGCAAATGGTCGATGGTTTGAATAGAATGGATTAAATTGCGGATTCGAGAGACGAAATTGTGGAGGCTGTGGTCTACTAGGGTTGTGGAGCAATTTGGGGAGAAAATCTCTCCTTGGTATGTGAACTTGTGAGATATTTCTTTTTGGCGGTATTGAGGCTGGTGTGTTCGAGTAGGTCCTGCTTTTTGGGTTTTGTGAGCTCAAAGCATGTTGGGCCCTATAGTCCACATTTTGCAGCTTTAGACAAAAGTGCAGTGCTTTTGGGAGATCAACAGGTTCTTTTATGCTTAAGAGACGTGAGAGGTCACCCTTCAGACCACGCACAAATGTATCTAATGCTTTGTCTCTGTAGCATTGTGTCATATTCTTCATTGATTCAGCTCCCATATTCATAGAAGATAGTTTGTTAAGTATGAGGGAAAAGTGGTGGTACACAGCAGGTGGAGCATTTCTGGAACTAGGTGGGTTATTAACCGTTTTGAATACCTTGTTGAGGATTTGGGGGGATTCCTGCTGCACCCGCTTCTTCTACTATGGGTGTAAGTTCGTTAGGGTTTAGGCGTAGAGGCCTGATTAGTTTATTTCGGTTGGGCATTTTTCACACGACAGAAGATTTTTCGCGAAATTTTTACCCCACCAGAAGAGGCTTGTTACGCACAAGGAATTGCCGATGATTTTCACGGAAAAAAGGGAAATGTATAATTATGAACTTCGCAATAGGAGGATATTTCACGACAGAGGATATAACTGTGTGTGGAGAGATCACTTCCGTTCTATCTAAGAACAGATTGAGAAGATTATCGCGTTCACTTGAAAAGATAACGAATTTCACTTTACACAATGCACACTATTATTTCACTTGCTGAAAATTTTATTTGTTTAATATGTAAAAATAATATTCATTAAAAGTTTGATCGTAAAAAATATTGAAATTTTTATTTGTAAATATTTCTCGTGTGTTTTTCTTTTTGTATTTAATCTTCTTTGCTTTGATTTGTTAAATTTAAATTAGTTTTATTCATAATTTCCTTCTTCTCTAATTTTCTTCACTAAATATTGATTTAATTTCAATTCTTAACTTACATTATTATAGATGCAAAGCTCAAACACAAATTGGTGACTCCGTGGACTCCTACGCAGTACTACGTTGCTATTTCAGAATATCTTTTCTTCGTTGTCACGTTAGGTTGGCTACTTGATCGATGCTGAGGGCGGCTGTTTATTCCTTAACGTCCTTTTGCTCACGGCTACTTTGGGGGCCTCATTCCCTCAGACGAACACCGTTGTTGCTACTTCTGTTGCACTTGTTCACGATACGCGGTATTTTTTCTTTTCGGTACTTTCTTTTTTCCCGTAAAACCGAAGGATACTTTTTTTGGCTCACTTCCCTAGTCTGAAGGACTGATTTAATGATCTCTTTAAGGCTTATTGATCAACCAAATATCCCTTACACACGCGAACACTTACTCTGTTTTACTTTAGCGAAATTAACGGTGTCACGATCAGTAGCCCCACGTTGGGCGCCAGTTAAAAGACTCTTTTTGGTTTTTTCTAAAAAAAATGCTCCACGAGCTTTATTCGATTAAATTTACAATCCCAGTGAAACTTATTCTAGAATCGATTAATGTTTATATCCGATATTTCCGCTGATGCAGCGTCTACATTTTTGTTCATTCGTTCGAATTTGTTCGATGCACTTTTACCTGGAAGGTGTTCTGCTTACTTTGTGGGAACGTCTCGGTAACTTACATTGTGATCTTGTTTACGAATTGATGATTTTTAGGAAGGATTTGCTTCCACCATTCATTTATTGTTCCATTCTTTTTGAGTGGAATTTATATGGCTATACGTTTACTATATAAATTGTAAACTTATTGTTGCCGCGAGGACTTCACTCGATTTCATTCTTGACGAGTCCTTCTAAGTCTTTTGCGCTTTGCTGACAATCCCTCTAGTAATAAGTTCTTCCCGTTGTGGTTGGTAACCACTTATTAATCAATTGTAGCAAAAACGGGCAAAAACTGATGTGGCACCGATTCTAAAAGATTTATTTTGCCCATGTTTGCGTGTTTTGGAAATGGGTTTCTTTCTAGAACTATGAAAATGTCTTATTTTGCAAGCAAACACAGAAGAAGAAACTTCAGTACAATGTAACTATTATTTGCCTTTACATGAATTGGACCCAATTTAGGTCCATTTCGGACCCTGTTTAGACCAATTTCGTCTTTAATTGAGCCTTGCTTAAGCATCATTCAAGCCTAGTTAAGGTTAAATGTCCAACAAATAGACAATGTTTGGGCCTTGTAAAATATCCACAGCAAATAAGTTTTGCTTTTAAGGGCTTTGTAAAATTATTCTACAAAACCCTCCGCGTCCTGTCTGTCTGTTGTACATATGTGTAAAGTGGTGACTTCTTTAAAATTTCGCTACAAAAAAAATTTTACAAGGTGCTTAAGCGAGGTTTCCCCATATAGGGGAGTGGCCTCTGAAAAATCGTATGGCTACCCTTAAACTCAACAAAAATTTAAGTAGTCTATTATAAGGTCCTTATACTCTGCAAATTTGATGAAAATCGAATCATATTCACGGAAGTTATAGCCGTTTGAAATTTCTCCAAAGTCAACAACATTAACATACGATTTTGTTATTTTACGGACTTTCCATTGAATCAGACACTACAGTTTTGATTAGATCTTAATAATTTTCAAATAATAAATACTATAGACATTTTTGCGAACTCATGATTTGAATGATTTTTGTTAGTCTGAACAAAATGGCGACCGTTGAAAATAGAGAAGCAATGGACTTTATTTAAACGCGCAAATCTCTTTGACATGTTGTAGCAACCACGGAAGTCACCGCAGTTGCAGACATTAAATATTGGCAGAGGGGTGTGTAGCCCGGGGTGGCATACTGAGGCCGGCTAGCGCTCAGTCGTGTCGTGGGTCTTCCGGGACACCCTCTGCTCGTGCTGAGCCACCTTACATAAAAACTAGCACAAAGGCAAAAGGATGGGAAAGGGAGAGGTCATTTTGAGAAATGAAAATAAGGTTTTTAATGTGCCATGGCCGTTTTATTTACAAAAATCCAAAAATTATATAACAAAACCATTTACAAATTTTACAAAAAAAAGAGAAAAAAAACTAATTTCAATCAAATCCGCCCCTTCAAAATTGAATTTAAGCCAATAAAGAGTAAATCGAGGTTAATTTAAATATACAAAACTATATAAAATCAAATAATTTAAAACCAGGCAAAACGTAGGAAAATAAATTTAAACTCACTTACTTTCCTGCAAAACTCCGAGCGCTCGGGGAAAGGCTAAGAAAGAAGCGGGGGCCCTGAAAACCAAAAAGGAGAAATCTCTGGAATGTACCAAAAAACAATAAAAATTCAAGCGGGATGGTAAAACGGCCACCTTTTGCAATTTTCACACTGGCTTATTTGCACTGTTTGACTTTTCACTTTTATCCTCTGGCACTATATTGTTATTTCTTTCTACTTTAAAATAGAATTTGTTTAAATTCAAAGTCTTTTCGTTCTTCCTGTTTTTTCTTTTCACTTCTTCTTAATTCTTTCGATTATCTTTAACTCTCAGTTAATTCACAACACACTTTGAAGTAGTTTGTGTCTTCGTTAAAGTTACACTTTGTCACTTAAGCTTTCTACTTTCTGTACTACCATACAAATTAAACTATTTTCCCCCAAAATTCACCCAACACCAACACTGGAAATCCCAACCCCACATTAAAATCTCCAAAACGCAATTTAAGATCCACTTTTAATTCACTAAAAACTCTTTTTCCTCCGGACAAAGAACTTCCATTTTTAACTTCCAACGGACTCGCAAAATGGAAAAATTCACTCCTAAAGCGCTCACCCTTCTTTTTCCACGTCCAATACTGACTGCCCCATCCTCACCACTTCATTTCACTTTCCACCTTTATCCCATCCGATCCCGCAATACAAATTCTTCTCCAATTACCGCTGTCGCATCTGGGTAACGTAATCGAAGTTCATTACACTTCGATTCCGCTATCCACACATCTTTTGGTCCATATCGACAAACTCAATAGTATCCATTGTTTTACATATGGCAATTTGAACACTCCAAGAAGCGCTTGGTTGAATTCAAAGTGTCACATATACACATTTCGGAAGCTATTGGTTTTGCCGATACCCCAAAAAGAGTGCTTCCGTGCGCCCGGGGGAACTTGAACTCAGGGTTCCAGCAGTCCCACGGTCGAGAACTCGCAACGTAATCAATGGAGCTATGCCTTATCGATCTCCCATTCATCAGATTATCAACTTCAACGATGTATCTGGGCATGAGATTGAATTTTGTTAGTAGGGAAACGTGAATTAATTTTCGTTAGTAAGAAAAATAAAATTTGTTAATGGGAACTAGTGAATAGAATTTGTTAGTATGAAGGAAGGAATTAGGTTTTGTTAGGAAGAATGAACAGAATGAAATTTTGTTAGTGGGGATTAATGTAGGGAGTGTTGTTAGTGGGAAGATTAAACTTCTTATTATATTACTAGGGTGTTCTAATTGGAAATCAGGGAAAGGGTAGGATTGTGATGATGTGGACATAAAAATTAAAGGGAAATAGGAAAAATGTTAATAAAAATAAATAAATACACAGAGGAAAAGGTAGGAGTGCCCAAAGGAAAGTGACAATGTTAGGGCGGCAATTTGAAGTTGCGAATGGGAGGAAGTTGGTACGCCGGAATTCGCAACAATCGTGGGGACGACCCAGACCCTGAGTGTCTCATTCAGCCGGGCAAACAAAGAAGGTCGGCAGGGGTAATTATGAATCGGATCGGATGTCTTTGGCGTGAAAGGTCCCAAGCAGCTTACCGGATTCATCCTCAAGCTCGTATGCCACTTGCCCAATAAGACGCCGGACCACTGCAGGAGTGAATCGTGGAGCGAATTTGGCTGCAAAGCGATCTGCGGCGTTGCTCACAGAGAAATTACGCACGAAAACCTTCTGACCCTGGAGTAGCTCACGAGGACGAACACGAAGGTTGTAGCGTTGAGCTCCCTTTTGGTAGGCTTCTTGCAGTTTGTATCTGACTTGGTCCTGTACAGCTCGCAGTCGATCACTGATAGCACTTAGCTGTACCTCACCATCCTCAAAAGCATTAAGGCTTCTGAGGAGGGCGTACTCAGAACCATGTTGGATAGGGTGGTACCCGAACATGAGAAAGTAGGGCGAATATCCCGTGGACTCATGAATCACCTTGCGGAAGGGAAAACATGAGGCTGGAAGATTCTCGTCCCACTTGCCATGATCAGACCCTATATAGGCTCTAATGGCGTTCAGTGTCGACAGGTTTGACCTCTCTGAGGCATTCGCCTGCGGTGAATGATATGGGGTGAAGCAATGCTGCACTCCATAGTCATTCATAAGCTTGCTGAATACCTTGGAGGTGAACTGTACCCCATTGTCAGAGTGAAGCCATTCAGGCACTCCGAAGGTCAGAAAGATTTCGCGCTCCAAATATCGCACGACTGACTCTGCGGTGGCTTTCGTCATGGGCTTGAGCCATATGAACTTGGTGTAATGATCCAGGACCACGAACAATTGGGTATTCCCTGATTTTGAACGAGGGTATGGGCCCATGAAGTCCACAAACAGGCGCTGCATAGGTCGTTCGGAGTCTCGTGATGCTCCCATAGGGGGTCTCATTGTGGAATTTGCCGGTTTGACCTGTTTGCATATCAGGCAATTCTTGATGTGCTGAATCACATCTTGACACAAACGAGGCCAATAATAATACCTTTGCAAAACTTCAGTTGTTTTGCGAATTCCACAATGAGAGCCCCGGGGATCATCATGAGCTCGTACTATGAGAGCTCGTTGGTGACCCTCAGGAATCCATAGTTTTGTTCTGGGAATATCAGTAGTCAACGTTACAGGAGAACCAGTACTAATATAGATTCGACCATCTGCAAGGTACAAATTCTGAAACTGACCGGGTTGTTTCAAGATTTGCTCCTTGAGATGCTCATACTCGGGCTCCTGAAACGCAGACTCCAAGATTGAATCACCAATGTGTCCGTGCTCCGGAAAACAGGGAATGATCGAGTTCACCCGCTCGTCCCTCGAGCATGTTCTTGACAACGCATCGGGAACAACGTTAAGGGCACCTTTCCGGTGTTCAATTTGGAAATTGAACCCTTGTAATTTCAGACTCCAGCGAGCCAATCGACCAGAAAGGTCCGGCTCCTGCATCAGCCATTTAAGACTGGCATGGTCGGTTATGATGGTGAAAGGCAACCCTTCGATATATGCCCTGAATCTCTTTACGCTCTGCACCACAGCTAAGCATTCCAATTCTGTAATGCTATAGTTACGTTGCGCAGCGTTGAGCTTTATAGACATATATGCGATTGGATGCTCTCCACCCTCCTCGTCCTTCTAGAACAAAACACTTCCAATACCCACTGTACTTGCGTCACACTGGATATAGAAGTGCTTCGTAAAGTCGGGGTTGGCCAGCACTAGAGCAGAAATCAGCAATTGCTTCACTTTATTGAAGGCACTATTGGCGGAAGCAGACCACTTGAAGACACGTTTGCCCTTTAGCAAATCCGTTAGAGGGGCCGGAACCGAGGCAAAGTTTGGAATGAAACGCCTGTACCATCTTGCCATGCCCATGAACCGTCTCACGTCTTTGGCCGTTCGGGGTTCAGGATAGGAGACTATACCTGAAACCTTCTCCGGGTCGGTGCGCAGGATACCATCACTCACTACGAAGCCAAGATATTTGATCTCCTTCTTGACGAACTTGCTTTTTTCAACATTGATGGTCAAGTTGGCGTCCCTGAGCAGTTTTGCAACAGTACTCAGGAGCTCCAAGTGCTCATCAAATGTTGAACTTGTAACAAGCAGGTCATCTAGGTAAACAAATACCTTGTCCTGCAGCTCATGCGGTATTACTTTATGCATCAACCGAAACATCGTTTGGGGAGCATTACACAAACCGAACGGCATGACCTTGAAATGGTACAAGGGCCTGCCAGGGACAGTAAAGGCCGTTTTCTCCTTACTTGCCTCATCCAATGGTATTTGCCAAAAGGCATCCTTCAGGTCCAAGCTGGTAATGAACCTGGTACTCTGCAACCGTGCCAAAAGACCTTCAATCAGTGGCAACGGGTAGGCGTCCTTAACAGTCACCTCGTTGAGGCGTCGAGCATTCAGACACAAACGCACCTTGCCGGGTTTTCTGACAAGGGTCACAGGCGAACTCCACGAACTCTGACTTTCCTCTATTACCCCCAAAGACAACATACGATCGAGTTCGTCATACAATAGTTTCTGTATAACAGGCGAGACAGCATAATGCCGCTGCTTGATGGGTCGAGCGGAACCAGTGTCGATGTGATGAGACACGAGACTGGTTCTACCCAAGCCTTTTTCGTTATACGATGGAAACTGTTGTTTGACGAAGTCCAGTCGTTGCTGATCTTTTGGGGACAGCAGATGAAATTCAGGGCTCTGAGGTTCCGAGGCTGCTTCGATAGCGTTGACCTGGATTGGTGCTATTTTGAAGAGATCCCAGAAGTCAATTCTAAGATACACTGCATGTGTCAAGGAAGGAACAACCAGGAATCTTATCAATTTGGTGGTTTTATTAAATTGCACCAATGTGGTGACGTATCCCAGAACTGGATCCTTGTGCCCTGATGCAGTCTGAACATGAGCGTGCATGGTATGCATATGCAAACCCAAATCCGACAGCAGGTCCAAGGCTCCGGCTCCAAGGATACTAACACTGGCTCCGCTATCAAGCAAGCCCGTCAATTTGCGACCCTTGACGGAAATCTCTGCGTAGGGCCTATTGTCGCCGGGAGTTGCAACAACTGACTCCACATAGGCCCGCTTCAAGAGACGCCTGGCGAAGAAATATCTCCAGGATCTCCGAAAGCGATCCCGAAAAGGTCGTGCTCTAAAACTAGCGGGTGATTCACGATCATCGCCCGCCTTTTCATTACATTTGACGTAGTCTGGTAATCCGCTTGGAGCAATCACATTGCTAAAAAATGGTGGTAAATCGGACATAAGAGGCAATATGAAGGGACTTGTAGATGGGCACTGGTCTGGTATCTGATCATTCATTGTGTTATGGAAGGACGAAGGGACCCCACTTGGAGACCGACTCTGGAAACGTGCATGATATCCTGCAGCAGATCCCTCTTGAGGATCACACCAGGCATTCTCCAACATATCAACAGCGTCGATGTTGGGAGGATGCTTACTGCGATGGTCAGCCACAGGTCTACCGGAGGGATACCACACAGCTTCAACTCTAGTGCAGTGATGAACTAACTCTGTTGTCGATGCGAATTCCAAGCCTGCCAAATGATTCCTCATTCGTTCGTCCATGTTCCGCAATAGAATGGCTTGCATATCAAAATCAGATAACCGATTTTTAAGACGCAAGGCCATCTCTGTTATGGAGCCATGAAATTCACGGAAAGATTCTTCTGGCCTCTGGTAACGCGCACCGATCGCTCGCCGCACATCTACGTCGGTCCAATGAGATCCATAACGCTCCTTCAACGCAGCTTTCAAATCAGGCCACGTAAAATTGTGGTTGAGCTGCCGGAATAACCAGTACCATTCTTCTGCTGGTCCTTTCAGAAGAATGTGGAGGCTAGATGCCAGTTCCTCCAAGGGAATGTTGTAATTTCTTGCCAAGGTGGTGGCTCGAAACAGGAACTGCTCAACATCTAGACCAGCAGAAGAACCATCAAAACTGACCCTCCGCTTATGCATTGGTGGGAAGGAATAACATTCGTCGTCAGAGCTAGAATAGTTGGAGTAAGAAGCGTTATGCGATGCCATAATTGAAAATTAATGTTATAAATACTGGATAAACAAATTGTAACATCAATAAATTAATTAACAATTAACGGACGGACTCACCAACGAAATCAGAGAAATCAATAAATAGCAGACGGATTACACCAACAATTTGAATAAAATAAATAATTAAATAAACCACAGACGGACGAACAAACATTTCAATAAAAATAAATTAGGAATTGAATACCAGACCGACAAACAGACAAGTAAATAAATATATGAAATCTTAACACCTAACCTAAGCTAAAATAAAAATTTAATTTGAAAGTCTCAAAATATACTTTAAACTAGCCCAAACCAAAACCTAACTCACTACCTAAACTAAACTCAATTAACCAAACTGAACCTAAAATTACTCAAAACCCAAACGAACTAAACTAATCTCAATCTTTAAAATTAAAACTAACTGAACTACTCTAGACTAACAAAACCGTAAACCCAATTATCTAAACTAATCTAAATCATAAACCCTAATTAAGCCCTAATAATCTACAACTAAACTACCTAAATCCAATGACTTTAAAATCGAACAAGTAACCTAACGGTAATTATTTAACAATCAATAATAAAAATTCAAAATTTTCAATGAGTTGATGAGACAAAAGAAAATGTATATTGACGAGCAAGTGAAATGAGTGCAAATGTGTTATGGTTAAATTCAATTATCAAAAGTGATTTCGCTATCATTTCTCAAAATGATTCCCCCTAGGAGGAAAAGGAAAAGAAAAGATAATTGAATGGGATGAAGGTTAAAATTTATACAAAACACGAAGCAGACAAACCACAACAGTGCCTGGTATAACAATGGAACTCGTAGGCGGACTCCGCTCAAATTGTCACCTCAAAGGGCTGACAACGAGACCATTATGAAATACTACGGACTTCATAATGGTTCGGACAAGAGCCGCACATATCCCAAAGCTACCACCAGATAGATGATGGAAGGGCCGAAAGCGTTGGCTAATTCCAAGAGTTGGATCCAAGTCCAACTATCCCGTGCAGGGAGATATAACCAACGACTTGAAATTCGGTTGATCCCAACCAACATCCACACTGCTACAGCATGACCACTATCATAGCCGGTGAAGACGGTTAAACACAAAACAGCACGGTAGGCGCCACTGAACTGCGGCGAACCCCGTGATCAAAATTCTATCATTAACTATCCAATAAAACCGAAACTATATCTGTTTATCAATTTATCAAAATTCTTAACAAAGCAATGCAAAACAAAAAAAAAATATTTCCCTGAAATGCACCGACCACTATTCAAGTCAGGCACTCCAGGTACTCATCCCAACAAATCAAAAATTGAAAAATTTAAATTATAATTAAAATTTAATGAAACCATTAGAAAACCAACAAAGCTAAAATAGTTTGGGCGCCATATGTAGCAACCACGGAAGTCACCGCAGTTGCAGACATTAAATATTGGCAGAGGGGTGTGTAGCCCGGGGTGGCATACTGAGGCCGGCTAGCGCTCAGTCGTGTCGTGGGTCTTCCGGGACACCCTCTGCTCGTGCTGAGCCACCTTACATAAAAACTAGCACAAAGGCAAAAGGATGGGAAAGGGAGAGGTCATTTTGAGAAATGAAAATAAGGTTTTTAATGTGCCATGGCCGTTTTATTTACAAAAATCCAAAAATTATATAACAAAACCATTTACAAATTTTAC
This sequence comes from Odontomyia ornata, assembly GCA_963969285.1. NCBI lineage: Eukaryota > Metazoa > Arthropoda > Insecta > Diptera > Stratiomyidae > Odontomyia > Odontomyia ornata. Next base: position 96,363,554 of record OZ017741.1, on the reverse strand, counting down.
AAAAAAAAAGAGAAAAAAAACTAATTTCAATCAAATCCGCCCCTTCAAAATTGAATTTAAGCCAATAAAGAGTAAATCGAGGTTAATTTAAATATACAAAACTATATAAAATCAAATAATTTAAAACCAGGCAAAAAGTAGGAAAATAAATTTAAACTCACTTACTTTCCGGGGAAAGGCCAAGAAAGAAGCGGGGGCTCTGAAAACCAAAAAGGAGAAATCTCTGGAATGTACCAAAAAACAATAAAAATTCAAGCGGGATGGTAAAACGGCCACCTTTTGCAATTTTCACACTGGCTTATTTGCACTGTTTGACTTTTCACTTTTATCCTCTGGCACTATATTGTTATTTCTTTCTACTTTCAAATAGAATTTGTTTAAATTCAAAGTCTTTTCGTTCTTCCTGTTTTTTCTTTTCACTTCTTCTTAATTCTTTCGATTATCTTTAACTCTCAGTTAATTCACAACACACTTTGAAGTAGTTTGTGTCTTCGTTAAAGTTACACTTTGTCACTTAAGCTTTCTACTTTCTGTACTACCATACAAATTAAACTATTTTCCCCCAAAATTCACCCAACACCAACACTGGAAATCCCAACCCCACATTAAAATCTCCAAAACGCAATTTAAGATCCACTTTTAATTCACTAAAAACTCTTCTTCCTCCGGACAAAGAACTTCCACTTTTTAACTTCCCATCCGATCCCGCAATACAAATTCTTCTCCAATTACCGCTGTCGCATCTGGGTAACGTAATCGAAGTTCATTACACTTCGATTCCACTACCCACACATCTTTTGGTCCATATCGACAAAATCAATAGTATCCATTGTTTTACATATGGCAATTTGGACACTCCAAGAAGCGCTTGGTTGAATTCAAAGTGTCACATATACACATTTCGGAAGCTATTGGTTTTGCCGATACCCCAAAAAGAGTGCTTCCGTGCGCCCGGGGGAACTTGAACTCAGGGTTCCAGCAGTCCCACGGTCGAGAACTCGTGACGTAATCAATGGAAGTATGCCTTATCGATCTCCCATTCATCAGATTAGCAACTTCAACGATGTATCTGGGTATGAGATTGAATTTTGTTAGTAGGGAAACGTGAATTAATTTTCGTTAATAAGAAAAATAAAATTTGTTAATGGGAACTAGTGAATAGAATTTGTTAGTATGAAGGAAGGAATTAGGTTTTGTTAGGAAGAATGAGCAGAATGAAATTTTGTTAGTGGGAATTAATGTAGGGAGTGTTGTTAGTGGGAAGATTAAACTTCTTATTATATTACTAGGGTATTTTAATTGGAAATCAGGGAAAGGGTAGGATTGTGATGATGTGAACATTAAAATTAAAGGGAAATAGGACAAATGTTAATAAAAATAAATAAATACACAGAGGAAAAGGTAGGAGTGCCCAAAGGAAAGTGACAATGTTCGGGTGGCAATTTGAAGTTGCGAATGGGAGGAAGTTGGTACGCCGGAATTCGCAACAATGTTTCTTGACTTTATTTGTTGCTAGTGACTGCATTTCGTACGTTGGGTACAAAACCCTTCTGACATGAGCGTAGGTCTTTCTACTCAACTTGTTTTGACTATTTGTGATTAATGTGTTAAGAATAATGATGCCAGTCTCCTAAGTGAAAGAACCACTTATTCTTCCACCCGGACCATCATTGGCTATCAACATGATAGCACATTTTCTTGGCCTGATGGAGACCAGCGTCTCCAGCATAGGGCTCGTGCCAGCATACAGCGGTTTCGTTGTAGGTGATGGACACTCCATCCCCTACAACGAAACTGCTATTTGTGATTGTTGAAGTAGGGATCAACGTTTCTGGGAGATTTTCAGACACATTTGTTATGATTATGTTCAATTCTCGGTGGAATTGAAGGAGATAAATAAAAGTGGTGATTAGACAAGAAATTCTTGGAGAACGTTCTAACAATGCTGTTGTTGTTGTAGCACAAAAGCTCCGATCCAACTTTAGCTTCCAGCATGTGCCGATGCACCCCACCAAGCTGCTTCGACCCATTGATCATGAGCTCTATTTTCGGAATACGAGTAACGTTTCGCTACTGCTAGGATATTATTACGATTTGCATGGTGGATTTTCTGGGTATACAGCTGTCGTTGATGTCATCCGCATAGGCTACTACTTGGCTCGACTTGTATAGTAATGTACCTCGTGCATCGACAGGTAGCTTCCTTATGACGTACTTCAGAGCCAAATTGAATAGCAATGGGGCCAGCCCATATCCCTGCTTTAGTCCGATATTTGTGTCAAAGGCATCGGTGAGTTGGCTATTGATGCAGAAGTCATTGTCATGATAAGATGGACAAATTTGGCTGGGATGCCATACCAAAGCATTATTTGGTACATTACGCTACGATCAATACTGTCGTATGCTTGCTTAAAGTCAACGAAAATTTGGTATACGTCTGTGTTGAACTCCCAGCATTGTTCGAGTACCTGTTTGATTGTGAACAATTGATCTATTGTCGTTCTTCTTGCTCTAAACTCCCCAACAATACTGTTATTGGATCAGAACATGGTCAATTTGGACTTGTGTGTTGCCTTTTGGTGATACCCAGGTCAGTTTATGCATGCATCGACGTGGGAAGCAAGTCAAACGCAAGACTGGATTTCTACTACATGCAAAGTCAATCAGGTGCTTCCAAGTTGTCATTTATTTCATCGTGGAGGCTATATCCTCCAGTCATTCTCCGATGAGATAGCTCATTTTCAACTTTAGCGTTGAGACCACACAGCAATATTTTTGTGTCGTTTGTACGCAATGAGTCAACTAGTCTTTCCAGGTGATTGTAGAATGTTTCCTTTGATTCTTTGTCCTTTGCTTTCGTCGGGGCGTGAATATCTACCAGCCAGATTTTAAAGAATTTTGCTTTTATACGCATCGCACACAACCTTTCATTGACTACCTTAAAATCAATAACGTGTGATGTAAACTCCCTATCCACAACAAGGCCACTCAGAATTCTCGTTTTCCAGTAGGCTTCCCACTCTTGAATATTGTGTGCGACCTCATGTCTTGAATATCATTTCTAGTCCAGTTTGTTTCCTGGATTGCCAGTATTTTTAATTTATACTGACTGGCTTATTGTAAAATGTTCTTAACAGCGCCAGGGTAATTGAGTGATCTGACATTTCAGGATCCAATGCCGTAATCCTTTTTTGATTTGCGAGGTCGTTGCCGTGAGTCCAATCCATTTCGAGGCCCTTCTGCAGGTTTTGAAACATTTTAATGTTTTCCAGGAACGGGGAATTAGCCCGTCGCCCAACCTCCACTCTGGCAGCAGCATCATTCTGTTATCAGGCGCAGAAGATTCGCCTTCACCCTCTCACCCCCCTTAAGCACCCTATAAATTTCTTTTTGTGATGAAACTTTGAAGAGGGTGTCACTTTGCATCTATCTGCTTAATCTTATGTTTCTAGCTTATATAGTTGAGAAAAAGTGGCGTGCCATGGACGGACGGACAGACAGGACGCAATTTTAGTAAGGTTTTGTAAAATGATTTTACCAAAGCCCTTAAAAACTATAATTCAGCCAAAAAGGAAATACATTTTTGTTTTAATAGTACCCCGAGGTGAAATGGTCCGGAAACTAAAAAGCCTTGTTATTTATAACAATTTACGTAAGAGTACATACAAACAATTTACGTGCACACGTGTGACTTTACGTTAAGTGTCACACCTTCAATATTCTGCATAGATGAAAGTTCAGGCTTCTATTTTTTGCAAGGTGTCTAATCTTAGGTGTCAAAAAGCACTCAATTATCTCCAACTTGTTTTGGAATTGGCCGTTTTCAATCAAGTCTTATCGCACGATGATATTTTTATCCAAAGCGATTATTTTCTGACGTTTAGCTTATAGACTTACGACTCGGTATTTATAGGATTACTTCTCCACGAAATTAAATAGAAATCTTAAGATAATTTAGAAAGTATACCCAGGTGATAAGAGAATGTATAAAAGTTCGTTGGTGGGCTTCAATTAATGAGATTGTAACAGTAAAATGTATCGGTTCTTTGTGCTGTTGCTTATTGGGCACTTTGTGGTCGCGCAGGATTTCAATGTCGACGACTTAGTCGATGAAAACTACAATGAAGAAGACTTTTGGGCTGGTCAACAAAATATTGATGATCGATTGCAAGCTGTAAGTGAAGAAAATACTTTGGAACATTTCATATTTCAATTTAACATATCTGTTAGATATCAATCAGAGAAAAAACTGCAGTATTTTGCATACTCATTTATAATAATTATAAAGTGTTCGAATGAAGCTTTTTTATTTCTCGTTTTTGTAGATTATTCAAAGTAAGACAAAGTCTGCTGGATATCCACTGGAAGCACATACCGTTGTTACTGAAGATGGCTACGTCCTGACTATTCATCGTATACCACACTCCCCATCAAATGCTGGCGTGTCAAATAAGCCAGTCGTATTTCTGCAACACGGCCTTCTATCCTGCTCATACCATTGGCTTACTCTTGGACCAGGCAAAGGGTTAGGGTACATTTTAGCGGATGCCGGATACGATGTTTGGATGGGAAATGTTCGTGGTAACTCATACTCAAAAGGCCACATCAAACTAAATCCTAAAAAATCAGACTTCTGGAAATTCAGCTGGAATGAGATTGGTTATTATGACCTTCCAGCTATGATTGATTATGTTCTGAGGAATACCAACCAACCTGCCTTGAACTATGTTGGACATTCACAAGGCACTACCTCTTTCTGGGTTATGGCATCTTCTCGCCCTGAGTATAACAAAAAGATCAAGGCCATGCACGCATTGGCTCCCGTTGCATTTATGTCTAACATTGATAACCCATTCTTGAAAATTTTGGGACCTGCACTTGGAAGCTCCTCAACTGTAAGAATGTTAATTGGGGGCAATGAGTTTTTCCCCAATACCAAAATTCTAACAACTGTTGGCTCATTCTTTTGCAAAGATGGCTCAATCTTCCAAGGCCTGTGCACCAACGCTCTTTTCTTGATCGCTGGATTCAGTCACGACAATATGAATGCTGTAAGTTTTATAAATCAAGTTCAAATGGGAACTAAACGAAAGATCATGCTTTTCAGACGTTGCTTCCCGAAATTTTACAAACCTCTCCAGCTGGTGCTTCAAGCAATCAACTCATCCACTACGCCCAAGGAATTGCATCTGGAAAGTTCCGTAAATACGATTTTGGAATGACCACAAACATGATCAAATACTTCAGCATAAGCCCTCCCAGCTATGATTTGGATAAGATCAGTGCTCCGATCCATCTATACTATTCGAAAAATGATTGGCTAGCTGCTGTAAAGGATGTTCAAATTCTAGCTGCTAAATTGCCGCATTTGGTTTTCAATAAGCGAGTTCCACATGAAACATTCAATCACTTAGATTTCTTGTGGGGAAGCCAAGTTGGACCACTTGTTTATGACGACTTACTTGCCAATATTCGGAAATATACCTAAACTGATGTGACAAATGATATTTGGTATTTTTTTAAAGGAAAATGATACACTTTATGAAAGTATTCTATTTATTGCGTAGTAAAGATCATCATCATGAATCACGCGTCAAACCATGCATACATTGTGATCTTGTTAACAAATTTATGATTCTTGGAAGGAGTTGCTTCTCCCATTCATTGGGCTCTTTCACACGGGAATGGTAAAAACCCATATCCAAACAGGTTTCGCGCTTACGCCCTTATGTTTGCACGTTGCATAGTTCAGCCAACCTATTTTTGTATACGATACACGTCTTGCGAGTGTATGTGTCAAAAGGATCATTTGATCGTTAAACGTCGTGCGAACAACATGAAAGCGAAGACAGAGAGAAAAGCGATCGAGAATTGATGTTTTAGCCTTGAATTGTGCACGAGGTAACAAAAACTGGAATGAAAAATGTATTTTATGATTGTTAAAGTTTGTCGATTCAAACTTCTATTGGATTTATTAGAACCTCCGTGATTTTTCGCTTTCTGACAAATATATTCCAAATATTAATATCCTTTTAAGTCGCATATTTTTCTTGTTATGTTGTCAACTGGCATATTATAATGCGATTCTATAAAGATTATGCGTACTGTTAATTTTCTATGGATTTACAATAGGCAATTGAACTTTATTGAAATCGAGATATTCGTCGTGTTGTTTCCTGAAATTGAACATGGCCTCCGTTTTTATAAATTTTTTGAATAACGCGTAGCTTCTCGCGTCCACGCATCCATTTTTGCACGCAAATTGTTTCATGACGACTACCTTCTTCACCGAATGTTCAATTCGGAATGATTACCGGCGTTTGTATAAATTTCCCCCACCAAATGATCAACAAAATGCGTTTGTGTATGTGCGTTACGCTCGGTCACCCTACAAAATGTTGGCTTGTTTTTACCATCAGGTCCCCTCAATGCCTCTCACTCTTCTTCCCCATATAACCTGTTTAACGCTCACTTTTAACGCTGCGTCTGAAAAAGCCCATTGATTCTTCCTTTCTTTTTTGTGTGGAGGGAGTTTATACAGCTAACATATACGTTAGTCATACTCGTATAAATTGCAAACTTATTGTTGCCGCGAGGCTTTTATTCGATTTCATTCTTGACGAGTCCTTCTAAGTCTTTTACGCTTTGATGACAGTCCTTTCGTTATCAGTTCTTGCAGTTTCAACTGTACTTCCAAGCAGCTGCAAAGATTTAACTAGTAATCGGTATATGCACTTTTTATTTTTCTAGGGCACAAATCCGTGCATAAGATTGAATATTTTAGAACGATTTGGCTTGTTTGCTGCATTCCCCCTTTGCAACACTTCTAGCTTTGAGGCTTTTTCTGTTAAAGTTAAGCCTTCAACTTGTGAAGTTATTCATAATTTTACGGTTTAAGTCTTATATAGTTTAGGTTCTATCGACGAACATAATATTTACTATAGAGCAACGTGTCAGTAGTCTTAACAAAGCTGATTACTTAAGTTTTTGAGTATGTAATAAGTTATTATAGCTACTTCGAAAAGTTCGTTGTTTTCTCAAAAGTATGCAAAAATGATTGATATCATTTCCGTTGTTGAGACTTTCCATCGTTGCAAGTTATTAGATGCATATGTAGGCACTATACCCTACAAAGAAACACGTTAGCTAATTAAATTAATATTATTTTAGTCCTTTAGTCGAATTGACAAATGACACTCATTAATTGATGTTGCTTCGGTGACATTCAGAGAGAAAATAAATACATTAATGAACATCGTCGTGTAGTTCAATGGTTGGAGTTGCCCGATGCAATTTGCGGGTAGACAAGTTCGTGGGTGCGTTTGGTCCCTACAGTGCTCCCCTTCCAGTAATTTCAAATTACGATAACGTCTCACTGGTGGGTATGTACGGACTATTAGTCGAATGCGATGGGTTGATGGCACTTGTGTCCCACTTGACTCGACGATCAATAGGTTCAGACGAATATGATAATCCCCAATGGGGTCCCTTACGACCATTGTTGTCAGCGTTTGTGGACGTAGCAGCGTGATCGTCTCGTAAAATGCAGTTGAATAGGGCCGACTCAAATTGAGTTCCTTGGTCAGTGATTAAAGTTTCCGGTGCTCCAAAGTGGGATACCCAGGTGGCATAAAAAGCATTTGCTACTGCATCTGCTGATTGATGCTCTAATGGTACACCCTCTGGCCACCCGAAGAAACGGAAGATCATCGTTAATACGTTCCAAAAGCCGTTAACTTGCGTGAGAGGACCTACTATGTTCAAGTGTACTGCTTGGAAGCGTTTATCTAGCACCAGATATGGTTGCAATACGTTTCTTTCTATGTTTGTTGACTTTAGATCTTTGGCAGAGCACGCAACAACGACATCATAGATGGACGTCTTTTCTCATGCTAGGCAAGACAAACTTTCTTACAAATGCACTTAGCGTCGCGCATGTACTTAGGTGGGAACAGCACTGAAAAGTGTCGAAGGTCAGTTTACGGTGACCCACTGGAACAAAAGGTCTAACGAGACCTGTCGAAAAGTCGCAGTATAGATTTTTTCCATGACTGCTAACCAGCTGCAGTTGAAGAGATGTTGTGTTTTTATTTAGAAGGCCATTTTGTTTAGCATCATTGGTTTGCTCTGCTATGAGTTCGTCATCTCCATAATTTTGTCTATCATTTCCACCAATCGATCAAGATTTGCCGTTGATTCGGTCAAAATATCTTGGACTCGTGATAGGAGTCGTTTCAACCATAGCAATTTGTAGAACTCGTCAGTTATATTTTTACTGGTGGTAAATTTCATGGAGCAAAGGAGCTGCGACGGTAAAATATCTACCAGTTCGAGGCCTGTCAATAATCCCTAAAATTTAACTCGATCGGACACAGCATATACAGAGGTGATGTGGCATTTGAGCATTTCGTACTTTCCGCTTTGTGGTGGGTTTTCTATGATATCCTCTATCCGCATAAGGACATCTGCCTTAACACTAGCGATTCTAAATTGCGCTTTAACGCGAGAAAACCAAAGGGCTGGACGTAGTTTCTAAAATGGCGGAAGTTGACAACTTTGTTTATGGAATCCGGGTGATCGGATTGTGACGATGAGTCCACTTGATGAGCGTCGCCGTTGCTATTGTCTTGTCCGTTCGACATTGTTAACCGTTTGAAAACACGTCGGGGTCAGCACTTGTAGTCTCTTTACTCTACAACGAAACACATTAACTATTTAATTTAATATTATTTTATTCCTTTAGTCAAATTGACAAATGACACTTATTAATTGATGTTGCTTCGGTGACATCCACAGAGGGAAGAAATATATGAACGAACATTGTTGTCTAGTTCGATGGTTGGAGTTCCCCGATGCAATTTTGCAGGTGGATAAGTTCATGGCTGCGTTTGGTCCCTACACATACAAAGGATCCACACTCCACCTTGTGGCGATCCAGTCTAACTATCCTGAGGCTGATTGATAGTGGCAGCTCCTTAAGAGGCAGTTGGTCAGTTTGCCGCAACTGTAGTTAAACCCGGCACCAGCTCTTTTGCTAGAAAGTTGGTCTTCATTGGGCCAGTAAGAAGTGCTTTCATTTTGAAGATCAAGAAGGCCCGGGAAGATCAAGTTGTTCTTTCATTTGGTAGACTGGTATATTCTATTAATTAACCATTTATGTTGAAGATCACTTAAAAGTAAACGTTTTCTACATGGTTGCAGGCAGCAGTTTGCAATATTTTTGCGAACCAGTGCTGATTCTTGCCTCAAGATAAAAAGTTGCTGTGTATTTCGTAACAATAGTGAGGCATTTGTTGTATTTTTCACTCGTGAAAATATCATTATTTTTTCAGCATGAATTCTATTAACATTCTTTCGGAGGTTGATGTTGCCACGGAAAATCATGAAAAAAACTTTCAGAAAAAAAGAAAATCAACTTTCATAATGCCCTAAAAAGGATGAAATAAAACTTTTGGAATCGGTGTCAAACCAGTTTTCCCGGCACAATAAGAAACATATGCTGATGACGTCAATATTATGGCACGTTTAATCTCAGATGCAAAAGGAGCTTTTCTGAGCCTTAAATCTGAAGCAAACTAATTCGGCTTGCAAGTTAATAAAGCTTAAACTAAATTCATGACTCAAATGAGAACGAAAATTTTACTTGGACAAAACCTGACCATAGTAAGCTATAACCTTGAAAGTGTGGATAGCTTCATCTACCTTGGAGCCAACTGTACTTCTCATCCTAGTGTCTAGAGTTGAGCACAGACGAAATAAGCTCCATTCTGTTGTATGGAAGTGAAACATGGATCCTGATGAACGAATCCAAAAAGGGAGTGGACACATTTGAACACAAAGTGCTCCTCAAAATCAATGTCTCAGTGAAATGAGGAGGAGAGTGGAGACAACATTACAGCGATGGATTGTATGAATTATTTGACGAGCTACCTGCACCTGCTTACGTAGTTACACAAATTACAAGCGGCGGGTTATGTATACGGCTATAAAAATTATAACAATTTTATTTATTAATAAAACACAGAAATATGTGAGATATTGAGTTCAAATTTATTGTATGTATGTGTAGTGCAAGCACTACATTTTATGGATAAAATTCGACTTCGGTCATATGACGAGCCCGTTTACAACCGTCGATTCTTTGGACCCAATTTCCCTTCACTCTGGCATACATTTCGACCGGCACGTTGGCAATTTCACGTTGGATGTTGTCTTTGAGCTCGTTTAAAGTTGCTAGCTTGTTGACATAGACCAGTGACTTAATATAGGCCCATAAAAAGAATTCCAATCGCATTACATCATATGAAAGAGGTAGCCATTCGACCGGACCATTTCTCGAGATAACGCGATCACCAAATTCGCCTTTCAATAAATCGATTATGAGATGTGCTGTGTGGCTAGTGGCACCATCTTGTTGAAATCACATATTGTTGATGTCAAGTTCATCCAATTTTGGCCGCAAACAATTTTCCAACAAAACACGATAGCGCTCTCCATTGACAGTAACAGAACGGTTGTATTTATCTACGAAAAAATATGGCCCAATCACACCTCCAGCATAAAAACCGCACCTAACAGTAATATTTTGCGGATGCAACGGTATTTTAAGAAACGCATGGTGGTTTATAACTAACAAATAATTCATATTTTGCTCATTAACAAAGCCATTGAGCCAGAAATGCGCTTCATCGCTGAGGATGATTTTTCAATGAAATTCTTCATTTTCTTCAAGCTTCGCCAGAGGCCAATTGGAGAAGTTTCGGCGTTTTTCATGATCAAGTGACTTTAGTTGTTGAGTCAATTTGATCTTGTGACCATGCAAGCTAAGATTTTTTCGCAAAATACACCACGGTGTCGTTTGAGCGATGCCCAATTCTTGAGGATGACGTGGAATCGACTTATTTGGCTCATTTTGAATCGATGCACTTACGGCTGCGATATTTCCTTCGCATCAAGCGGTACGGCATCTTTTTGACACTGGAACGTCCAATGGTGAAAATTTGGTTTCGAAATTATCCACTATAGTATGCACAGCCTGCCTGGCCGAAAATTGGAGTAAGCGCTCTTAAAGTTACGACCACCGAATCAGAATTTCGGTAGTAATTTTTAATAATTTCCAAACGTTCCTGGTTGGTGAACTTCACCATGATAAAAATGTTGACTTTAACTAACGTTTTGAAATTAACAGTTTAAGGGTGCATTCATATAATGATACAAAAATGTGATGTCCCTAATGGAAAACCCTATACAAAGAATGGGAGAACACCGGCATCCCGAAAGGAGATTGAAAAGGAGAGCACATGGTAGACGTCTAGCGAGAAGACCGAGGACTCGATTTGAAGACAAGATAGAAGCTGACAGCAGATCCTTCCTGGGAGTGATCAACTGGCAAACGAGGTCACAGAACGGTGATGGTTGGAGGAGATTGATCCTCGAGGCCAAGGTCCAGCTTGAACTGTCACGCTATGAATATAATGAACAATACGATAATGATTTAAGGAACAATGTGAAATTTAAGAATCATTAGAAAATTTAGAAACGAATCATGAAAAATCATACAGAATTGTTAAATAATAATCTATGCAATCTATTTTATGAACCAGTAAAAAAAACCAAGCTAGGTTGTATGACCTGCCTGAAGTGCAAGATTTGAAGCAACATGATGGTGAATCAGTTTATGGAGGAAAGCTTGATCTTAAAAATATTCTACGACTCGACATGGAAAAAAGATTAAGTACAGATAAACAATGTTCATCGGGTTCAAAGGTAAATTTGAATTTGAAGAACAAAAAAAATGAATGAGCTTACATTGTGTAGCTTTAAAGAAAGGAGAGTATGCATGCCGGGGAGACCATACTTTAAAGCAGCATTCAAGATGAGGACGCACGAGGCAAATGATTTTTGTGGGACTCCCATGCTCGAAAGAAGGCGACTAAACTATACACTAAACACCTCCCCTATCAACCTGAGAACCCAGCCTGGAATCGTTTGACACATTACTTCCGGCCAGGTCTCGTTTTGTTACGCCGTGAGGCGCTTCAAGCTGGGGATCACTTTCGTAGCGGGAGGGGAGAGGAGAAGAGAAAGTGCCACACAAGCGATTCCCCAGCTCCAACGCCCCCGGCTGCTGCGAGTCCCTTTAATATTTTGGGCTGCCCGAGCATAATATGCCACCTGGTTCGATTTGTCAACCGATTCGAGCATCACCGCAACTATATTGTCCGAGGTGAGCTCTCCCTGTAGAGGTTACTTTGCAGCCGGACGCATTTATTGCATGCAAAAAATGTGTGGCAGGCATTGTCTTCCTTTCCTGGGCAATACCGATAATCGGGGCACCGTGACTTACCAATCTTGTGCAGGTAAGACTGAAAACATCCATGCCCCCTCAAAAGCTGGGTCGGAAGAAGTCAGTCTCACCATGCATTCGATTTAGCTACGGTCTTACATCTGGGAAGAGGCGCGCAGTCTACCTGCGCTTCGTGCAATTCACCCAAGACTGCTGACAATCGTTGAGCAAACGCTGTCTCTCCTCGCGGACAACCGTCTTCCTCGCATCCTCGTTTCGGTGCAGGTAAGTAGTGCGGCGCTCTCTAGCAAGGAGTGCGAAAGGTATCACGCCTGCAATGACTTTCACCGCCGAATCAGAGACTCTCGGATATGAAGAAGCAATCCTCAGTGCTCCTCTTCTCTGTACCTGTGCCAAGTGTTTTCGGTATACCTCCTTGCTGAGAGCGTCGCCCCATACCTCTGCTCCGTACAGTAGCACTGATCCTACAGCACTCATCAAGAGGCGTCTTCTTGATGGGTTGGGACCCCTACGTTGGCCATAAGTTGACTCAGAGCCAAAACTTCTGAAGCTGTCTTCTCAGCCGTTGCCCTGATTTGCTCAGATAAACTCATCTTCGAGTCGATCAGTAGCCTCGGGTACTTCACCGATGGCTTCGATTCGTGTCTCCAATACTGATCATCCTTACTCTAGGGATTCTCTTTTTTGTCAAGATGACCACTCCGGTTTACTCCAGTGCAAAACTGAGCCCACGAGCAGTCATCCAGTCCCTCACTCGGCGCATCAGCATACCTAGCCTAAGTTGCACCTGTTCAACGGTGCGTCCAGCGAACAGATCCGCAAGATCATCCGCATAGCCGACCAAGCACGATTTATCTGGTATCTCCTGTCTCAGTAGCCCATCGTAAGACACGTTCCACAGGTACAGACCGAGGATAGATGCTTGGGCAACACCCAATGTAATTTCCATCCTTTGTTGGCCCTGTGTCGTGTCGTAGAGCAGGTTTTGGTCCTTTAAATAGTAGTGGAACGTTAAAAGGGTTTTCCAGCGTATCCAGAATATCCACCCATCTAGCGGAGTTCAAGGCATTCCTGACGTCAAGTGTCACCAACAGAACGATCCGTCGCTTGGTGCGACTATATGCCTCTGCCTTTTGGACCGCGCTCACCACCTCTGCAATCGCATCAATAGTAGAGCATCCTGCTCTAAAGCCATACTGCCGAGGAGATAGGTCCCCAGCAGCTTGATAAGTTTCTCTAGCACTTTCCCAGCCGTGTCCAACATGCATAACGGGTGGCATGCACATGGCGATTCGGGATTTCTCTTCCCCTTGCTGATCAGCATAAGCCTCGGCACCTTCCATCGTACCGGGAAAACCCCATCCTGAAGGCAAGCGTTGAATGTGCTGAGCAGAAAGTCAGGACAATGGTGATAGACAAGCCGCAACACCTCAGCTGGAACACCATCTGGACCTGGAGCCACAAAATGAAGCCAGAAACTTTCGATGCTTTGGTTATTGTATTCTGAATATGAACATCGAATTTAAGTTCGGCATCAAAGATTACTCCAAGGTTCTTTTATCAATTCGAAGACGCTCACAATATTGAACAGACCTGATAAAGCAATATATTTTGAAATCGTCTGCTATAGAAACCAAACTACAGAAGGAAGATCATTAATAAATCGTAAAAAAAGAGGGAACTAAGAATAGATGTAGGGTTAAAATAGAGTAGTAGTTGAATAGAATCAAAGTTTATGATGACAGAATGAGTTGCAGGAGAGTAAGAATCCAAAGATATCAAGAGTCTCAAGCTTTTTATGTAGAAAGTGGTGGCTTACAGTATCAAAGGCTTTAGTGAAATCTATAAAAATCAAATAAACTTGAAGCTCTTGTTCAGTTCACATGCAATGAAGTCTTTAAACTGAATTAAGTTTAAAGAAGAGGAGCAGCCCGTCAAGAATCCATGATGCTGTGGTACAACAACTGAATTCAGAGACTCTGAAATTTTTTGTACATAAGGCGTTGAAGCAGCTTAGGGAAACAGGAGAGAAATTATATGAAATGAAACATTCAATAGATCAACGCTTTTATATATTGGGGATGCCAGTATTGTGGCTCATGTTAAAAGTTAGGGATAAGAGCAAATACAAAGAGGAGGACGGCGACTTCACAGATATGTTTGGCAACCCGTCAGGGTCAGGACTAACATAAGGTTCTACGAGATTCCTTTAGAATCCAACCTCAGAGGGCTTCATGGAATATCATTCAGCTGTAATTGGGTTACTGTCTACTAGGTTGTTGGAAGAACATATTAAATTAGAAGGTGAAAAAAATTGTCCAAAAAGGTTTAGGTTTGAAATATTATGTGGGGTATTGTTACGGCGTTATTGTAGTTTATAGTGCAAGAAACAGTGAAAGAACCAAACGGTTTAACATTATATGACAGAAAGAAACTTTCAAAGCAATTATAGTAGAGTTGGTCAGAGTCAGATTTGGCTTCGTCAGTTCTGGTTACCTTTAAATGGAGAATTCATTTGTCTTTAGCTTTTATGGCACTAAGCGATTCATTTTCACACTGCGAAGAGTGTGCAAAGGGGTATATAGGGTTATTAAGTTGTTGAGGTGTTTATAGAATTTGCGTTAGGCATTGCCACAGTAAAGGCCAGAAAAAAAGACGCACCAATCGATTGCGTCCATATTAGATTTATTGTTTCATAATAAGTTAAAAAAAATAAAGAGAGGAACACGGTTGTTTCTCGATGATTTGACGGTATCAACAAGTCCAGAGCTACAGGCGGATGATGTAAATCTGGTGGCAAACTAAGATATACAGCAGGAGAGATAGAAAAACTGTACGTGGCAGCGTTAAAGATGATGTGGCCTAGGAAGCATTCATTAGAGTTTAAGATGTGGTTAAATTGTGCATAAGAGCAGATTGACGGAAAAGAAGAAAGCAGCAAAGAATAGTGATTTGTTGAGCAAACATAAGATATAGCGTGGGTATCCCATTAAAGTAGGCTGAAGTCCCCACAAACTAAAATGGGATGTGGATGACGAGAAAGAAGATAGGAGAAAAGTTTAAAGGAAAAGGATTCATGCACAGCTAGTGAAGAATAGTAGAGAATGTGTTCAGGGGATATTTATAAGGAGGAATTGAATGTAAGAGAGATTTTCACAATTACGCATTTTAAAGCACGATAAAAATGGATACCAGAAGAAAACGAGCTAACAAGAACAAGCATGGTTCTTAGACCTCGAGCATTTCAATAATATAAATCTAAAATTGAAAGTTTTTATAAAGATGAATTTCCATCGCATCTAAGTATTCGACTTTTACTATTATTCCAGGAGATACAAACATCCAGAACAGTGACTTTGAAGGAAGCTATAAACTTATTCGGAAGGTTTTCTTTGGTTGGTGAGTTTGTGTTCTATTAAAGTGTTAACTTCATCAGCCCAAGTGCTATTTACCAAGCGAATAATAAAGATCTAAAGCGGTATTTTGACTATTCACAAACTAGGCATTTGCAGGTGTTTCTGCCTTCCTTGAAGTCTGGGAGCTTCTGCCGATATACTTTCCATCGTAGTATTGAGGGGTTGGACAATTGGTTAGAGAGGAGGAGTCATAAACATCTCATTAAGGGATCGCATTAACAAAGTACAAGGTATTAAATTGGTGTTATGTTTACTTCTCGCGGCACGTTCAGGCTTCTCAACTGGAGCCTCATGAAAATTTTATGTAGAATCAAATACAGCACTGTTGGCATATTTTGTTTCAGTGTAGTAGGCTGTCCAATATCTACGGCCAATACGAGTTTAAATTCTTCTAGGGTTGCCGCATCAAGTTTTCTTTCAGAATGGTAAGCACTGACTGCACCTATTTAATGGTTGCTATTGACGACGGATACATAGGAGAAGACAGAGTACATACGGCAATGAGCACAGCACCAGTAAACTCCTGTCCCTGGTTTCATAAAATTCTCAGCTATGGGTCTCACAAGTTCGCACAGTTCGTGGAAAAGGTCCGCCACAAAATGCAAAGCATGGTAAAAATTTCGTTTTATCAATTTTGTCAATGTAGAGTTCAGCTGAACGGTGAGATAATATTCGCATTTCTTGATACACTGGATTAACTAAATAACCCAATGGAGAAATTTTTGAGCGAGAATTCAACTGGGCAATAAAGAGTTAAGAAAGATAAAGGCACAAAAAATTAATGATTAATTGGCGCATATGTATATGCGAAAATAGAGTACAAGTAAAGTTCACTGCTACATAGCACACGACGAGGATGAAATCCTTTGAAGCTTTTATGCAAACACACTTCATACTCTCAATTGGAGTAGAAATCTAGAAACAGAAACACTGTCCAACGGATTTGAAGGCCTTGAAATGTTCGAACAAAGGAAATGCGTTTTCGTTGAAAGAAAAATTCACGAAAAACATAAATTTCTTTGACACAAGCACAGCATAGCGACTTCAAGCCCGAAAACGAGAGAAAATCAAGGGAAAGATTGCAGCATGCGGCACAAGTAACCGAAAGTTTACTAAGAAAACTAGGAGCACTTCCCGAGTCAGGTTAAAATTAGGAGCACAAGCCATGACTTTCTGTGAATGTTGGAGTTGGAACTCTGTCTGTTAATGAAAGTTCATATTATAACAATATGGCTCCAGGAAAATATATACGGAGTCTCTCTATTAAAGGAATATATTCCATTGTACTAGATAGAAGCAAGGATAATTTTTTTTATCAAAGCTGGCAAAAACTAGCTATCAAAAAGTCAAGTAGAACAGACCAACCAGCTCAGGAGCATCTAATGGTTGAGTACATAAAAAGCACCGTGAATGTAAAACGAAGCTAAATTCAAATTCAAAAGCGCTTTATTTAATACCAATCGTTATAAATTTTTAAAAGAACATAAAGCAAATTCCAAACAATAAAACTATAAAAAAAACTTAATGGCCCGAATGGCTCTCTAAATTTCTACGTTATCAGTTAAACACATTTAATGAAAAAAATACACTTGCAAATTTAAATTAATTAAGATTATTAGATATTTTTTGATTCAATTGGAAAAAGAAGAAAAAACCAACCAGCATTATTCAAAAATTACTTATACTACTAACACAACAATGAACCTATATCCTATACCTAATATGTTACAACCTAATTCTAAATAAGTTCAAAAAAAAAAACGTTACCTTATATTGAAACCTATATCTAATTTATAATACAAATAAACGACAATACTAGATGTAGCAATAATGAGATGAATCTAAAAAATTAAGTAACGAGAAAAAGCATAAAAACAGAAAATAAACACGAATAATTTAGACATTGTCATTCAGCCACCAATACCTAGATTGTTCCATCTCAGCTCGACCAGCCTCAACGAATCTAGCAAATGAGTATCTCCATTGGAATTGTTGGTCTCGTGAACTCAGATTCGGAGGATATTTTATCTTCTTATCGGTGGCCCGTCGATATATGTGATATATGATTGGGACGCCGTCAGAATCAAAAACATATCGATTCATGTCCAAATACACGAATGCTTCTGGAGGAACGAAGCCAGTAGTGAGGCAAGTCACAATATACCCGTCTATAGGGTGGAACGGCTGTGAAATCCAAGGGATTTCACTCACAGTTACAGATCTTGCGATATGATTCCGAAGAAGTTTCAATATGAAGATATCGACTCTTGTCACTTGAGCGGTTTGATAAATTTTTCTATTCGATATAAAGTGCTTCCAATCCATCTCAGGCTTTCTGTACAAACCAGTACATGCACGAAGACATTTCCTTTCGAAAACTCTTAATCTTTCCATTGTACTAGCACTCTGGTTGTACCAGATCTGGCATCCGTATGTCAAAACTGGCCTAACCAGGGTCTTGTAACAAATAACTTTGACTTTTTGATCAATGTATCTGGAATGAAAGAGTTTTCGAAGGGCCATGACTACTTTTAGTGCTTTACTGAGCATGATTTTGACATGTTCAGTATAGTACAGATACTGATCGAGATGAACACCGAGGTATCGAACACAGGATTTATGTGGAACCCATTCTGAACTACCCTCACCAGCCATAATGTGGAAATCCTTCCAATTACGTTTCAGGTCTTGACTGGCCCCTTGCAGCGTTGTCCGAAACAAAATTGTTTCGCACTTCTGCGCATTGATTTTCATTCGCCAATTGTCGGTGTAGAGCTGCACATCATTAAACATTTTTTGAAGATTGCTCTGAACTATTGTAGCTTTTCGGTCTGCCGTATAGATGATCAGATCATCAGCAAACGCTACCATGATCGCGTTGGCGAGACATTAAAATCAAAGCTGTTCAATAGCTTGCGAATGAATATTGAGAAAAGTAGGGGCGCAGTAACTGTTCCCTGCTGTAGACCATTCAAGACCTTGAATTCGCGCATCGTTGTCAGATTTCCATCAGTTACAACAATTCCCGTACAACACATTACACATCATGGCGACAAGGTGTCTGGGTAAGTTGTCCTGAAGGAGTTTAAAAACTAGTCCATCTAGCCACACCGTATCGAAGGCTTTCTCCATATCAATGAGACATGCTCCAACGCATTGTCTATCATTTAGTTTCCAACAGATGTCTGAGGTTACTTTCGTTATTGCATGTATGGTCGAATGTCTGGCATGAAAACCAAATTGGCAATTCGGCATCAACTCATATTTCTCAATGTGTGCGTTTAATGCTCTATTGAGTATCACTTCAAAGACCTTGCTGATGTTAGGCCGCAAGCTGATTGGGCGATAGCTTTTAGGGCATGAAGATTCTTTTCCTTTCTTCAAGATCGGAAATACCTTAGCCTTTTTCCACTCATTTGGGAAATATGAATTGTACAACATGTTGTTGAACAATATGCAGTAATTCCTAATAGCAACCTCAGGCAAATGTCGGAGAACTATATTTGGAATACCGTCAGTACCACATGATTTTTTGTTGTTTATTCTGCGAAATATGAAACACAAGTCTTCATAGCTGACAAGATAATCAATAAGATTCAAGGTCGGTATGAGGTCAGATGTTAATGTTTCATCGAAATGAAGAATTGATTGGCCGTTCAGGCTTGATTTGAAGTCGGAAACTTTTGCTTCAACGACCTCCGAAAATATTTCATTCCTTCTCTCTGGATTTGGCAGATGAACCAATTCAAAATGTGTTCCAATCAGGGCAAGTTTCTGCAATCCATCACATATAATCCTGTTTCCATTTCTATCCGGAGTCGTACTATCAATTTCGATACCAGCTCTATCGAGAAGATTTATCTCATCACTAGCGACTTCAAGATTCGATACCTTCACTCGAGACTTTCTGCGGAATAAGCTATTCACTTTTGCGAAAACGCCATCTGGGTCCTGTGGGCTAATACCCCTCAGTTTTTCCGCCCATTGATTGCTGACCTCACTCCTGAAGTATGAACGGATTAAGTTCCGGACATTCTTCTTAATTTCAACAAAGCCAACGAGGGATGGTTGTAGTCCAAAAATCGTCGATAAATATTGTTGACGCGGGTGAAAAGAAGGCTTTTCAATCTTTTCAACCTTGCGATGGTTGGTGTTTCATATCTTTCCATATTGTTTCGATGTTTAATCTTGGGAACAACTTTCTCAATCGTTTCCAACGTCAGCTTCTCTAACTTCGACAAATAGAGATCTATTTCATCGTCAGTTAGATTTCTGTTATTAGGAACCATTGAGCAAGCGTTGCCATCATCAGAAGAGGGAAATTGCTTCTGGTACTCCCGATTAAACTTCTTTTGAAACTTTCCCCAGTCTGTTTTTTTGAAATTGAACCGATGGTTTTCATGTTGAACTGGAATGAGGAAGAAATCATCCCTTTGATGATTGATTTCCATTACGATTGCGTTATGGTCGCTATCGTAAGGAAGCACCAGCAGTTTCCGTTGAGGACTATTAAAGCTGAATTCAAGTCTTGCGTCAGCAATGCAGAGGTCCAAATATGAATTTGTCCTAGGGTATGTTGGAAACTCCGACCCATATAGGTTGCACCTGTATTCAATTCTCTTGGATTATTGGTGGCGTTTAGCCATGATGTATGCTTGGCATTCAGGTCACCGGCAAAAATATAATAACTATGCAGCCTGTTCAATTCGAGTATTTCAAACAAGGAATTGAGTTCTTCCTTGAACTTGAGAACATTTTGACCAGTTGCATAGGCAGAGATAACGAAGAGGTTATCCCAACCTGGCAGTGAAATTTCGATGACGGACACTTCAAGAAATTCAAAGTTTTTGAATTCGACTTTTTCAATATTTTGGAAAAAATAGGGTCTTCTAACCAATATCCCGGTGCCACCTCCCCTATCACCTATTACCCTATCGTTTTTTACGAATGCAAAATCTTTGAATTCCATGGAATGCCATGAATTGAGGTGGGTTTCAGTGAGAAGTATGATGTCAGGCTTTTGCTTGACAATGAATTCAAGGAGATAATCATGTCGATGTATAGCAACGATAGAGTTGACGTTGATCGATATGAGGCGAAGCCTATCAATGGGAATATGACTGGATGACAAGTTATTATTAGGCATTTGAAAGCCCTAAACGCTGAAAAGCAAAGTTAATTTTTGAATCTTGTTTGTCGATTCTCCCCGATAAAGAATTAAGTTGCTGGTAAATTTTGAGAAGCAGCTCATTATTGCCACTTACATTATTTACATTATTTCCAGCATTTTCTGCTGGTCCTCTAGCGGCGAGTGCAAATGATACTCCGGGCTTGACGAAGTTGGAAGTTATTATATTACGGTGTACTTGTGTTTGCTTTGGAGCAAATTTAACTTTTGCATCTTGATATCGGGAGCATCCTCGATATGATGCTGGGTGACCAAAAACACCGCAGTTAACGCAGTATAATTTTTCTTTAGGCTCCGTCTGAGTCAATTTGCACTCACCGGGAGCATGAACGTCTTTGCATTTAACGCAACAATAGTGCATGGCACAATTGGCAGCTAAATGTCCAAATCTTTGACACCGGTAACACTGGTTGACTTCTCTTTTCTGGAGGCGTTCCCACCTCACCACTCTGAAATTCAAGTACCTTATTTGTTGAAGGGCACTTGGACTGCTCTTATTTGCAATTTGCACCAGGTAAAGTGGTAAATTCTTCCTTTCTATGGTCGACCTTCTTGTCGCAAAGGCTTTTACTGAAACAAAATCAATATCTGGTGCAGCCTCCTTGAGCACCTGAAGAAGATCGACCGTATCCTCTCCGCTGTCCAAACCCTTCAACAAGAAGGTCTGATTCTTTTCATTTTTTGGGGTATAGGTGAAGTGTGGAACCTCCCCAGAAATCAGCGCATCTTTGGCTGACTTGAAATCAACCAGTGATTTCGTCCTTATAGTTAATTTTTCGGCATTAACTCTTTTGATTTCGAAATTGGCCAGTTTATTTTCGGCTGCCAATAGCCGAACCATATCTTTCCCGGTTTGTCCGAACACGTTGATTGGCAGAACTTTTTCTGTCTTGTTGGAAGCTTTTTCAGAGGAACCAGCCGAACTGCGGGCTGGTTTTTTCTCCTTATTTTTGTTCTTTAAATATTGAATAAAATTAACGTCATTATCTTGATTAAAATTACCTCCGATGTTTTCTTCGATTTCCATATCTTCGGTTAATCCCTCCAGCGCTGCAAAATAATTTTGGCTCTCATTGGCGCCACCAGCACTTAGAACTTCCTCTGGGATTGCTTGCTTTGTACTTTTCTTCGGCTTTGTTACCTGTTGCCATTGATTTTGTGGCTGCGTCTTTTGAGGCTTCATCCCTTTCTTGAAAAGATCCTTGAGAGACTGTATCTCTTGCCTTAGTTCATCATTTTCTTTCTGCAATTTGGCCATTTGTTGATTGTCCGCTATTATTTGCAGCTTGCACCCTCCATCTGCGGAGTTTTCTTCGTTATGCTTTCTTTTGGTGATTATCGCCAGTTTCGTATTCGTCGTTTCCCCAGGTTGCCCCAACGGTGGGAAGCCGTCGGGCTCCTCCATACCAGCGGCGAAATTTTCTTTGTGAATTTGTTTTTCGTTACGAATCGAAGTTAAAATATTCGATAGAAATTTCCTGAGTCGATTACTTCGACAATATAAGATTTTTTCCGATAAAAATTAACTTCGGACTAACGTTTTTAAAAAATTAATTTAATTTTTGAAAACTTTTGACAGGAGCAATTTAAAAGACGTCTATACGCAAAGACTACTACGATCATCCCTCTAAAACGAAGCTATGTGCCAACAAAAATATCTACCTAAGTGATTCCTTTACTTTGATAGCTGTGATCGATATTAAAGGGATCTGCAATAAAGTGAAAATAGGAAGTATAGAAGTAGCGACCTAAAGATTTTGGTTAATGGAATCCCGGATATAATGTCTAACCTGATGTGTATCGCTCTCTCCGTACTCAAAATGCAGTAATGTTCAATTAAGTGTCACGAGCGATGTTGAAAATGAAATGAAACCCACTAAAAAGAGATAGATTTGAAACTATAATAGCTACATACACAAAACTAAGTAAGTATATCAGAAGCAATAGTCTCCAGAAAGCTGGGGTCTAAAATAAGAATATCAAAGGTTTTCAGTGGGGTGTCCCAATATATGCAGAAGACCCTTCAAAGAATTGTTTACCAAAGATGGTCATGTGATGTATGAAATGATAGGTCTTGATGATAAATTTTCAAGACAAGTATCTAATAAAAATATTGATTTTTTCTTTATACTTTAGGTTTCTTTAATTTCATTCTGTATAATGTCCACTTTTCACAACTATTTAGCAACTTCTTCACTACAATAACAATCACAAATACAAATTATATTTATTACTTTTTTGCTTAGCAAACAGGAGGATTAAAAAAGTTATTTCTTTAAGTAATTCCTAAGAACATCCAAATCCCTATAATAACTTGAATAAAAGAGAAATACAACTACAGTAGACTCCCGAAAGTTCATCCGTCTCGGGATCGGACCCTAGGCCGAACTTAAAAGTGGCCAAACAGCCTATCTAAAAAATGCCCATTTATAATTTGTACGGACCGTTTTTCTACAAATTCATTATTAACGTTCCAATTTGGTTACACTACTATGGACGTACGGCCTCACAGACCGCTACTTTACGGGCTGGTTTCTATCTGGATGAGTAAGTATTGTATCATTTTTAGGGTATTGTAAAATCATTTTACAATACCCTACTAAAATCGCGTCCTATCTGTCCGTCTGTCCGTCCGTCCATCTGTCCGTCCGTCTGTGTGTCACACCCCTTCTACTCGCAAACCACATGAGCTAGAAACATAAGATTTTGTTAGTAGGTGCGCAGTGACGCCCTCTTCAAAGTTCCACCACGAAAAGAAATTTATAAGGTCTTTAAGAGGGGATCTCCCCATATAGGGGAGTTGCCCCCCGAAAAAAAGTTTTCATCGCATGTAGGCAATATGGGTATCAAATGAAAGGATTTAATGAAAACTTTTCAAAAGAGGTCTTAAACTAACAAGTTTTGCTTCCAGGGGTGCAGGGGATTTTGTGTGATTTTGACCCGAAAAACCGGAAAAAATCACAGAGGTGTGACTTTAGGAGTACAAGGGCAACAAATACCTCAGAAGTTGAAATTCGATCAACTTTGTTATGATAGTACATTTTATAAATTTTACATTTTTGCCTATAAAATCAAGACGGGACCCTCAAATTTCCCGAAACCTACAATTTAAGTTTTTTACAGTAATTGTATGTGTTCCAAAAATTTCACAAGAACTGAACAATAAACAGCTAAGTCACAGCTGATTGAATATTTAACAATTAAAACAACATTAACACGTTATACAAGGGAGATACACGTTTGCAACGGACCTCGACATTACAAATATGTAGGAATTTTGATTAAAATTTTAGAAATGGTTTGTAATATTGATGTGTTATCATGACTAACCAAGCGAAGGGGTCTAAACACTTGAAACGAAATCATAATAAAAACATTATAATTGTTCAAACACAATTTTTCAACTTGTTTGTTTTTATCCCTTAGAAGTGTTACTAAATGTAAATAAAAAATGTAATTTTAATGAAAAATGTATTTATTTTGCACTAAATCTAACGATATAACAATCAAAGGCACTTTTCAGACTTATTAGCTTGAGATCACTTTATATGTATGTTACCACAGGAAAATGAGTTTTTAAGTTTGTTTTACTTCTTTTAAAATAAAATATAAAGAACAAAGAACATGAAAAACTTAACATAATCCCTACTTGGTTATATTAATTGGCAGTCTTTGCATAGCGGCTTAGAGCATTGTAGGCATATTGGCTGTTTACAGCCTACACAAGTGTGGGTCGTCTTTCGTTTTATCTTTGGTGGGCACGTCTACGTTTAGGAACTATATTTTCTTCACTTTGTGGCTCTTGGGATGGCATATCAGGGCCCAAAACTCGTTTCAGTGTCATAACTAATTCTTTTGGCAAATGAGGGTTTATAACTCGTCATTGCATATGTGGAACCGCCAGGGATCGTGCTGATTTCTTCAGAAATTTACCTCTTTCTAGTTCTTTGTCTTGATGTTGATTGAATAAAGTGTAGGCATTAATTCCACACAAGTCCAGAACTCTGTGGAAAATCACCATAGGCCACCTTCTTGTTCGGCGACTGCTCGAATAAATTGAACATTTTTTGTCCGTTTCATCAACCCCCCTTTAGTGGAGTTATAGAATAATATCATCTCGGGTTTCTTTGTATGTTCATCACTGGTATTATCGTGATGCATAGATGATATCAGGGGCACAGCTTTATTCTTCTTTGGCACATGAGAACACATAGTTTTGTCGTTCGTTAAACCGAATAAAGTTAAATCCCTCTAGACTTTTGTGCCTGAAATAAATTCGGTATTTCGCTTTTATTCTTTTTCAGAGTCCCAACATACGTTAGGTTACGCTTAGACAGTTCGTCTACAAGTTCAATAGACGAGAACCAGTGGTCTGCTGTCACGTTACGATTGGTTCTTTGTAACGGCTGTGTCAAGCGTAGCACGCATTGAGTGTGAACAAGAAATTTTTTTCTCGTCAGCTTATAGTCCGGTGCCATCGCTACCTTTTCCTGAATATAAATAACCATTATAAAAGTAAAAGGTCTTCGCATCACACAAGGCACGAATAAGTAGGCCATATTTAGCGGGTTTCTGGGGCATGTACGAAATCATGTGGCTTCTTCCACGAAACTCCATCGGCATCTCGTCAATAGTAAGATGTTCACTGAGTTGATATAGTTTTTGAGATTAGTGATAAACTTATCAAATATTCCAGAAAAAGCGGCCAGTTTATCGGTCTATATTCTCTCAGCGCGATCTGCTGGGTTGTCAAAAATTAGGCTGTTCAACAGAACTAAAAGTCTGGTTTCTGACATACAGCACCTGAATATTTCACAACCTGTACCATCAGTAGCAAATATAAAACTGGTAGATTCGTGATTTGATCTCAGGGCGGCAGAGTAGTATAATAATCCTAAGAAGGCATCGAGTTCTATCATGTCCATTTTTTTTAATCCTGACCTGTCTTGCCGCTTGAATTTGGCTCTAAAATCAGCAATTTTGAAGTTAGTCCATGTCAAAATGGTTTGTCGCATTTCATCATCAAAAAGTTTATTCCAAATACTGATATGATCTTTCTTTTCGTCTTCAGTCAGGTGCAAAATAGATCTGATCAATACTATATTATACTGTGGAGTGCGAACTCTTCTGGAAGGTGGTTCTGTAGCCCATTTGTAGCGATTTTTACCATATTAATACTTTGAGGGTCGTAACTGTGCTATAGGGATATTGTCGTCATCTGAACTTTCACTATCCGATCTCCTTATGTCACCGTCAGCTCTGGTAGTACTATCACTTTCTTCAATAATCTCTTGTTCACACGAGTGATTTTCTTCAATGTCAGCTTTATAAAACAAACAATCATCAACATTCCCATTGCTGTCACACTGATCCAATTCTAAAAGCAATCGTTGAAATTCGTCTCTAAAAGGTCAATATTTTACTGGCTCTCTGAGTCGACGAACTCGATATTCGTTTGCCTGCACTCGCTGGCTGATCCTTTTTTGACATTTAAGTTTACAAAATCTAAAACAAACAAAATCACCGTCTGCGTCAATTTATAACACAAAAGTGGACGCGTGGTCTCACAGACCGCACTCAAAATACAAAGCGAAATCACTGACACAAAATTCAGCCGGCGACGTAACCTTCACTCTCAACGGTCATTTCGCCACTAAAACCGAAGCTACTGAGGTCGGCACACGCGTGGGGTACGGGGGAGGAGGGGCACGCGAATCACAAACAGCAAGCGGCCCGTGAAACCGCACGTCCATAGTTAAAGGTTAAATAATCGTAAAATTAACATTTCCAGACATTATCAATGCAGAAATAACTACTAAACTGATTTTAAAGTTGTGCTTACCAATAAAACAGTGATACTGTGCATATATATTGTGAATCGATGCGTCTAGGGAAATAAAACATACACAAAACACTTGCATATTCAGTAGAGAACAACAACAGAGTAACACTCTGACATATATTTAACACACACAAGATAAAAGGTAAAAAAGAAAAAAAAATTTAAAAATATTACATTGCGGTTTGGCTTTTTCTGAACTTTCTTTGCTAATGATTTTTTATGTGCAAAGTCACGCCATTTTTATAAACATCACATCGACGGCAGTTGCTTCTTTTTATTGTTCGGTGTAGGTAGCTGCCAGTTGCAAAGCTGCTTTACCTTCAGCCTGGCTCATTTTATTTTCTTCATCTTCCACTTCAATCTCAGCAGCATCTGCGTCGTTATTCTTCTCATTTTCTTGGCAAATGACACACTCTTCGTCATCATTCAAAACTTCGTTGTCTGGCTCGTTTTCAAAGTTCATCCAGTCCAAAACATCTTCTGCAACAATGGGACCATAGTCCGGTAGTTGCTGAAGGTCGTGCAATAGAGCTGCAATGTCATCAGGTTCGTTAACAAGAATGTTGTTTGACTCATCTGCTGTTGTGTATTCTTGGTCAAACTTGTCCTCTATATTTGGCCAAAGTTTTTTCCAAGACTTTGCAAACGTCGATGGTAGTATTTCGTCGCATGCCTGGGCCAAAATGTACACAATATCCTTCATGTTAACTGACTTCAGCACTTTTATAAGCTCTCAGCTGTCATCAGTTTCCAGTTTGGAAAGAACTTCCGAAAGTAGTTTACGACGATACTTCCTCTTGAAGCACTCAATGACCCCTTGGTCCATCGGCTGTTGGAGACTGGTGGCATTGGGTGACAGGAACAGCAGTTTAATTTCTTTTTCATCGTCACACTGAATATTTTCCGGGTGCGTAGGCACGTTGTCGAGAAGTAGAAGTCCTTTGGTGGGGAGTTTTGATTTTTCCAAATATCTTTTTTACTTTAGGAACAAATTCACAAACGAACGATTCTCTGAACAAAAATATGTCCATCTACGCTGATTTCTGCGACCAATAATACACTGGGAGAGTTTTCATGTTTATGTTCTTAAACGCTCTCGGTTTTGCTGCTTTGCCAATGACAAATAGGGGTAGCTTATGAGTCTCCAAAGCGTTTGAACACAAGGTGACTGTTATCTCCTCTTCGCTGATTTTAAACCCTGGAGCAGACGTTTCTTGTGGGGTGGCAAAGGTTTTTTTGAGCAGGAGTTTAAAATTTAACCCAGTTTCGTCGATGTTGTATATTTGCTCTGGACACAAGTTGGGCCGCTGTTTGGTTTGCTGACAGCTTCTCACCACAAACTCCAATAAAATGAACTCCATGCCTCTTTTTCCAACGAGAGCACCATCCCTCACTAGTCACGAACGCCTCTTCTGGTTGAAGCTTTGACTATAAGATCATAGCCTTTTCTTTTAGGATTGGTCCACTTAATGGCATTCCTCGTTTTCGTTCTTGAACGAACCACAACCACAGATCATCTTTCACCAATTCGTGTTTGGCCTTTCTGAGTGTGCAACGCTTTCCTAGAACTTTTTCGGATTCAATTTGTGTACAAAAGCCTTTGATAGTTTTTCTGTTGCACCGCCAGCCGTTGACTGTACTTTTGTACATGTTTAAATCCTTGCAAATACTTTGTACGGACTCTCCTTTGTCTAGTCTCTCCAGAGGTTGTAGTCTCTGTTCCATTGACTTTTACTTACGTTTACTCTTTTCACTCATTTTAAAAACAGTTTAAAACACGACGCGAAACAGTTATTGAACAAACACATACAAAAAACAATGTAAAACAAGAGTACATACACAAAAGATGTAACAATAAGACAACAGGAACATATATAAACAACAGTAAAAAAGGCAAGTGAAAAAAAACATCACTAATTTTGTATCCCTACTATAAACATAAGCACCGCATGACTGCACAGTATTAATATACGAGACGGACGAAGAATTAACGGAGGATAAACAAGCGGAGACGTGCTGCCCACTCGCTTACGACTGACACGCGCCAAGTGTGTGACTCATGCTCAGATAGCCGGCCGAACTAAGTGGAGATCTAACTAACCGATGCCGAGCTTACGGGAGCCTACGGTACCTAGATCTTCATTAAATCTTTAATGAGAAGGTACGTGGATTATCTCCATTGACTTAATCGTGTCTAGTTTTCCAGATCTATTGATGTTTTGACGACTGATACGTTATTTATGAGCACAGAATGCTGCGTCTCCATAATGTGTTGTGTGATCGCCGATTTTATGTGTGTACTGGGGCTATTAACTGCGTTCACTGTCTCTCGAATATGCTTATTGAATCTTGTCACTATTTTTTACTTGGTTTGTCCGATGTCGATTTTTGAACAGCTGCCCAAGGTTACCGTATATATGCCGCTTGTTTGATGAAGGAAGTTTGGATTTTTTCTGCTCCCAGTTGCGCGATTGTAGCTCGAGGATGGCAAATTAATTTTATTGTTTATTTAAAATAATTAGAGGTGAGAATTCAATAAAGAGTTTAACACAGACAGGTACTTACAGGCCAAAATTAATCTGAATATAATTCGTAGTTATAAAAACATATTGAGTTAATATATATAATTCTCTCACCTCTTAGTATGGTGGTTGTCATTATCCGTGTGTGTCTAAAGCGTGATGGCCTGATGAGACTTCATGTAGTACACACATTGAAACCACCTTCTATTTTTCCTTTTTTAATAATTTTTGATAAAAATTATTGATTAATGCAATCCAATTAAGTAGCAACATCCAATAAAAATTTCATAAATAATTTCAAGCTATCCGAAAAACTAGGTATATGACCCGTACGATGCAATGAAAAACTCAGTGTAGAGCACAAAAACGTATAGGCTTAGATTAAATTGATGTAAAAGGGTCGAGTGATCAATTAAAAAGAATAAAAAATACAGGAGAAGTCAAAATTCACTTGGTTTTGTTAATAATAGAAGGAATTATACATTTCACATTTTCCCCAATGATTTCGCATAGATATCCTTAATTTTAATAAATTGTATCTATGTAGTTAAAATAAGATTGTCCTAGCATGTGAGTTTCATTTGAATTGAACCATATTCAGTTATGTTATAGCCATTTGAAATTGCATATATTGCATCAATGCGCATTTTCAGATCTTTGTAAATTTTTTTTACAAAGACCTACTATTTTCGCGATCTGTCTGTTCATTTGTCCGTCTGTGTGTCTGCCCGTGCTTCACAGCAAGATTTTTCAGAAGCTAGAATGCTCAAACTTTCTGATAAGGTCAGAAGTGATGGTCTCTCAAAAGTTTGTCTTTCCCAAAATGCAAAATTTTTTAAGGGGGTCTCCACTTGTAATGAAGTAACCCTTAACAAATTTTTTTGATCAAAGGTAGTCAAGTGGGGGAGTATCAAGGTGATTTTAGACTAGGTAGATCGACCACAGACCAATTGTTGTCAACTAGGTACTTGAAAAATGCTGGGAGTTGAACATAGACGAACACCAAATTTTTGTTGATTTTAAGCAAGCATACAACAGTATTGATCGTAATGTACTGTGCCAAATAATGCTTTGCTTTGGTATCTCAGGCAAATAAGTCCATCTTACCAAAATGGTAATGCATCGATGATCTCACAACTCCGCATCAATATCTAAGTCACCGATGCCTTTGACACAAATATCGGACTAAAGCATGGAGATGGGCTGGCCCCATTGCTATTCAATTTGGCTCCAGAGTACGTCATAAGGAAGCTACCTGCCGATACACGAGGTACATTACTATACAAGTTGAGTCAGGCAGTAGCCTATGCGGACGACGTCAACATTTTGTCACGGTCATTAACAACTGCCAAAGAACTCTTCCTGAAACTCGACAGCGAAGCAAAACTAGTAGGGCTACAAATCCATGAGAATAAAACATAGCTCATGACGCAGTCAAGGAAAAATTACTCAAGTACACAAAATATCGTAATTGACGAATACAGTATCAAAAATTGGAGCGAATTTGTGTATCTTAGCGCCAAAATAACGAGAACCAGCAATGAAAGAGACGAAATACGCCGAAGAATACAACCCGCAGTTTTGACGATCTTATAGATCAGTTGCATACACAGGAAAACAAAGCTCCAAGTGTACAAATCTGTGTTAGGACCTGTGTTATGCTAAGGGTGTGAAACATGGACCCTAACCCAAGCATCCGCAAATATATTGAACGCCTTTGAGCGACGGGTCCTGAGGCGAATAATCGGAGGTAATGGTGAATTCAATTCATCCATGAGTTGTATGAAATTTTTGACGAGGCAGAGGTCTCAACGATCGTGAGACAACGGAAGCTGCAATGGGCTGGACACATAAACCGTATAGATGAACAACGGATACCTAGAAATGTTTTCGGTGGGAGAACTGAAGACCGGAGACTAGTTGGGAAACTGAGGAAACGCTGGTCTGACTCGATCAACGAAGACAGTTCATCGCTGCTCTGATTTCGAAAGTGGAGGACGCGATCAATGGACCAAGACAGGTGGAGGCGCTATTTGCAGGGAGCGAAGGCCCAAGAGGGGCTGTTGTTCTACGAAGAAGAAGTCGTGTGGGGTATCAAATTAAAGGCCTTGGTTAGAGCTTTTAGAATATGAAAGATAAAAGTCACTTTATGCATTCGGGGGTCCAGAGGAGCGAAAAATGTACCAACAATTTGTGTCCCTCGTCGCGATTGAACACCTTTGAGCCGAAAAATCTGAAAAAGTTCACGGAGGTGGGTCTTTATGAGTACAAGGGCAACAAATACCTCGGAAATTGAAATTTACGCAACTTTGTTAATAGTAGTACGATTAGTAGATTTCACATTTTCACCCATAAAATCAAAACGGCACCTTTAAACTTTTTGAAATTTTGCAGTTATATAAATTGATATAAGGTCTTAATGCTCACAAAATTTCATGGAAAGAAAATCGTAATCAAGTGAGTTATAGACATTTCAATTGTTTGGAATTACAACAACAATAACACTTATTTATGGTTGATACATATTTCAAATTGACGTACGCACTTTTATTATCTTCCAATTTTCATGACAATTTCAGGAATAGTGTTTAATTTGAATGTGTTCAATCGGCCGAGCATTCAGAAACATTTTTTAAGCTGGATAAAAATGGCGGCTGCAATGTGCTTATGAATAAAAGTTTCTTTTGCACAAATTTGAACGATGTCTTATCCAAGTATTGGAATAATTCAAGTTATCGATTCACGTTATTAGAAAACTTGTTTTGAACCCTAGGGTGTTTACAAAGACCTTCTGGTAGGAGTTTTCTCCTGATTATTCAATTTGTTTTTACTATATCGACATTCGATCAAACTAGATGCTATATTTTGCTCGGATTCTCTTGAAAATTTCTGGAATGATGAATAACTTAAATAGTTTTAAAATCCTGTACATTGCTATACTGTAACAAAATGGAGGCTGCTTTTTAATTTACATTACTACGCTCTCATTAACTTATCATGTTAAAATCGTGAAGATCTTTCATTGAATATCTTATTTGCATGCTTATAATTTAGAAGTGTGTTATACATAATTTTTATGTTTGAGGATCTTAATCAAACCTTTTGTCAAAATATTTGATTTAAAAATGTATAACATACAATCAATTATAATCTTTAACAAATACAAGCAGGTACGCCAAACTCATTCCCAAAGGGTATTATAACTTTTCTGATAAAATTCTAGAAATGATAATTTGCAGTTGCAATTTTTTACGTTTCAGCGATTGACATTGAAAGCATGATTAGGTATGTTAAGATTATTATTCAGTTTTCATTAATTAAATTAAAGTACAAAAACCAGATTCTAATAATAGCAGAGGTGATTACGTCCGAAGCAAATTACTATTGGTATACGAAAAATGCTTTTCAGTTCGTTTGATCCAACAGTCCTATCAAAAAGCATTTAAGTCAGATTCAACGTGATAAAATTGGCACATTCTCTGATGTCAAAGAAATTTATAATGGCATGAAGAGATTAGCCCTTAAATTATGATTGAAGTATTATTGATTAAAATTTCAAAAAGATTAGATAAAGGTTTGCTTAAAAACTGTGAGCAGACACCTGGCTGCGACTGTTGCAAACGAGAAAAGCACCATGATCAGGTACCTACTTCTTGCGCTGTTGGTTTATTCTGCTGTAGCCCAAGAGTTCAACGTCGACGATCTGATCGACGAAGACTATAATGAAGAGGACTTTTGGGCTGGACAAGATAATATCGATGACCGTCTAAAAACGGTGAGTATCTGATTTCGTACATTTCTACTATTAATTCTATGACCCTCACATAACAACAAAATTACATATAATTACTCACTTCATTGCAGATTATCCAAACAAAACCTAAAGCTGCTGGCTATCCCTTGGAAACTCATTTTGCTACTACTGAAGATGGGTATATTTTGACAATTCATCGTATTCCATTCGGTTCATCGAACGCTGGAGTGAAAAATAAACCTGTTGTCTTTTTGCAACATGGATTACTTTCGTGCTCTTACCATTGGCTCACACTTGGACCTGAGAAAGGCCTTGGATATGTTTTGGCGGATGCTGGGTATGATGTTTGGATGGGAAATGTAAGGGGAAATACCTACTCCAAAAACCACATCAAACTCAACCCGCGAAAGTCTGACTTCTGGAATTTCAGCTGGAATGAGATTGGATACTATGATCTTCCAGCCATGATCGATTATGTTCTCAAAATCACAGGACAATCAGCTTTGAATTATGTTGGACACTCTCAAGGAACTACATCTTTCTGGGTTATGGCATCGTCTCGACCTGAGTACAATAGTAAGATCAAGGCAATGCATGCTCTTGCTCCAGTCGCGTTCATGTCTAACATCGATAATCCATTTTTGAGAATTTTGGGCCCTGCATTAGGAAACTCTAGAACTGTGAGGTTACTAATTGGCGGCAATGAGTTCTTCCCGAACAGCAAAGTACTGTCTGCAGTCGGGGGCCTGTTTTGCAAAGATGGTTCAATATTCCAAGGTTTATGTACCAATGCTTTGTTCATGATCGCTGGATTCAGTCATGATAACATGAATACCGTAAGTTCCGTAATAGCAGATATTGAAAAAGTGATAGTAAATGATAAATATTTTCTTTCAGACTCTGCTCCCAGAAATCCTTCAAACTTCGCCTGCTGGTGCATCAAGCAATCAACTTATTCATTATGCACAAGGCATCGCATCAGGAAAGTTCCGCAAATATGACTACGGACTCACTACAAATTTGATTAAGTATTTGAGTTCCAGTCCTCCGTCTTACGATTTAGACAAAATATCCGCTCCAGTGCATTTGTACTATTCAAAGAACGATTGGTTGACATCTGTGAAGGATGTACAAATCTTGGGTTCAATGTTGCCCAATATGGTATTCAAGAAACTGGTTCCACATGAGACTTTTAATCACTTGGACTTTATGTGGGGGGCTCATGTGGTCTCACTTTTGTATGATGATTTGTTGGAAAATATTCGAAAATATAGGTAAACCCATGGAACGAAACAAGATTAGTTTTTTATTCGCGACTGTAATTTCGATTGAAATCTTTGAAAGGGTGGATCGCAAGTATTAAAAGTTATGTGTGATATTTTAAGCGGTGTTTGCAGAAATTTATCGGTTGTTCATCAGAGATCTCGGAATGCGTATATTTAGTATTTCGGAATATGCACCACAACAAATCTTCTGATTAAATTCTATAGAAAAGTGAAAACTCATTTTGCTACGGTGAAGCTTCGTCAAACTATTGGATGGAGGCTGAGTCTACTACTTCCGCACGCAAAAGTGGAAGGTGTTTTTTTTGTGGTAGGGAGGTGAATGCCCATTTACGCACAGAGTGTGGGACTCCCATGCTCGCAAGAAGGCGACTGGACTACTCACTAAACACCTGCCTTGTCAACCTGAGAACCTAGCCTGGGACCGTTTGACATATTACTTTGGGGCAGGTCTCTTTTTGTTATGCCGTGAGACGCCTTCAAGCTGGGGGATCCCTCTTCTAGCAGCAGGAGAGAGAAGAAGAGGAAGTGCCAGACAAGCAATCCCCAAGCACCGACCTTTCCGGCTGTTGTGAGTTCCTTTTATCTTTAAGGACTGCCTGGACATAATGTGCCACCTGGTTCCATTTGTAAACCGATCCAAGCATCCCCGCGACTATAATATCTAGGGTAAGCTCGCCCGTTTTCCTGTAGGGGTCCCGATGCAGCCTGTCCCATTTTTTATAAGCATCGTCTTTCTCTCCTGGGAATGACCGAAAATCGGGGGCCGTGACATAGCAATCTTGTGCAGGTAAGATTGAAAACATCCATGCCTGCCCAAAAGGTGGGTCAGGTAGATGTTAATCTCAGCATGCCTTTGAATTATTTTGAAAATTGTTAAAGGATATATGAGTTGAACTAGGATTGGTAAAACCGTAAAATAATATTCTTGCCTCTGCACCGGCATTTGCAAAGATTGTGGCAGTCAGATAGATAGCAGGGACTTCAAGGCTTTTTTGCTCTGAGTGTTGAGTTCCTAGACATGCAAGACTTCTTGACTACCCACAAAATACCTTCCCTGTCAACCTGAGAACCCAGATAAGAACGGTTTGCCGCACTATTTTGAGCTTCCCTTCGTTTTTCTACTGCTTGTGGCGCCGTTGAGTTACAGGAGCAACTTTTCTAATGGCAATGGAGGTAGGAGAAGAAGAGAATACTAAACAAGTTGGATAGTTTTGTACTCAATATACGATATGCAGTAACGAACTCGAATAAAGTTAAGAAATATGTCAAAGTGGTGTACATGTTCAAAAGAAAATCCACGGTTGCTTCACTTTCAAAGGTCGCCATTTTGTGGCAGTGTAATAACTATCTGCGTGGTGCAAGTTGCTAGAGTAGCACTGTGTAACCAAAGGTCTCTAGTTCGAATTTTCTCAAGTGCCGATACACTTGATCAAGATGATGAGATACTCTAACTTCTTGCTTCTCTAAGTAGTGCTAAGGCAAATTAAAAAAAAAAAAAAATACTCACATCATGACTTCCCAAAAATATTTATGATTTCATCTTATCTGAAAGTTTCGAGAAGATCAAATCAAAACCGCAGTGTTTGATTCGATGGAAAGTTCATAGAATACCAAAACCGTGTAGTGCTACTATTTTAATTCGAGAAATTTCTAATACAGTAGAACTCCAATTATCCGAATTAATGGGGACCGGGACTCATTCGGATAATCAAATATTCGGATAATCGGATTTTTAAAAAAAAAATTGCCATTGGAGAGAATAAAAGCTACGTTTTAATATTGCACTATTTTTTTATTGAATTAAATGAAAGAAACATGAAATTTTCACATGTTTTAAATATAAATAAAATGTACTTATGTACAAGTTTAGAAATAAAAATCATTGTTTTTTAAACATCTCCGTCAATGTAAGCTGTTTTTCGGTCTTCAACCGTTTTCGGGCAGCCAGGTCACGCATTCGCTTGACGGTGAGCAGTTGCAAGTGGTCACACTCGGGCTGACGCTCCATCCACTTCAAAGCAGTCTCGAGGCCGGCAAATGCTTCACTGGCTGATGGTCCAGCGTCTACTTCAACATCAGCAGAAAGTTCTTCTTCCACTTCCACTTCAACATCTTCTCTCACACTTACAACAATTTCATCGTCATTGAGAATTTGAAAACCAGGGTCAGACGTGTCACAAGCCATCCACTCTCCTGCATCTTCAGCACTTACTTCTGTACAACCAGGAATTTTTACAATCATTTTTCTTATTTCCTCTAGTGACAACGCATCTTCATCATCATCATCCTCTCCATATTCTTGTTTCTCATTTTCTTCAGATTCTTTTTTTTTGTTCTTCTCAGACGGTAGGCCTTTCAGTTTATTCCACGCACGTCTTAGCGTCACTGCCGTAACCAAACTCCAAGCTTCCGCTACCATGTAACAGCAGTCCTTTAAATTTATTTTGCTATGATTTGCCAAAACCAATTCTTCATCTTCAGCACCTTCGATCAGCAGTTTTCTCAGCAGTTGCCTTCTGTAATGGCGCTTCATTGTTTCAATAACAGACTGGTCCATGAGTTGCAGCAAACTTGTAACATTGGGAGGCAAAAACGTCGTTTTAAACTGCCCATTCTCTCTTTCCAACAGCTCTGCTGTAGGATGAGTGGGTGCGTTATCAACAATTAAAAGCACCTTACTGCCTTCTTTTCCCACCGATTTTTGGTGCTTTTTCACTTCAGGAATAAACACTTCATCATACCATTCGGTAAACAAAGCTGCAGTCATCCAGGCCTTGGGTTGACTTTTGTAGAAGAGTGGAAGTTTTTTTACGTTTTTAAATGCTCTTGGATTTCTTGATTTTCCTATCAAAAGAAGTGGCAGTTTATGATTTCCAGTGGAGTTGGCACAGTTAAGCACTGTAACACGTTCTTTACTGACCTTATGTCCAGGGGCACTAGATTCCCTTTTAGAAGCCAAAGTGGTTTTTGGTAATGCTTTCCAAACAAGGCCAGTTTCATCGGCATTATAAACAAACTCCGGATCATAGGATTCTGATGCAGTTTTAAATTTTTCAATAAAATTTTCAGCAGCTGCAGAGTCTGCTGAAAGCTTCTCACCAGCCAAATCTAACTCGCGTACACCATGCCTGAATTTAAAATTCCTTAGCCAGCCGTTACTAGCCTTAAAAGATGAATAACCAAGCTTTTCTGCTAAGATTTTGGCTTTTTCACAAAGGATTGGACCTGAAATCGGATTTCCCATAGAACGTTGCTGCAAAAACCATTTAAACACGGCATCTTCCAAATTTTTGTTGGTTGCTGTCTTCATTGTTTTCCTGGAGGAACTTCCATCTTCATTTTCAAGCACCGAAACAAAGTTCAAAAGTGTTGACTTACTATTTTTAATGTCAGAAATTGTTGCTTGTCCAACACCATAAATCTCAGACAACTTCTTACCCGTTACACCTTTATCGAGTTGCTCTATAATTTTCAGTTTGTCCGCTAACGATAGCACAACACGTTTTCTTTTCGAAGCCATGGTATAAAAACAATACAGTATTGTACACGCACAAACAAAAGTAAGCCGTAGCGAAAGAGTAGCGTCCTCGAGCAAGGTCAATAGCACACTGGCTAATCAAAACAAACCAATGACAGGTGCGCCGTGACTGCAATGCGCCGGAACTTGTATTAACTTGCCGTTGTGCCTACACACGCGGGGGGAAGTCAGTGTAGGCACAACGGCAAGTTAAGACAAGTCAAGTCAAGACTTAACGCGCAAACACTAGCTTCGCGGGGGGAAGAATAATAGCGCAGTTAGACTGTTTTTGGACAATTTTTTGTGATTCGGATAATCGGGGATTCGGATAGTCGGAGTTCGGATAATTGGAGTTCTACTGTAGCTATAATTTTTGTAAATATGACTCGATTTTCTTCAAACTTATAGAGCATTAGGAACTTTTATGAAATTACTCAAATATTGAATCTTGTTGACTTTAAGGTTATCTATACGATTTTAAGGAACAGCGAGAAATTCGGAGATCATACTATTATTAACAAGTTAGAGTGAATTTTTACTTCTAGGGTATTTGTTATTGCTATACTCATAAAGACCTATCTCCATGAATTTTTTTAAGGTTTTTCGGATCCTAAGGCTCCAAGTGGCAACACTGTTTTAAGACCTGTTTTGGGAAGCTCTCATGACTACCTACATGACTACCTTCAGTAACCCTACCATTCTGACATGGGGGACTCCACCCTTTAAAACCTTTGAAAATTCTATTGATACCTTATCTTACAAATGATTATCACTTCTGGTCGACCAACTAAGTTTAGAGTCTGTAGCTGCTACAGTTTTGGAGAAAAACTGCTGTGACATCCAGATAGATAGATCAGCAGGCAAACATATAGTGAACAGGCAAAACAGATTTCTTCGACTCAGGACCCTTGTGGGCTTTTTAAAAAACACTTAGATTTTGTCAGTGAATCAAAATGATAAATATTTCCATAAAGTACCGGTTTACATATGGTAACCAAAACCGGAAAGATTATTATCGTTGGTAGCGGTAGAACTGGCATTTGAACCATTAAAAGTTCTAAAGCTATGTTAATTATATTCGGGTTTTAGGGACTGCTTGCAGAGCTAGATAATTGTTGTAACTCAGAACGTCTCAACGTCAGCCCACGCTTCACGGCACAAACAGACCCTCGTCTCACGAGAAATCTTCGCCTGGTAGCCGATTCCACATAACAGCTGCGGAGGCAATTCCCTCGAGAAAAAGTCTCAAGTCTCTAGCTTCTCATGAATTAATAAACACGAGAGAACAAGGCAAACGCCACTACTGGTTTGTATTCAACATTATCATCAACATCAGTAGCAAAAACATCATCAGCACCATCATCAGTATCATCATCGACATCACCAACAACATCATCATCATCATCAACGACAACGACATCATCATTCATCATCAGCAACAACGACATCATCATTCATCATCTTTATCGTCGTAGCCGCGTACTTCGTCGTAAACAAAAGGGAGTAATCGATTTTGGCATTTTCAAAGAGTAAAATATAAAGACCAGAATTTTTACTTCCAAAGTGGTGACCCCAACTTGCAACAATAATGGTAGTCAGACGAAACGACGAGGAAAGCGAGCACCATCTCCCTCAGGAGGCACCACCAGCCGGGAGCCTACTACCGGCTCCTTCTGCCGGGCTAGTCCTGAATGGTGGTTCTTTCAGGTGGAATTACAATTCGAGGTGCACAAAGTGGTACGGAACGCAGCCAAGTACCATCTCACGGTATCATCGTTGGATCATGAAACCATCACGGATGTAGCGGACATTATCTATGTGCCACTGGAGCACGATCAACACGGAGCGCTCGAAGAAGCTATCAAACTCAACAGATGCTCGGCTACATAAATTGCTTACAGGCGTCGAGCTCAGAGACAGGAGACACAGCTCCTACGGCTTATGCGTTCCCTCGCTGACACACGGGTTAGCGACGATGCCTTCCGTACCAGATGGCTTCACCTCCTGCCTCAGCCAACCCGCCGCATGCCACTGCTCGGAAAAAAACCAAACGCAAGAGGAGCTTGCCGCTGTTGCAGACGATGCCCGGAAGTGATGGCCACATCAGTGCAACCATCCATGCATCCAATAACACCCTCATCTGGTCTCTCCTCATCGCGTTCTTCTTTGGACCAAGTCACTGTCGAGTTAGCTGCCTTGCGTCTAGCGATTACGCAGCTAACAAACTTGATTCGAGAGGTGCTTCAGCAACCACATGCCTGCACCAACACACTGCGGGAGCGGTCCTTGTCAAGAAACGCAAGTCAACGACGAGGCCGCTTCGTCACTCCTGCACCAGACAGTCGCACAGGTTACTGCTGGTATGACACCAAGCACGGGGCTCTAGCGATGCGATGCAAGCAGCCTTGTTCCTTCCCAGCTTTAGACCACACTACTAGGCGCTCGGAAAACTAGGTTTGCTGGCATTGTACTCAGCAGACACTGCCGGCAACACTTTGAAGAGACGCCTTAATGTCTCCGACCGCACCACAAAAACCAGGTTTATGGTTGACTCCGGCTCTGTCCTCTCCACCATCTCGAGGCATTCCATCGCTAGGACTCTTCGTAAGCATAGCCTTGTGCTACAGGCAGCCAATGGCATTGCCATCACAACCTTTGGATGTCAGCGGCTCACCCTAGATTTCGAGCTACGTTGACCACTCTACTGGTCGGTCATGTAGCAGATGTCCAGACAGTCATTCTAGGAGCCGATGCACTAAAGCATCATGGTCTTCTCATTGATCTGCGCAACTAGCGCCTCTTGGGCGATCTCACTTACCTCTCCACAGCCTGTGTCCTCGGTCCAGCTCCAGCTATACACAAATTAGCGCTGTTACTAAAGTGAAGAACATTATTGGAGACCAGTACAAAGGGATAATCGCCAAACATGCAGATGCACCCGCACAACCCGGGAAATAAGCCTCGGTAACTGACCTACCCGTCCACCATCAGATAGTCACCAATGGCCCACCGGTTTTTACGAGACCACGTCGCCTCGTGGGAGAACGCCTCACTGCAGCCAAGCCGAGCTCACTTTCTTGCTAGAACGAGGCATAATTCGACCCTCATCGAGCCAGTGGGCGAGTCCTCTGCACATGGTGGCTATCGGTGAGCTACTGGAGATCGCCGTCAGCTCAACACTCAAACTCGACCGGACCATTACCCACTGCCCATCATTGAAGATTTGATTCAGGAGACCAGCTGCACTGTTTTCTCAGCAATCGACCTCTAGTGTGCTTACTACCTAATTCCGGTTGCTCCTGAAGACGTATGTATGACTGCAGTCACCAAGCCCTTTCGACTGTCTGAATTCCTGAGGATGCCTTTGGGTCTACGTAACGCAGCCCAAACAATGCAGCGTACTCTGAACCATCTGCTGAGGAAGTTGGACTTCGTCCGGGTCTATCAGGACGATATCGTAGTTTTCTCGGCCAGCCATGACCATCACCAGTGCCACCTCGAGCAACTTCCCTCCATGCTGCAGATCTCCACGCTAACTGGGATAAATGCCAAGTCGGTGAGCCTGCGGTCGTCTTTACTGAATACCTCGTCTGCAAAACTGGATTTCAACTACCAGCCTCCAAAACAGGAGCCATCGTATCTTTTCCCAAACCGGCCGACTAATCCCAGCTGAAGCAGAATTTTCACCGCCACTGCATGCCACACGCTGCTGAGTCCCAAGCGCCACTATCGGAACTGCTTAAAGGATGTACAAAAAAGAAAGCACGACTCACCTGGACACCCGATGCTGAAGCGGCTTTTAAACGCTGCAAGCAAGGCATCGCCGAGGCAGCCACGTCAGCTTTTCTCCACACTGACGCGTCCAGTACTGCCATTGGCGCGGCCTTAGACCAACAACGGGGCGATAGTACTTGGGTACCAGTGGGTTTCTTCTAGAGGAAGCTCTCTGACACCGAGCAACACTACTCAACCTACGACCGCGAGCTCCTTGCGATCTTTGCTGCCATCAAGTTCTTTCAGCACATCTTGGGAAGAAGACACTTTATCATTTATACTGACCACCGGCCACTTATATTTGCTCTGACGCAACGCTCGTACAAAGCCTCACCCCGGCAAAGCAGACAATTGGA
Source organism: Odontomyia ornata (assembly GCA_963969285.1). Lineage (NCBI taxonomy): Eukaryota > Metazoa > Arthropoda > Insecta > Diptera > Stratiomyidae > Odontomyia > Odontomyia ornata. Next base: position 96,321,592 of record OZ017741.1, on the reverse strand, counting down.
CTTCATTGCCCAATTCGATTCGCGAGTGGAATACACACCAGGGGATAACAATATCATCGCTGATGCACTTTCGCGTGCAAAAACGGTCACAATACCCGCCACAATCACAGCTCAAGTCATCAGTGCAGCACAGAACACAGACGATCAGTTGCCCCACTTCCTGGCGAGCCGCCGTCTCAAACTACATCAGCTGGTCTTGGATGGCTACTCAACGTGCTATATGGAGCTTAACGGCACCATTTAGGCTTACCTGCCAGTTGCGCTCCGCCGTCAGGCTTTCGACATCGTCCATCAACTGTCATATCCGAGTGGACGTGCCACCTCGAAGCGCATAGCGCTTAAATACTTCTGGCCGAGTCTGCGAAAAGACGTACCCCGGTGGGCCAAGCAATGCATACCTTGTCAACTGGCGAAGGTGCACCACCACAACCGCGCGTAGTTGGGAAATTTTAAGATGCCGGATGGGCGATTCGACCACATACATGTCGAATTGATCAAGCTGCCACTGTGTGAAGGCTACGCGAACTGCCTCACCATTATCGACCGCTATACAATCAGCTCAGCCGCCTCTTGGGCACCAATCACGTCCCCACCACTCCCTACCACCCTCAAGCCAATGCATAGTGGAACGGATGCACCGCACTCTCAAAGCAGCGTTAAAATGCATTCCGGAGACATCATGGTTACAGGCACTTTCACCGAGCTTGCTGGGTCTACGAACCACATTGAAGGAGGACCTGCAAGCCTTTCCTGAAGAAATGGTTTTCGGCACATCGCTTCGGATTCCGGCGAGTTCATCGCGCCTCAAAACACACAGTTGGCGTCCCACAAAGTTTTTTCACCGACTTACGCCACCTCTCCAAATCGATTCGTCCTGCCCCGTCAGCCAGACACCCGGTTCACCAACCATTCGTTTTCAAAGACCTTCCCAATTATGAGTGCGTGTTTTGCCGCATCGATGCTGTAAAGAAGCCGCTCGATCAGCCATACTCCGGACCTCATCGAGTCGTCAGAAGGATCAACGCCAACACTTACGTCATAGACGTAAACGGCATCACCAAAACCCTCTCCGCCGAACAACTGAAACCTGGACCTACCTGGAGTAAGCCGATGTCCATCCAGCAACACAGCAGCCATACTCAACACCTCTGCAGGCAGCGACAACACCACCTCTGCTGCCCTCAGAAACAGCTGAACTAGCGCAGATTTTGCCAAAACAACCACTCCAGCCAACCAAGAAGAGAGTCACGTTTACACTCCTTTCGACGTATGCGAAGGTCATTGGGGAGGGAGTGACTGTGGTGACTCAATCCCAACATCAGCGCACGCTTCACGACGCAAACAGACACTCGTCTCCCGAGAAATCTTCGCCTGCCAGTCGATACCCCATATCAGCGGCGCAAGCAATTCCCTCGAGGAAAGTGATTTTGCTTGTGCCACTCTTCTCACTTCTCATGAATTAACATACATGAGGGAACCTAGGAAAATGCCACTACTGGATTGTAGTCAACATTATCATTAACATCAGTAGTAAAAACATCATCAGCATCATCATCGACATCACCAACAACATGATCATCATCAACAACAAGAACGACATCGTCATTCATCATCTTCAGCCGCCTACCTTGTGGCAAACAAAAGGGAGTAATAAATTCTGCCATTTCCAAAGATTAAAATATAAATATAGAGTAAAACTAAAGATCAGAACTTTCACTTCCAAATAGTTTATCTCTATGTTACAGCAGTTTTTTTCAAAAAACGTAAAAGCTACAGCCATGAAACTTTGTGAAAACGTCAAAAATGATGACTTCTTGAAGGTCTGGGTTGAACATATTTTTAGAGACCATAGAGGGGGTAATCCTTCAAACAATTTTTAGGTAAATTTCTCGAGAGAAATTTATTAGGTAAATTTCTCGAGAGAAATTTACCTATTGCGGAGAGCATCATATATATATATATATATATATATATATATATATATATATATATATATATATATATATATATATATATATATATATATATATATATATATATATATATATATATATATATATATATATATATATATATATATATATATATATATATATGGGATATAACGAAATTTGTGACCACGCTAGAGGCTGCAATTTTGCTTCGATTTCCACCAAATTTTCAGGAAAGGTGTATTGGGTAATTATCTCGGTTAAGTTCGTGAACCAGCTGTATCGGCCATGCAAAAACAAAATGGCGGCCATTTTAGACGGAAAATCGTGATTTCTGTTCTGACCAAAGTATAGCTCCGATTTGGATGAAATTTGGTACAAGGGTTCATTGATTTATGTGATGAATCTCACAATAAAAAATCCAAAGTCGGTACGGCAGAAACAAAATGGCGGCCGCTCAAAGGTAAAAAAACGTGCAAAATTTTGTTGTTGTAATAGTGGTCAAAGCTTTCTACAGATTTTCATGAAATTCGGTAATTTGATAGAAATTATGAGTATCTAAAGAATTACGTACTGGAGGTCAGGTTGCAAAAAACAAAATGGCGGCCAGTTGAAGGTCAAAACTTCAAAGGCTTTCAAAAGTCGCAATTTTGATCCGACATATATGAAACTTGGTTTCAAGATAGACATTACTTGGACCTACAGTCTTTGATATTTCGGTGATCATGCATTTGCAAACTTCAAAATGGCGGCCGTTTAAATATGCGTTTTTTTCATGTTTTTGTGGCCCTCTAGCGGTCACATTTTCCAACGGATTTTGATGAAACTTGAGATTATGAATCTCTGTACTATGTTCTTGTATTTTGCAGGAAATTATTAAAATTGAATGAAAAATAAAAAAGTCGAAAATTTAAAGCCTAATATTTTTAGCTGCCATTTTCTTTAAAAATTGAATTATTTTGCCCTGTCTAGAGTGAAACTCCTATTTGAACGAGATAGTACATTGATTGATGAGGCCCTAGCATACACAGATTTAAAATAATCCGAAATCAAATGCATGCATTCAAAATGGCGGCCCCCAAAGGTCTGAAGGCAAGTGCAATTCGCTATTTTAGTACCAACTGAAATACTGAATATTTTTCATGGAAACGCTTTAAATGACTTTACTTGAAAGAACTTATAAACCAGATCATTTTTAAGATATTATAAAATATTTTTAACAATACCCTAAAAAATTATAAAATCGTGACTTGTCTGTCTGTCCGTCCGTCCGCCCGTTTGTTCGTGCGTCATAACAAGTTTTCTCGCAAAGCACATGAGCTAGAATGAGGAAATTTTCTACGTAGGTCAAAAGTGGTGCCTCTTGAAATTTGCAGTGCAAGAAAATATTTTTAGGGATTTAAGGGGGGTCTCCCCATACAGGCGGGTCTCCCCATACAAGGGGGTGGCATACAATTTTTTTTATTTCTGTAGCCCTCTAGCAGCCAAGATTCTCAACAGATTCCGTTGAAACTTGAAATTATAAGTTATTAAGGCAAGTCAATTTAATATAATTATGCAAATCGAATGTCAAATAATACAGTCGAAAATTTACAGCTTAATATTTTTAGCAGCCGATTTCAATAAAAATTGAAATGACGGCCCTCACAGTTCAGAAAAAAATTGAAAATGTATATATTAAGTGCAACGCAAGTGCTGATTAAACTTTTATGGAAATCTTTTGAAATTAACTATTCGAGCTATTTAAACCTTTGTGTGGTTACCACTGTGAACTGTGTAAACAGCAAATGCGAGAAGGGCGAAACCGGTATTTATATGTTTACAACAATTTATGATCCGCCGATTTTCAATATGTAATCCATACGCGTGCAACTCAATTTAATTAGCAAAATATTTGCGCCTCGATAAAAGGTCTCTAAAAACGAACGTGACCAGATTTTTTTTTTATGTTAATAAATACCCATGTGGTACTACGAAAATTGCAGAAAGAAGTTTAGTGGTGCAAGCCAAATTCTTTTTCGAAACTTTACGCTACATACGAGAAATTTACCTTTCCGGCTGGTGCTGCCAACGGGGATTTTTTTTTCTTCAGATAATCGAGGGGGGTGTTATAAAGGGTGGTCCAACCATAATGCACGATGTTAATTGTGAGCCACACCTTAAAATCAAGTTTTCCACCCAACTTCATTTAACATTTCTTTGTTTCAGTGCTTGACAAATTCAACCATGGAAAGGTAGACAATTGAGCAGCGTGTTAAGGTTGTTGAAGGCTTGTACGAAAATGGGCGTTCAAATAAAAATGCAGTTCGTGCACTGATTTTTATGGTCAGCATAATCGACCAAATGTGTCCACAACCGGGATAATTGTGCGCAAATTTTAGCAAACCGGGTCTTTAGGAAATATAAAATCACTTGTACATGCTTGTTCAGTTCGTTCTATGGTAAACATTGCTGTTGTTTGCGATAGTGTGACAGAAGAACCGTCAACAACTCACGAACATCATTGATGCGAATTTTGAATAAAGATTTGAATTTACACGCTTACAAGGCTCAATTGATTCAAGAGCTGAAGAATATTTCAAGCGTCGGTAAGTTCGCCGAATGGTTGGTTGAACAGACAGAAGGGAATGGTGACTTTACAAAGAAAATCATCTTCAGCGACCAGGCACGCTTTCACCTCAGCTGATTCGTTAACAAGCAGAATTGCCGCATTTGGGCAAATGAGAATCCACGAGTGATTGTTGAAAAGCCGATGCATCCAAAAAGAGTGACTGTTTGGTGCGCTTTATGGGCTGGTGGCGTCATCGGGCCGTACTTCTTCGGAAATGAGGGCGGCTAAGCAGTTACCGTGAATGATGTTCGCTATTGCGAGATGATAACGGACTTCTTGTGGCCAGAAATTGAGGTTATGGACCTGGACGATATATGATTCCAACAGGATGGTGCCACTTGCCACACAGCCACCGAAACAATGGATCTTTTGCGCGAAAAATTCAATGGCCGTGTTATCTTGCGTCGTGGCGATGATAATTGGCCGCCATGATCATGTGATTTGACACCGTTTACTTCTTTCTCTGGGGATATTTAAAAAAAAGTGCACGTCAATAAGCCAAGAACAATTCAAGAGCTAAAGGATGAGATTATTCGCACATTAAGGACATTGAACCTCAATTATGTCTCAGAGTCATTGAAAATATAGACCATCGGATAGAAGTATACCATCAGCATTTTGGGGATATTTTGTTTCACGCATAATTGCCATAAATCCTTCTATTATAATTAAAAATATTAACATAATTTTCTGAAACTTTTAGCTTTTTCTTAATTAACATCGTGCGTTTTGGTTTGACTACTCTTACGCAGGATCTCAATGAGGTTTTTTCACAGCAGATTTTTAAAATACCTAATATATGTGGAGAGGGTAGAAAAGGGGGAATCTACGAGATTTTCACGTATTCTTCCGCGATTGGAAACCCTTGATTCGAAAAATTTATTGATCAATAACTGAAGATGAATACTTATGATTTATACCTATCTAAGAAGTAAAAATTCATCGAACTTTGCTAATAATAGTGGCATTTGTGAATTTTATATTTTCGCCAGTAAGACTGTATCAGCATCATGAAATTAAATGAAACTGGATATCTGAATAGTCCTACAAAAGATTGTTATATTCTAAAAGTTTCAATAAAATCGAATCATGTTTACAGAATTTATAGTTGCTTAAATTTTCTCCAATGACTCCCTGGGCTTTCTATTAAACCCGGCACTGCACTTTCCAAATTTTCAGATACGATGAATAACAAATATAAATTTTATCCGTATTGTAATAAAATGCCGGCAGTTAAAATGAAGTAGCACTTGCTAGGGTTTCGTTTGAAATTTTTTAACAACACCCTATTAATATCGGTACCTGTCCGCCCGTCCGCCCGTGAGTGCGTCACAATAAGTTTTTTTCAGGAACTTTTGAGGCTACAATGATCAATTCTGAAGAAGTCAAAAGTTTCTAATTAATGAAAGTTCCTTAGTCAAAAAAATTTCAAAGGCTTTTACAGGGGGTCTCCCCATATCAGAATCTGGACCCTTAAAAATTTTTTTCACCAAAGATAGTCGAATCGGGTATCATATTTAAAGTTTTGATTATATCTTTTAATATATGTATGTTATTAAAATTGTAATCTCGTTGATGAGATCCCCTCACGATTGGATATCTGTAGACCGAAATAGCTGAAAAATATCATGGAGACCTATGTGAGTACAACAACGACACATGCTTGAGAAGCTGAAATTCGCTAAGCTTTTTTAGTAATAGTATGATTATCAATTTTACATTTTCTTGAATAAAATTGCAAGGGTACCCTTAAATCCAATATAGTTTGGTATATATGTATGGCCACTTATAAAGTTAACACTCTATTAACATTTCAGAAGAATCGGATAATATTTAACGAAATTATGGCAGTTTAAATTTTCGGTGTTACAACAACAATAATGCTTGCCTATTGAGCAATATATGTTTCCAATCGACTCAACCGCCACAGGCTTGTTGGGATTAACAACAAAACTTCAGGAAGGAAGTATGTCATGCATATCTTTGAGAATCTGTTCAAAGAGTGTCATTAGTAATCGTAAAACAAAAGGGCGGCCCCTTTAAACGAGAATATTCAGCAAATTTAAGTTCTTTTTCCCTGACTTCAGCATTTAAAGTACAGGGTATTGACTCTTGCTGAGAACATACATTTTAACCGTGGAAAATTCATGGTGGTAGGTTTACATGCATTAGCCGTTGAAATTCACTCAACTTTGTTAATAATAGTAGAGTTTATAAATACAACATTTTTCCCTGTTAATTCATATGTTTATCTTTAGTTTTAAATTAAAGTAATTCAAGAAAAGGCCCTTATAGTCTGGAAGTTTCAATAAGTTGAATCGCATTCACGGAAGTAATAGCAATTTGAAAGCTCTCCGCGTATACGGTTTTCCTGCAATTCAGGCTTTCCATCAAACCAGACACTTACCTTTTAATTGGACTCTCTGCTTTCTAAATAAAATGAATGATTAAAAATATCTTTAAGATTCCATTCAGTCAATGGTTGTTATTGATATTGCAAGTCAAAATGGTATGATAATGGTTCTCTTGTAAAACGAGTATGTATCGGGTTTTCCAATAAGAGGTGTTATTTTGAATAGATCTTGTGATTTAACATCTTGTGACCTCTTTCTTTGGGGCCACGTGAAAGAGAAGGTCTACGCCAACAGCCCAACGTCGATTCAAGACCTCAAAGATGGAATTCGTGCGGCTATCGAGGACATAGGTCAGCCACTTTGCGATTTGGTTATGGAAAATTTCATGAAAAGGATATGGTCCTGTAAGCATGTCGTGGGGATCATTTGCCTAATGTTATATTTCACTATTAACGGGATACCTTTCCTTTCATAATGAAATAAACATCCGATCATTCATATTAAAAAATAGCATTTTCTTTTTAATATCAAAATAACACCTCTTATTGGAATTGGTTATGGAAAATTTCATGAAAAGGATATAGTCCTTTAATCGTGGTCGTGGTGATCATTTGCCTGATGTTATTTTGCACTATCAACGGCATACCTTTCTTTTTATAATGAAATAAACATCCGATGATTGATATTGAAAAGTGGCATTTTTCTTTTAATATCAAAATAAAACCTCTTATTTGAAAACCCTATATATTGTAGATGTTGTTGAAGTTTTTCTTGAATTTATTGATTAATGGTGTATGATAAGGAGTTTGAGTCAAGCTGTCATCGAGGCAGCACGGATCAAGCAGCAAAAGATTTTCGGAGGATTTTTCGAAGTATTTTTATGGATATTGAAATTTGGAAGAAATCGGAAACATTAGAATTGCGGAATTTTGGAGAAACTTGGGAGGTGTAGTAAATTTTTTTTTTGAAATTTTGAAAAAAGAAAAGGAGTTCAAGCGCCTGAGCAAGGCACGTAGTGCAAGCAGGAGTTGGAAAACAAGTGATAGGGGTTGAGAAAAGAAGTTGAATTGGAGTAATTGGAGAAAACCCAAAAACAAAGAAAAGATTAAGGCTATTTTTATGTGTGATTATTTTTCTTTAGAGTGTAATTATTTTGGATTTTAATTTTTTTATTACTAGGCAATAAAGGCTTCCGTTTTCACTTTCTTTCATTTTCCTACGACAATATTCCAGGTTCTGTCTTGGGATCAGTGGGTATGGGGGAAAATAATGAGTATGGGGAGCCCTCCGCCGCTAAATTTACCTTCACGCGGAAAGCGAGGAAAACTTGCAGCGTTTGTGCAAAAAATTCGGGGAGGATATAAAGGAGTTTATTCTGGACTTGCTTGCTAGTTGCAAGATGCAACTGCAAGTGCCGGAAGTCTCCAGTGACATGAAAATGGACGAGGATGGAAGTTCCACGGACAGTGGTGACGAGGAAGTAGCCAGAAAGAGGTCTCCTATGCAGGAGACTACCGGAATGGTATCGAAGACCCTTGAAGTGAGCGAGCGGGATGTTCCCCAGCTGAAAAAGGTGGCAAAAATAGCTTCCGCTGGTTTCTCGGGGACCATACCCAAGCGTGGTGGAATGAGAGAAATAAAAAGAAATCGAAGCCCAAGCAGCCAAGCGTGGCTGCTACCAGAAAAGAGAGGGTGCCTCTGATTGTGTGCTATAGGCTTGATCTGAAGACTTTCAGAGATAGCATCAAAAGAGCAAGCGCACGAAACTCTGAAGAGCAACCAGAGTTCAACGTGCTGGTGATCAAACTTCGCTCCGCCCTAAAATGGCTGAGGACCAAAGCAGCCTTTTTAATTTTCTGAAGTGTGCAAAGGTGGCTTGCTCCTTCTCAAAAGCGTGCACATCTCATATGATGAGAACGATCTTGTGGCTGAGCTGAAGGAACATCTCGGAGAAGATATCCTTTCAGCAAAATAGTCCTCCACTATAACCTCTGGGAGGGGAAAAAGGACGCTTCCATCTTTCTTAGTCCAGTTCAAACCGGTCTTTGATGTGATGAAAGCAATGGACATAAAGTTCCTATTATATCAGAAGAAACAATGAGGCCGTCTGCAGAAAAATTGCACTTCCCAGTACTTCAACTGTCGAAGACTTGGCCATGTCGCTTCCAACTGCGGACTTGGAGTTAGATGCGTAAAATGCAGCAAGCAGCATAAGTCCATTGAATGTTCAATCTCGAAGGACGAGAAACAAGACGAGATCTTCTGTGTCAACTGCAATGCTAAAGGGCACACTGTGAGTGTCAGAGGTTATCCTAAAGCAAAAGAAGTTGAAGAGAGGAGTATGATTCTCCAAAAGGAGGGAAGGAAGGATTTCATCACCGCCTTTATAAAAAAAAATGTGCGTGAAGGGGTCTCGTACTTAAGCCTTTTGCAAGTTGCAAAGAAGCAGCCCGCACCTCAGCCTATCTGGTATCCCAAGCAGCAACCAATGCAGCAACCCCAGTAGTCACAGAATGATCCAAATACGGTTTTGGGCACTGACTCCCAACAATTTTTCGGGTGTGACTTATTCACACTCATTCGAAAAGTGGACTCTTTTATCGCTTACTATAAAAACTCACTAGTCCTAGTGAGAAAAAGGCAGCGTACTTAGAATTCGCCCTCAAAGTATGTTGTCGTGATGAGTTTTATTAAATTGTCCATTCTCAACATACATATGTTCACTAGCCCCACGCTATAAAAGGAATTTTGTTCAAGAATACTTGAACGCCCATAGACCAGACTTCTTGTTTACGTTGGAAACAAGAATCAAAGAAAGACACAGATTTCATCTGGGAAAATACAAGATCATTAGGCGTGATGATCCAGAGGGAAGTCTTGGCGTTGCTATGGCTCACAAAGATCACCTGCAAGCCAAAAGCCACTGCCTTCCAGGTCTGAAATGTATTAAAGTAAAAATAATAAGCTCCATACTGGGAGGGTGCACCTTGAGGTTCGTGGGGATCTATGTTCTACATGGATATTCGGTGAGGGAACTCATTGATACTTTGGATACAGTGCTTACTCTGTGCAAGGAACTCGATATCTATGCCATGAGAGGTGATTTCAATGCGAAGCATCACTTATGGGGAAATAGTGCATCTAATGCCTATGGAATAGCTATCTCTAACTGGGTTTAATTAAACATTGATCTCATACTGATTGCCCTGAAAGAGCCTTCCTTTCGGTGAAGCTCATCTATTATTAACTTCTTTTTTCTGTCTGCCAATCTAGTAAATCTCTCCCACAGTTGGAAGAATTCCGAGTGTGGAGTTCTTGACGCCAAGTCTGACCATCTTTTGGTTGAGCTAACCTTAAGAGAGAAAAAGGGTGTGAAACTTAAGGTTGCAGATCCTCAACTTTTCATTCCATACACGCGAATCCATTGAGCAGCAGTGAGTGCTGATCTTGACGGAAAGATCGACAATCTTTCTATTCCTGAAATCAATGGAGGAGTCGCATTTAAAAATTCAACCCTGGATACAGTTGTCTCAAAGATCTTCATGAAGAGATCCTCGATGAATTACCTTTATCCAGATTTACCAGAAGACATCTTGGAGCTTCATCGTAGACGTAGTCAGCTTAGAAAGCTACTCGCAAGATTCTACCACCGCAATTTAAATATGGCCAACTGGGAGTATGAACGTATTCATCTAGTGATTACGTTTCTAAACCGAATGATCTCGAGGAGAGCCACGGCTTTTGCTAACGAGGGATATGAACATGCCCTGAAAAGTATCAAGCCAGGTCCCTGTATGTTTCCTCATATCAATAGGATAACAGGCAGAATAAGGCAACCCATGGTCCTCACTTATGATGGATGCTAGTGCTAATGGATTGACAAAGCTATCGCTGACTCTATCGCAAAACATTTTGCGAAAGTTCTTCAACGAGAGGAAGCAAGTGAGGACTCTTCCATTACCTCGTTAGTGAGCGGCATCACAACGAATTTTGACAGGGTCAATAACCAATTGTGCTTGACCAGGTTCTCTGATTCAAATCCCGCTGGTGCAAATACTGGCCGTGGTCTATTTGTCAGTCCTGAGAGACTTACTTTGTTGGCACTGGAGCGAAATTCCAAAAAATCGGCAGGGGCGGATGGAGTCTCCAATTATATGCTCAAAAGGCTTCCCCATGTTTTCATTGTTCTCCTCGCAATAATTGCATGAACATTTGCTACTTCCTTCAGCAAAGGAAATGCGCAAAAATATTTGCAATACCCAAGAAGTCGAGCAATACTGACGTAGTCGAAACTCGTCCGATTTCGCTGTTTTTAAATATTGGTAAGCTGCTGGAAAGGGTGATACTTGAAGGCACCATACGATTCGCTGCGGGGGCAAGAATTGTGCCGAAAAGAGAATTTGGCTTCAAAAAAGCCCACCCCGTTGTGGATGCTATCACCGTGTTCCAAACCAATATAACGAAAAGTTGGCGCTACAATAAGCTTGTTGTAGCCTACGTTTGACTCAATATGGATCAATGGGGTTCTCTAAAAAAATTATAAATTTTGGCTTTCCGGCCCATATTGTATAAATTATAGGCAGCTTCATGAGGAGACGAAATGCCTTTGCGTCGGTGGTGGATCTAGGTCCGACCCATTTTGTATTGACTCGGGGGTCCCACAGGGGTCTATATTAGGCCCATTTCGTCGTGCCGGGCGTAAGAGATGAATATAAGCCCGGAATCTAGGTGAACCTCTTCACTGAAGACTTGTTAGTGGGGTGATATGAGCACAATTTGCGCTTTGCTAGGATAAGGCACCAGGAATACAGGGTTTTCCAATAAGAGGTGTTATTTTGATATTATAAGAAAAATGCCATTTTTTAATACAAATGATCGAATGTTTATTTCATATTAAAGAAAAAGGTGTGCCGTTAAAAGTGAAATAAAAAAATCAGGCAAACAACCACCATGACCACGCTTACAGGACCATATCCTTTTCATGAAATTTTCCATAACCAAACTGCAAAGTGGCTGCCCTATGTCCTCGGTAGCCTCACGAATTCCGTCTTTGAGGCCTTGAATCAACGCTTGGCTGTTAGTGTAGACCTTCTCTTTCACGTGGCTTAAAAGGAAGAAGTCGCAAGGTGTTAAATCACAAAATCTCGGTGGCCAATTGTGATCACCTCTTCGAGAGATAACACGGTCCGGAAACTTGTCTCGTAAAAGATCAATGGTTTCGTTGCTTGTGTGGCACGTAGCACCGTCTTATTGGATCAATACTATCCAATTCCGGCTATAAAAAATCATTAGTCATCCCTCGATAGCGCAATCCATTCACCGTAACTGTTGCTCCAGCCTTATTTTCAAAAAAGTAAGGTCCAATGACTCCGCCGGACCATAAAACGCATCAAACAGTCAAACGTTGAGGATAGAGAGGCTTTTCAACAATAATTCTTAGGATTCCCGAGCCCCAGATGCGACAATTTTGCTTATTGGCGAGGCCACCGAGGTGGAAATATGCCTCATCACTCAAGATGCTTTTTCGATGGAATTCCGGATCATTTTCATGCTTTTCAAGGAACCAATCAGCAAAGACGCGACGGTGTTGATGATCCACCGGCTTGAGTTCTTGTGTAAACTGAACTTTATAAGCCTCAAGACCGAAATCTTTATGCAAAATACGGTGCAATGACGTTTGTGGAATGCCTTATTCCAAAGAACGACGACGAATGGATAAACCTGGGTTTTCTTCAAAACTTTCGGCTACAGCAGTAATATTCTCAGCTGTTCTTGAGTGACGTGCACGGGTTTTATTCTTCACATCTCTAACTTATCCCAACATCTCGAATTTTTTCACCAATTTCTGTATTGCGGTCCGACAAGCTGCTTTATGACGACCCAAAAAAGTTCGAGTTTTACGAACCGTCTCTGCAAAATTTTCACCATTTTTATAGTGAATTTTAATAATTTCAATACGCATTATTATTATTAATGGTGTAGTTTCTACTTGTTAAATGTCGAAAAATGACAGCTTCAAAAGAGACATCTACCCAAATAGCGGGCTATTCAAAACAACACCTCTTATTGGAGAACCCTTTATTAGGAATTTTTACTGCATATTACCGGAAATGGGAAATCAAGGTTAATGTAGAGAAAAGTGGATTCATTGTGTTCAAGGGTCCCCACAAAAATGTTGGGCGTTGTGCAAGAGGCATCTGTGAATCCAGGATTAAATTGAATGGGCAGATGGCGCAGTGTTTTAGGCAAACAAGGTACTTGGGGTGGTTCCCGACAGGAAAACTACCTTCAGTGCTCACGTTGATAATATTTTGAAAATAGTGACTTATGCTTACCATTTTCTTATACGTCTTTTCAGGAAACATTCAACAGCGAGCAAGCGAGTCAAGATTTTGGCCTATAAAACCTTGATTCGTCCGATCATCACACATGTGGTGATTATATGGATTGAAGCACCGAAAATAAAATGGGGTAAGACAGGATTAGTGGAGCGGATAATCCTTCGGGCTTGCAGAGCCTTATACAGAAGGGAGGACGGACGGTCTTACCCCAACTTTCTCCTGTAGCAGGAGACAGGAATGGAGCCAATAAAATCGTACGCAGAAAAGCTGGTGGAATCAGGAATCAGGAGAGCCAAGGAACATTAGGCGGGAGTAGTCAGGAGAGCGACGGACAACCACTCAATGGATACAACGAATGAGTAGTTTTAAGGCAATAATGTACAATAATGAGTAGTCTTAAGGCAATAATGTACTTAATTTTAAGGAACTCAATTTTTAAAACTGTAGTTGTTAGAGCAAATGAATTTCACACCAGACTTCTTTTTTATAATCTATTAATATATGATAATGTTGTGGGTGTTGACATTTCGAATTTTTGTTTGATCGAAAAATTGATATTGTAATCTAATTAAAGTAAATTATTATTGAACTCTGGGAAAACCCCTAAGGTTCAACCCGCATGAATATTGTTAGGTTAAGTTATTATGAATTGTATACATGTAAAAAAATAGAAATCACCAAAATAAAGATCTTGAACCTTGAATCTCTATCGTAGGCTGAGACAAAACCCTTCTGTCATAAGCGTAGCTCTGTCTTCCTAATTTGTTTTTTTATGGCAAGAATATATTTGTTGTACATGTCATTAAATTTTTCTTATGGTATATCATTCTATGAGTCGGTATATCGGTGGTGAGTTACAAAACCCTTCAGGCTTGAGTGTAATTCTTTGTACCTAACTTATTTGTTTTGTATGCTGTGTTTCGAAATACCTCCTTGCCACATCAAATAGATATATATATATATATATATATATATATATATATATATATATATATATATATATATATATATATATATATATATATGATGCTCTCCGCAATCGGTAAATTTCTCTCGAGAAATTTATATATATAGATAGATATATATATATATATATATATATATATATATATATATATGTATATATATATATATATATATATATATATATATATATATATATATATATATATATATATATATATATATATATATATATATATATAAAGCAATTGTTGCACTATCTAAAATAGGATAGGCAATTAGCCCTATTCTCACTCATCCTATGCACATTGGCTTTAACCCCACTTTTTAGGGTTTTGTAAAATAATTTTACAAAACCCTACTAGTTTCGCGACCAGTCTGTCCGTCTGTCCGTCTGTCCGTCCGTCCGTCCGTCCGTCCGTCCGTCCGTCCGTCCGTCCGTCCGTCCGTCCGTCCGTCCGTCCGTCCGTCCGTCCGTGTGTCACAGGAGTTTTTCTCGGAAACCACTTAAGCTAGAAACATCAAATTTTGTGTGTAGGTGTAAAGTGGTGATCTCTTCAAAGTTCAGCTACAAAAAAATTTTGTAAGGAATTTAAGGGGGGTCTCCCCATATAGGAGAGTGACCCCCCGAAAAAAAAATTTCATTGAAGGTAGCCGATATGGGTATCAAATGAAAGGTCTTGATGAGAGCTTTTCAAAACAGGTCTTAGTTTGCCAAAATTTGCTTCGAGGGGCGCACAGGGAGGGGAAATACACGAAAAATTTGTGTCCCCCCCCCCCTCGCGATTGGACACCTGTGATCCGAAAAATCTGAAGAAAATCAGGGATGTAGGCCTTGTTGAGTACAACAACAACAAATACGTGAGAAGTCGCAATTCACTCAACTTTGTTAGTAATAGTATGATTTATCGATTTTATGTTTTCTTGAATAAAATCTTAACGGTACCCTTAAATTCAATGAAATTCAGTACACACATGTCTATTTATAAGATTGATTAACCCTGCAAGTTTCATAAAGATTGCATCATATTTAGCGAAGTTATAGTGGTTTGAATTTTCCTGTATTACTATGGAACAATATGCGCTGCATGTATTACTATGGCAACATATGGCTATGGAACAACATGCGCTTTTTACCGACTCAGACACTACAGTTTTGCTAGGATTTGCATGAAAATTTCAGGAATGATAGGCGTCGTGTATATCTTTGAGAATCGGTTCAGCTAGTAGTATCAAAAATCCTAAAACAAGATAATGGCTGTTTTAAATGCGAAGATTGAATAATTTGGAGCTATTTTTTCCCAACTTCAACGTTTAAGGTGCATGCTTTGAACACTTGATTCAATTGAATGAATAACTGAAGATGAGTACCTACAATTAATGCTCATAAGTGAAATAAGTCAAGGAGGTGGGAGAGAGCTCCTAGCAAAAGGGCTTTGTAACCATTCTAGGATTCGAAAAAATTGGCCATGAATCGATGATTTCAGCACAGGAGAGTGGCCCCTGAAAAAAAATTCATCAAACGTAGCCGATATGAGTATGAAATGAAAGTTTTCATGGGAGCTTTTCAAAACAGTTGTTGAACTGTCAGTTTTTGCTTCAGTGGGGGCACAGGGGGGAAATACATGAAAAATGTGTTTTCTCCGTCGCGGATGGACATCTGAAATAATTATCAAGGGAGATATTTATGAGTATAACAATATCAAAAACCTCAAAAGTCGAAATTCATTGAACTTTGTTAAAAATAGTATGATCTTCGCATTTCATATTTTCTCCAATAAAATCGTCTTTAACATGTTTCTTGATTTGATTCGATCTGGTGACTACATTTTGTAAATTGAATACAAAACCCTTCTGACATGAGCGTAGGTCTGTTTACCCAACTTGTTTATCCAACAATCATGACAATGTAAGAAAAGCTCGATTCCAATTAACGCTTGTTACTTAATTATCATTGGGTTTATCGGTAAATATGCTAAAATTATGAACCCTAACTACAACTTCAAAATATCAATTTTGAGTGATGACTAAATCTGTGCATCAGATGATACACACCTGCACAGGTTTTATCAAAAAAACCTTGAAAAATGGAGATAACAAGCAGCACAATCTATTGAAAATATCCAATAACCTCTCGAATTAACGATATCAAGTTGAAAGTTACCCACTTTGATTCGTTAAAAGACCGAAGAGAAAAATACGTAGATGATTGTTGTTCTGATTATTGTCTAAGTATTTAATTCCTTTAAGTCTATTTTATTTTAAAAATCAATGTATGAACTAATAATTGAATTAGCGCACTGGGAAGAACTATAAAAGGAAAAAATGTCGAAAACGAATTCAGAGATATTTGCAACAATAGCTTGGAAATATTGTAGTTCAGAATGATACGGTTTCTTTGTGTAATAGCCTTTGGCTGCTTTGTCCTGAGTCAAGCTGCTAGTCCGCGAGAAACATTAAGGGGTGCTGAAAGTGATTTTGATCCTGATCTTTCTCAAGGCTTAGATGATTACGACGAAGAAGCAGAACGAGAAAAGCAAGAAGCAATTGATAGAACTTCACAAGGTGTAAGTGTAATGTGTACGGATGGCTCTTTTGCAAGGATATCTCAATTTTATGTGATGTAAAAAAATGGAATCCCAAAAAATTTTATTTTGTTTTTCAGATTTATTCGAAGGTGCGAAGTAACGGTTACCCTCTAGAAGCACACACTGCCCAAACCGAAGATGGTTACTTACTTACACTCCATCGCATCCCATATTCGCAAAGAAGCCCTCCAGCTACTAACAAACCTGTAGTCTTTCTTCAACACGGCTTGTTGTGTTCATCCAATGACTGGATCATTCCTGGTCCTGGAAAAGGACTTGCTTATATTCTGGCTGATCTTGGATACGATGTTTGGATGGGCAATGCTCGTGGAAACTCATTCTCGAAGAATCATATTAAGTTAAATCCGAAGAAAAAGGATTTCTGGGATTTCAGCTGGAATGAAATTGGCTACTACGATCTGCCTGCAATGATAGATTACGTTTTAGCAAAAACGAATCAAGGTTCACTCAACTATGTTGGACATTCGCAAGGTACAACATCCTTCTTCATTATGACTTCACTTCGCCCCGAGTACAATCAAAAAATTAAAGCAATGCACGCTTTGGCTCCAGTTGCATTCATGAGCAACGTTCCAAATCCCTTTTTCCGTATTGTTGCTCCATTGGTATCGAAAGTTTCATACTTGAATAAATTACTTGGAAGCTTCGAGTTCCTTCCTTCATCAACTCTTCTGAGTGCCGTAGGTAATGTTATGTGTAAAGATGAATCATTTGTCCAGGGTGTTTGCAGCAATGTGCTGTTTTTGATTGCTGGCTTCAATAAGGATAATTTAAATGCTGTACGTATACACAACATAATATCATAATCTACAAACAGTCTAATATATTTTCACCCCAATAGACGTTAATACCTGATATTACTCAAGTAACTCCCGCTGGCGCTTCAGTGAATCAAATTGTCCACTACGCTCAAAGTGTTACATCTGGAAAGTTCCGCAAATATGACTATGGGGCTATGGTTAATCTTGTGAAATACCTTAGTTTTAGCCCACCAGAATATCCATTAGGAAAAATTACTGCACCTGTTCACCTTTATTATGGCAACAACGACTGGCTCTCGGCTGTCAAAGATGTTCAAATTTTGGCCTCAAAACTGCCTAACTTGGTCTATAACAGGGAAATCCCAGATAAGAAGTTCAACCACTTAGACTTTTTGTGGGGAAATAATGCTAAGGATTTGCTCTATGCTGATTTGATTGCGAACATACAAAAGTACTAATAGGGAATAAAATAATTCTGTTCAATTGATACTTTTGAAAATTTTTACAAGTCTTTTTCAGAGGTAAGAGATCATTTTATGTAGTTTAGATTGCCTCCTCATGGCATATACTATATAATATTAAATGACTCAGTGGGCTATGACTCTGCAGCAATTTCTGGATCAATATTTGGCAAATAAATTGGATAAACGTACATATAGACATGTGGGTATGATATTTTGAAACAAGTTTCATGATACAAAACATCTGATTCATAAATGGCTCCAATCTACGTATCTCTCCGCCTTTGCTTTGATAATACCTTAGAAAATAATCAAGTTCATATCATTGAGTTAGTTGGGTATGTTTGATTGAGGTTGACTCCCAATCACGCTAATCCAACTCTTAGCATATGTTCTCACAACGGGTGACAATATCCTTTGTCTGGCCTCCCTGCTTGACAAAGATAACCGTCGAAACAACAAGGCGAACACATTTGGCAACGGAGAAAGGGACTCTAAGGGGAGGGCCAACAGTCATGGCTTTTATTAACAGACTCCATAAAGCATATACAAAACACAGACACACTATACCAACATTAATGGCAAAATTATCTAGAACGAAGAAGAAAAGCTTGTCATATTTAGACACAAGGCTAAAACTTTTAAAAGGAGTCTAGTAAACAAAGAAAAATATGAGAACTGATCTAAAAATTGAGTTCAACTATTGGAAGAAGTTTTCAATCGAGTTTACGATGACAGGTAATACGAGAACCTTTTGAAAAAATGATGAACATCTATACTAAATTGTCATTCTCCTTAACTGTGAAGAGGACGTCATGCCATCTCTTGAAAAGTGAAAAGATAACTAATGTTACTTTAATACAACTTATGAAATTAGTTTGTTTGCATGGTTTCCATTTATTATTTTTATAGACTTCCAAACGTGCTGCAAAAAGGGAGGAAAATTGATCCAGAAAGCGGAAAATAGCAAAAAAAGTCCCTAGAGGGAAAAAAACAAATGTCGCAAGCAGATCTAATGAATTTTTTTTTGTAACGAGGAGGGGAAATCTGCTCACTCCCGCAGTATGCATTGCTCCTAGATTGCCCTCTAAGCACACATGTAATGATAATGTCTGCTGTTCCCACTAGATACCTTATCATCCGCTTGCCTGTACTCCTGTCAGTCTGAAAACCTAGCTTGGAG
This sequence comes from Odontomyia ornata, assembly GCA_963969285.1. Lineage (NCBI taxonomy): Eukaryota > Metazoa > Arthropoda > Insecta > Diptera > Stratiomyidae > Odontomyia > Odontomyia ornata. Next base: position 96,302,378 of record OZ017741.1, on the reverse strand, counting down.
TCGTTTGACTCATTATTTCGGGCTATTTCTCACTTTTCTACGCCATGGACCGCCTTTGAGTTACTTGAGCCTCCCCTCCCCAACAGAAAGGAAGGGAGGGAAAGAGGGAGCTAGATAAGTGACTTCTCCTCCAATGCCTTCTGATACTGTAATTTGCCCTTTTTCCTTATCAGGATTATCCGAACATAATGCATCATTCGGTTCCCTTTGTAAAGTGAGCTAAGCATATTTCCGACTATATTTTGCGGGAAGCAGCGCTCCAAGTTTAATAGTGTCCTCATGTTTCAGCCTATTCCATCGTTTGCAAACAAAGAAGGTATAATGGGTATCATTAACATCCCCTGTACATGCAATCGAAAGACCGTGACTTACCAAGGTAAGGCCACAAATATCCATGCCTGCTCTAAAGTTAAGTAAGGTAGCAATTAGTCTCACCATGCTGTAGATTTAGCTACGGCCTCAAATCTGAAATTAGCCACATGGTTCATCATCTCTTCTGTCATTCTGTCCAGATCACTGTCAATCGGTGAGAGAGCGCAGCGTTTCCATCTAAGTAATCTTTCCGTTTTCTTCTTTATTCCTACGAAGATATATATTTCTGTGCTCCCTAGTAAGAAGGGCATCATGAGCACTGCCTTTTTGGAGATTGTTTGACCTACACTTGCAATATAAAGGGGCTGTTATCTCTGTACATTTGCCAACCACTTTCGGTGCAGCTCTTTGCCGAGAGGTCCCCCAAAGCTTTGACCCGTAGAGTAGAACAGATTGCATGGCACTCATTAGAGGTCAGCAGAGGTTGGTTTGCCTTTGTTAGCCATCAGTCAGATAAGCTACTTTATGCGTGCCTCAGCTTTGTCAGCTATTACCCTTATTTGCTCGGAAAAACTCATCTTTGGGCCTATCAACATGCCCAGGTATTTCACTTGAATCTCTAATACTAATAACCATCACTCTAGGGATTGTTTTTCTGGTCCAGACAACCACTTTGGCTTTTATAGTACCAGGCTGAATTCGCGAGCAGTTATCCAGTTCTTCACTCAGCGTATTAGTATATTTAGTCTGAATTGCGCATGTTCCACTGTGCGATCAGTAACTAGCGCCACAACAGCATCTGCATGGTCAATCAGGGGTGAATCATTTGTTAGTTCAAGCCTCAGTAGCTAATTGTATGAGATGTTGTACAGATCAAAAGCAATGATGGAGCCCTAAACGATATCTGATGTAATTTCCATCCTCTGCCGACTCTTTTTCGCATCATAGAGCAGGCTACGGTCCTTCAGATAGTCCCTTAAAATCCACATGAGATAAGTAACACTAATCAAATACATTACTTGTTAAGCTAACAGGTAGACGAGCATACAAAGACATATCTTGAGACGCCCACAAACAAATAAAGCCAGAACATGTGGCAATACTTTAAAATTGTTGCATTTAAAGCCATGCATTATGAAATTGTTGCATTTAAAGCCATCAAATAGTCTGCTTTGACTAGTGTGCAAAAAACAAATGCATTGTTTATTTGAAAAGAGTCGTGAGTTTTATTAGGGATAACACGCTAGTAGTAGCTATTACCGACCATGTCACCTTCTCGAGTACCGATACATTCGATAAAGATAAAAAGAGACCCTCATTATGTCTAGGCGAAGGCCCGAAAGCGGTTGTAGAGCTAAAACAAAATATATGTGTATATATTTATATATATATATATATACATATATATATATATATATATATATATATATATATATATATATATATATATATATATATATATATATATATATATATATATATATATATATATATGCATGCATACTCAACACTCCCTCCCGCTGAGTGGTTTGCTACTTAAGGCCTATCAGCTTCGGGTCACACTCAAATTTAGCTTTAGTTTGAGCCTTTATAAAGATTAGTGCAAGTTGATTAGCACTTTCTACATGCCTCAGTTTACGGGTGCAGTGAAACTTAACATCAATTTGTTTTGTTCACCGATGAAGCATTGGATTGGTAGCAAGTTTCTCTGCTGCCACACCATTACATTAGAGATTTGTGGGTTGCCATTGACTACAACCAATCTCGTTCAAAAGTTGTTGAGTTCATACAATTTCCTTGGCTGCGTCATGTGCTACAATTTATGCAGCATCCTTTGTTGACGTTGCGATCACACTTTACTTTCCAGACAACCACAGTATCGGGTCCCAGTTAAACATGAATACTGCACTACTGATCAACCTTCCATTTACCCTGTGTTCCACACTTTCGGAATTTTCCCAGGGGCCGGTCAGCTGATCCGGGGCACGTCAGCTGAGCCGCAGCCTGTTGTATTCAAAAAACAAAACAAAAAGCAAATAAAATTTCCGACCCACGTGTTCTTTTATGCATTTCAGAACATGGGAGTGCTGCCAGATCCCAATAGAAAACTAATGAATGCATAGAACGATTTTCTTTCTCTGCAAAATTATTACTTTTTTAAGATCTGGTAATCCTGAAATCTCTCATCGAAGCACATGCTTATATTCGCGCCAATCCTCGCATCTGCGTTTACCACCTACCTGCTGCCGAGGATTTATGGTAGATTGAGTATGGATACTAGGTGAGTATACTATGCTACTGTTTCTTCGTCTGTTATCATTTGATGCCAAATGAACGTCGGAGCATTCATTTGTATTGTTTGATTTGTCTTGACCATATGTAATGCCGCTGTCTACTGTTGCCAAAGACATATAAAGTAATGGACGCGAAATGAGCTAATTTTCATCCATACGAGAGTGAAGTACTTTTACTACATACATGCCTTTCTCTCGCATGCGAATTGAAATCCCCCTACCTTTCACGCCGCTAGAGAATCTACACACTCAAGTGGCTCTCTAGTTGCTCTCACGAAAATCCCACTCCTCTTACACCTTAACCCCCGAATTGTCAACAAAATATCACCCATATGACTGAAAACATATGATTTGTGGATATTCAACATTAATGGGAAACGTCTAATCAAGTTGAATTTGAAATTGTACACAAAACAATTTTTTTAGGATAAACCGTGTTGAATCTAGTGCAAAAGCGATGCAAATGTGATAATTAATCAAACTGAAAAGTTTGTTACGGATCGCGAGTGTTTTTGTGTCGAAAAATGAAAAATGTAGTGACGTGTGTGGGATTACAAAAATAGCTCTGGGAAGCATGTCAAGGACGTATCCTTCGTAGGGTAAGTCATGCTCAATCTTTTACATTGTTCAAGTTAGAATACCCGCACGGAAAATTGATTTAGTTCAAGATGCAAAAAATAGTGGGAGACGTCACGTGAAATTTATTTGAAATTCGAATAAACAGCAAATAACGCACCAACTTCACGCTACATGATAAAGTGCTTCAATTCTCTCGAGGCATTTCGTATCCATTCTCTCTGAGATCTTTGACTGTTGCCAACAGATATATTATCATCCGATTGCCTGCACTCCAATGTTCATTTGATGGACAGTCCAATTACTTCGATAATATTGCCACAACATGCGAGTAAGCCAAATACATGAGGCTACCAACCAGTTGTCTGTATGAAACATTCACTGCTTTACTGCCAATGATTTCTCAATATTGAAACTTGACTTCAGCTGGCGTTGAAACATGCTTGCTACCCATTATCCTGAACTTTTCAATTATAGAGTTTTAATGACATCTGTACCCCCGAATTTTTTTTGTTTTTATAATCACGAAGAATTTCAATTTCGAGATAACCCTTCGCTTCTGGGCGTTTGATTTTAAATCGTTGCCGCATAGTGCTGGGTAAACTACTTACCTCTTCCTTTAATTTTTCAAAATGAGTCCATCGTCAACATATCATTAGTTTTCTCTTGTTGAAAAAGTAGGCACACGGATCTGATTATGATAATTAAGTCCTGTTGCGGGTGTTATCCTCAAACCAGACAACGGTATACTGCAGTCATTATTCTGTCTCGGCCTACATCTCTCGTGTCCATGTTGCTGGCCAGATAGTTAAATTACTTTCAGAGGAGCTTAGCACCCTGCATAACAAATGTTTTTCAGCATGCACGGAAGTAGATTCGTTGCTTCAATTCACTGGATCGAATGATCAACTTACCACTGAGCCTAGTTCAACATATCCTCGCGTATTGTTGCCCTCTTCTCCAGTTCCATTCACATCTACTTCGGGTAATAATATTACTTCTATTACCCCGCATCTATCACCGGCTACGACGATGACATCGATATTAACTAGAAACAAGTCTCAAGCTAAGCATTCATCACTCAGCAGTGCAAATAAAATCGCTTCCCCTGTATTGAAGTCGATTTCTTCGCCATTGCGCGGACCACAGCCTATCCGTCGTGATGCTATGGCTAAAAATTATACACGCCCGGTCATCTCACCAGGTCCTAGCTCGATCTCTACTGAAATCCAACCTAAGGATCTACCAGGTAACTCGTTTTCTCTTAATTCCCATGAGCCCGGACTTGAATATCTACAGCCTCTACAAGTTATGTCTCCGCTACCGCTTGTGTGTTTCACGATTCGCACCATATACATAGAGTGACCAAATTCATAATTATATTACACGCAAGTTCGGAAAAACACCGCCGTTCCTTGTATGTAGAAAACTTACGGATGAAAATCGCTATCATCATTCAAAATCGACGTTGACGCTGACTTCAAAGAAATCCTCTGCCAAGATTTCTGCCTCACAGGGGCATTGTTTAAAGAGTTTGTTTCAATCGGAAAAAGAAATTTTCGGAATCTAAAGAAGACCTCTGTCATCATGTAGTCTTAGGTAATGTCAACATCAACATGGTTCAGAGCCGTAGCTTACACTACCGCAAGGAAGCTAATCAACTACTATCTAAGCTTGAGGACCTTTTAATTTCTTATCAGCTTAGGGATGATACCGTAATATGTTTCACTGAGACGTGGCTGGAAACTTATATTCTCGGTTCGGAACTCTTTTCTGATCATATTGTTTATAAGTGTGATTGTGACCATAATGCCACTAACAAGTCTGATGGTGATGGTGAAGAAGTCTTGGTTGCCGCCAGTCATTCTCTATCCAGCTCCTGTATCACTGATTTCAATTTTTCCCATTCATAGGAATGTGTAATTGTCAAAATATTCCTACCGAATAATACATCCATACTGATTTCTTCGGTATATAGTATCTTCCTTGCAATTCTCTCTGGCAATTATATGAGTCTTTTTCAATAATCTTGCCTCCTATCCCATAGTACGTTACCCTCAATCCACAATCCTTGTTTTGGGGACTTCAATTTACCTACCATTGATTGGGTTGGCTCACCTGTTTCCTCCATCTATTCTACTAATTCTTCTTCCCTAGCTTTCTCTTCCTTTCTTACTCTCTGTGCTCTGTCCCAATACAAGTAAGTCCGTAATACAAATGGTTGGCTCCTGGATCTTGTTATGTCGAATGTTTCTCCCCATCATCTATCTGTATCTCCTTATTTATATCCCTATGTTCCTCCTAATCAACACCATCTACCTCTTTCCATTAATCTCACTGTTGATCCTTTTATAATTAAAAAACCTCTCACTGCCCCAAAATCTATTTTTTTCAAATCCGATTATGAGGTAATTCATTCAAAACTTTTGTCTGTGAATTGGTCTTAGTTCTTTCAAAACCTTGATTGCGAATCTGCTCTCAATAAATTTTATGCGCTTCTTCAGTACCGCAACTCTAGGTTTACACCTCTTCAGTCGACCCGTAAGGTTAAACTAAAACCTTGGTTTACGAAACGCGTTCTTACAGCCTTAAATGCCAAGATAGGGCACGTCATTAGTTTAAGCATTCCGGTACGGCAGAGCACAAACTTAACTATTGCAAGCTGCAGTCTGATGCCAAAAAGGAAATAAAAATTGCGATGATACATTACTGTTCAAATTTGGAAGCTTCCCTCAATGTAAGTACTGTGAAGTCCTTCTTGTCTTATATTAAATCCATATACCATCCACTGGGATGATATAGGATGCTCTTCTTCCCAGGCAATTGCAGATTTCGTCTTCTTTTCGTCTTTCTTTGCTCCTCCCACTGAATTCGCCAGATCTTACACTGAGAGCAAGTTTGGTTTTTCGTTTACTGCTCTAAACAATGACCGTTCTGAAGTTGAGTCCCAGCTTCATTCCTTCGTTGCTAGGGTAAGCCCTGGTCCAGACGGCCTACCAAAAATTTTTGTCAAGTCCTTAGCGTTTCCACGTTCCCCTCCCTTGTCTCTTTTAAGAAGGGGAACTTTCCCCTCTCCATGGGTAGATGCTCGTATTGTACCTATTTTTAAAAGTGGTGATCCTTCGTGTGTATGTAACTAACGTCCTATATCCTTGATTTCCTGCTTTTCGAATTTACTTGAACGTTTAGTCCACAACCGGTTCTCTGGCCCGTTGAGCTCTGTTTTAGCTTGTGAGCAGTAAAGCTTTTATAAAGCTCATTCCAGTTCACTAATTTAATCCAGTTCACTGATTTTGTTGCAGAGGGTTTGGACAGTCAGTATCAAGTCGATGTGATATACATGGATTTTACGAAAGCATTTAATTCAGTCAACCATCATCTTTTTTGCTGCAAACTTGAAGATTTTGGAATCTCTGATCCTCTTTTGTAATGGTTTTCGTCTTATTTGTCATCTCGCTCTTGTCGGGTTAATTTTTCTGGTAACACGTCTATTCCATTCTGTCCTATATCTGGTATTCCTCAGGGATATATCCTTGGACCCCTCCTATTCCTTGTGTTTATCAATGAGCTCCCCTCATTAATTTCCTCAACCTGTCTCTTGTTTGCGGATGATTTCAAGGTGTTTCGGACTATGAAGTCGCCCCTTGACTGTCAGTGTCTCCAGGAGGACTTGAGTGTGCTTAATAACTGCTGTCTGTTCAGTTTTCTTTATCTCAGTGTTATCAAATGCCATAAGATAACTTTTTCTTTTAAGCAACATCGTATTTCCTTCTCTTAAGCAACATCGTATTTCCTATACTTATATACTGAACGAGGCCTCTGTGTCTGAAGTTACCACGTATAATGAACTTAGAGTTACTTTTGCCTCCAAACTTAAAATTGACTTCATATCTCCTATGTGATTGCTAGGGCCTCTAAAGTTTCGGGTTTCATACTAAGGCATGTACAAAAGTTTTGTAATGTCTAGACTATGATTCGTTTGCTTATTTGTCTAGTCCGTGCTTTATTTGAGTATTGCTCTGTGGTCTGAGCTCTTCATCATTGCTAACTTGTGTCCTCGTTAGAATCTGTGCAGGGGAAGTTTACTCGCTTCCTATTCTATAAGCTTAACTTGCCATACCTCCCATATGAGGATCGTTTATCCTTCCTTGGCATTCCGTACTTTGATGCACGTAGATCTTATTCGGATCAGTGCTTTCTATATCGACTCTTCCATTATCAGACTAGTGTGTATTATTGCTGAATTATACTTTCACCATTCATTACGTCTCGCTCGTATTTCTTCCCTTTTTATCATTTCATATGCTCGTACAGAGCTGTTTTTTCACTCACCTATTGCACATCTCCTGAGAAATCATAACAATCTACAGCTTGGTCCTTTTCCTTCATCTATCGCGGCTTTCAAACGAATTTTGCAGAATTTAATTTTAGATCGCTGATTTTGCTTGGTAAAATGTTAACTGTTTATACTTTTTTTTTCTCTCTATCTTTTTAATCCATATTAACTTTTTTGACGCACATGAAGTTAAGGGCTTGATAAATGCTGCAATGAGCCTTATTAAGTCTGTCTTTAGATTATCTTTGCTTCGACACCAACTATGGCGTAGTAAGGTTGCTTTTTACAAGTGATCCAGAAAAATTGATGAAAGACGAGGTGAACGCTATTGATTTCAGCGTTTTGTTCAGCAATCAAAACAATGGGATAAAGTCTACAATTGGAATGCTATAAAAATACTCGTATAAGAAAAAATGAGTTACACAGACTCTGCAATGCTACCAAAGCTTATTGTTCAATGAAGCTCTAAACAATATGACCAGCAATCCACAGGACCGGTGTGGCCTGGGAGCTCTATGCCCATCAGATGCCCTGCTGACTTGAAGCAACGGAGGTGAATTAAATTATGCATATGTTTATTTTACTTGCGTTGAGAATGACTGCAATGAAGAGTGCTTTGAATGACCAATTTTTACAGTCAAGTAGCTTCAAGAGGTAGTGTTAACAATAAAACTACGTGAGCCATTGGAAACTAGCCTAGTTGTAGCTCTTCAAATGGTTGATCTATCAATGCCTTGCCTCAATACTCAACCCATCCGGTATTCACATTTTGGAAGGAGTGCTCCTGGCATTCTGGTAAATAATGAAGCTCATTTTAGCAAGCAGAAAGTAGATAACAAGCTAGCATCTGTATACAACCTGTTACGCATAATATGTGTAGACGCTGCCAAAAAATTGCTCAAGAAGTTAATGAATGGCATTGGACGATTCAATTATCCTCGTCGATAGTTTTTCATGTGCTATGAAATTCAACGGAAAATAGACGTACGGCGAATTTTATATCACTTCCTTATAGATCAATTTATTCTACATCGATTGGATCACAGCTTCCAATCTTTGGACGAGCCCAATTGATACATTTTGCAGCGCTGTGTGAACTAAGAACAAAGAATTGACCGCAGAAGTCAAAGCACAGTTCCCGACTCTTTTCTTTCAAAGAACTTGGCTATTGCACCAAGCCACTAGAACCAGATGCCAAGCCCTTATATTAAAACGCTTGGCCAGTTCCTTCCGCCGCATCTTGCATAGTCACAGCTAAACTGGAACTACCACAGCACTTGAACGTCATTTCATTGATCCAGCACTCCGAATCTGCAGCGCTGATTGTTGTCGTAACGGGCAAACGTGGAAAAATTCACATTTAACTACTCAACGGGCCTCAATGACAGCCTAGAACCCAACAAATATACGCTCCCAACGCCAGACAAAATTTTCCAAAGCTCGACGGTATGAACATTTCCAGCTAAATTGTTTTGTAAGACGCTTATTTTTAAGTCCATGCTGAGGAACAAGGGTAAAATTTTATGACGTTTAACATTCATCTCAATCTATTTAAAGCCAATCAGCTTAAACAAGGCATCAAAATAGCTCCAGGAATCTTCCAACAAGTTGTCGACCATGATCAGCACAATCAACACATTTGGCTTCATCGATGACATGATCTGCGCTGGAGTCGACAAAATAACCACTAAGACTAGCATTTTGAAACTTCAATGCATCTTCAAGATTACGGTTTCAAGCTTAAAAATCGACATGTGCAAATTTGCCACCTATTCAGTCAACCTTTGTGGTCACATAATCAATTAGCATAGTATTAAACCACATCCTGGCAACTTTCAATCAATTCAAGACCTATCAACCAGGATGAACGCTACGGAAAGCTTGTCAAAGGCATGAAGGAGCTTAGAGTTTGTTTGAGTGGAATCAGCAGCACAACACCGCATTCCACAACATCAAGAAGGTGCTTACCTCTGATCTTTGCCTCATACGCTTTGATCCAGCAAAGAAAATCATTCTCGCACCGGATGCTTAAGAATATGGAACGATTTATCCGATCATGCATTTCTCATTCACGTTCGATGCAGCCAAAAGAGATTACCGTCAGAGATGCGAGGAGACTCAAGCACTTGTTTACGGTTTAATAAAGTGACACTACTATATCGCTTGATACCATATAACAATTCACATATATCATAAGCCACTTCTTGCAATTTAGCCAAGAAGCTTCCAGTCTTACCTGTATTTGATGCCATACAAACAGCCACTCTAGTTTCTTCGTCAGACAGCAAATTCGTAAAATTCATTAAAAACGACAGCTGGCCATGGGAAAGTATCAAACCAACGAACGTGAAGCTGCTAGAATGTCCACCCATCTAGCGGACCTCAAGCGTTTTTAAGAGCAGGGATGACCAGCAGGATAACCCATCGGATGCAACAGCTGTGTGCTTCTATGCGCTGGACTGCACTTACTACTTCTTCGATAGCGCCGAAAGTAGAACAACCTGATTTAAAGCCATACTGCCGTAGAAATAGGTCCCCGGTAGCATGAATTGGGTCAGCGAGTTTTCTTCTGAGCACTCTCCCGGACACCTCCAACATATATAACGGGCGGAATGTAGGAAGTAACTCAGGATTCCCCTTCTCCTTGATCAGTTCGAGCTTCGCTACTTTTCAGAACTCCGGGAAAATTCCTTCACGCAGGCACGCGTTGAACGTTCTGAGCAGCAAGGACTCGTTTTTCTCTTGAAGTCACCCCCCCCCCCCCCTCAACGAGAACACGTCGGGACTGTGACTTCCAGAGCATCAAATCTAGCCTAATAAGGCAGTAACGGTTCATTCGGGGCAAGAGGGCCTGTATAGTAAGTAACCGGACTGAGCCTGCCCCGCGCCGTCAAAGCGTCTGCTAACCGGTATCTGGTGCTGTAGTGGTGGTGGAGGTCTAGGTAAAGGGAACCAAGCTGCAGCAGTTGCCTTCAAGCGCTTGGAGAGATAACATCGAGCGAGAGCGGAGTGCGTGTTCAGTTACGTCGTCGGAGTGAAAATGGAGCGTACGATCAAGCAACCGAACCAGAGTTTTTTAACCACGTTATTACAGGAGACGAGACGTGGGTTTTCGAATACGATCCTGAGACGAAGTGGCAGAGTTCGGAGTGGCACACAACGGCGTCACCACGACCGAAAAAAGCGCGCATGAGCAAATCGAAGGTGAAGTCGATGCTCATTGCTTTCTTTGACGTGAAAGACATTGTTCACAAAGAGTTTGTGCCAGCCGGCCAAACTGTAAACGGCCAGTACTACGGAGAGGTGTTCCGTCGACTAACCGCCCGGGTTCGCCGAGTCCGTCCGGAGATTGCCGATTCGTGGATCCTCCATCACGACAATGCTCCGTCGCACACCTGCCTGCTCGTCACCGAGCAGTTGGCCAAACAGTCGAGGGCAACATTGCCACAGCCTCCTTACAGCCCGGATATGGCACCAGCGGACTTCTTTCTGTTCCCCAAGATCAAGAGACACCTTAAGGGGATGCGGTTCGGGACTCAGGAAAACGTTCAATGTGCTACGACGAGGGCTCTAGACAGCATCGCGGTTGCCGACTTCCACAGAGCGTTCGAGGATTGAAAAATCCGGTATCAGCGTGTTATCGACTCCAATGGGGACTACTTTGGAGATTTCTAAAGAAAAATTGTACATATTTTGCCAATAAAAATTTTTCTGAGGTAAGTCCGGTTACTTATTATTCAGACCCTATACATACTACAGAGTGTTGTATCCATACACCGAATCTACACAAAGCCAACCCCTGCCCGTGACTTTGAACTCAAATTTGAGCGCTGTCTCACACCCAGAGGATGTCAGCGCCAAATTCATCAGCGAACCATGCCGACGGACTCCTGTCATGAGGTTGCTCGCTAAGCAACAGCAACTCGGCTTTTATTTTATTCGCAACTGCTACAGTAGGTTTTGAGCTACCGTACTGTAGTGCAAGTTTATCTGCAAGATAAGAATTATTGCAGCGCTGTTTTGGTGTTGGCTAGGGCCTGCTTGAAGACTTGACACTTTGCTGTCCTTTGTTGTAGTTAAGTTCGTCCACATTAATTCCAGTGTTCTCACATAGGACGCAATGCATTTAGTCTTATAAAATCAGCCTTTGTTTTTCAGTGTTCCCCAAGTCAAAATTTCAGGCCTATATGTTTTACACCTTATGATGCATAAGAGATAATTTTAAATCCTAATGAAACCAAAAAAAAGGTTTTTATTGATTGTCTCAACGTATTACAAACTGGTTAATTGTCCAATACCTGCGTAAGTTTGATGTAGAGTTTCAAATTATTGAATAAAAACATGTTACCCTCATTGATTCAATATTCATTCTTTCCATTATTTCCACTTGTTTCCAAAAATATGGAAACTTTTGAGTTTGGTGATAATTTTCCCTTTTTTCGTTTTTAGTCTCTTTGAAGTTAGAGAAAGGCCAGAAAGCTTTTGAAGTAGTGTGTTCAACCGTTCTTACTATAAATCCGTGTCGAAATTCAATTGAGTTTCTAATGATCAATAACCTGATTTAATTTACAAATCATACTCATTGAAGTTTGAAATTTCTCTTGAAAAGTAGTTCGAAACAAATTTTTATAGATCAAGTTTAAGGACTACGGTCAACAACATGGCGATCGATATCAATAACAGTTAAGATTTATGGTTCTATTCATAAATATTTTTTAAATTCAGATAAGCAGCTTTTGTTTATTAAAATTTGATTGATTGATTGATATCAACGCATGGGCTTGTGGCAAGTTGTGATTTTATACAGTAGCTAATAATAATCCCCCATAGATTTAAATGTTTAAAGATTACTGAGGCATATCAAATGAAGATAATTAACTTTTCTAAATTCGATTAGAAAACTAACTAGCTAGATACATATATTTGTAAATCTAAAAAGTATTGAGTCTTTTTTGTCATTTTTCGATTAAATATTTCTTTTATTTAAAAAGGATTTTATTTAAGTACATATTGTCTATTATTATTTATGACTTCTTGCCATTTTTTGGGTAGAGCTATTATTCCCTCTGTGTAGAACTTTTGTGTTTTATTGGCGAAAACTTGGCCAAGTGGTTTTCACAGTCCCTTTTTGAAGTGAATTTCTTTTCATTAAGGAAGTTTTGCAGAGACCGAAACGAATGGTAGTCTAACGGTGCAAGGTCCGAACTATACAGTGGATGCATCAAAACTTCCCAGCCAAGCTTCGTCAATTTTTCCCGGGTCATCAAGATGTATGTGTCATGATGGAAGACAACATCCTTTCTGTTGATCAATTCTGGCCGGTTTTTTTAAATTGCTTGTTGCAATTTGGTTAATTGCTGTTAATACAGAGCCGAATTGAGTATTTCGCCAGGTTCTAGCACCTCATGATAAACAATTCCTTTCCAATCCCACCATACGCACTGTAGAACCTTATTTGTTGTCAATTCTGGCCTTAAAGTCGTTTGTGATGATTCATCTTTTTTTGACCATGATCTATTTCAAACGGAATTCTCGTATCTTATCCATTTTTCATCGCCCGTAATGATTTACTTAAAAAATGGCTCAATTTTGTTGCGTTCGTGGCGTGGCTGCTTATGTGTCGGTCTTATTCAATTATTTGTAAGACTTCATCGACTTTTTCATGATTGGTCGACCTAAGCGAGGTGCATCTTTGTCATCAAAATTTCCAGAACAAAAGCGAGCGAATCATCCACGGTCAGGCGGACGCAAAGCAGCGAAGAAAAAGACATTTAAGGAAAAAGAAAACATGGTAATAATTTTCACCAGTTTTATTCTTCGTTTTTAGTGTTTTGTAAAAAAAATACCCAATTAAATTTTGTTAACAGCTAAGAAGTTTCTGGTTAATGAAAGTTTCATAGGCGAAAAATATTTCGAAGGCTATTAAAGGGGGCCTCCTCCAAAGATAGCCAAAAAGGGTATCAAATGAAAGTGCTTGATGAGATTTTTTGTTATTGAAATTGAAATGTCGATGACGTGGTAAACAGGGGAAGTGGCTCTATACAAAAAATTTGTGAACTAACCCCTCTTAAGTTTATTCAGTACAAAACCCTTCTAAAATGAGCGCAGCTTCATCTACCCAAGTTGTTGATATGTTGTTGCTAATCATTGAAATTTTGTAGAACAGCTTCCAAAAAATTTTCCCAGAATTGTTTCAGCATATACGGTGGTGGACGAAAATTTTCACAAAGCTACTTTGGAGCAGAAGAAATATTAAAACAAAACTCAAAGAAAATATTGAAATCATTCTTTTGAAGAAACAAATATTGATCCTTAACGTTTGAAATATAAAAATAAAGTTAATAAAATAATATAATAATCAGCACGACAACAAAATATAAAAAATGACACGTTTTTACTCAGACCATAGATTTCGCGTAGTTAATTGCAGTTGATCTTTTTTAATTAATGTTTAGGCGGAAGTTCTTTTTACTTGATAGGCTCTTTAAACCTCTTGTGCCAGGTGAGAGACTGGCTAACTGCTGGTAGTCTTAGTCTAGCACTGGAGAAAATCAAAGTGGTCATCCTGATAAATTAGAGAGTCCCCAGAGGAAGACCAATCATTATTGGGGAACTGTTAGTTTAAGCGAAACCATCAGCAAAATACGTGGGGTTACTGGTCGACTCGAGGATCAGGGCAGGGGTTGACAAGGTTGCTTCAGGCATATCAGCTCTGAGTCAACTTATGGCCAATGTAGGGGAGCCTAACCCATCAAGGAGATGACTTTTCATGAAATCTGTAGAGTCAGTGCTAGTGTATGGAGCAGAACTATGAAGCTATACCGAAAGCAAAGAGGAGCACTAAGGATTGCGTCTTCATATCCAACAGTATCTGATTCAGTGGTGGTAGTCATCGCAGGTGTTAAAATTTTTGCCCTTCTTGCTAGAAAGCACCACACTATCTAACAAAACCACGAGAGAAACAGTTGCCCACAACGAGAGAGAAAGCTTCCTCAATGATTGCCGGCAGTCCTGAGTGAACAGAATGAGGGGAAGATGGACTGCATGCTTTATCTCTCATTTAAAACTGTGATTTAATCGAAGGCACGATGAAACTGTCTTCTATTTGACCCAACTTTTGAGTGGGCATGGGTGTTTTCAGCCTCACTTGCACAAGATTGGTAAGTCACGGTTACCCGACAGCACGTTTTGCCCAGGAGGAAGACAATGCCTAGGACATATTTTTTGCATACTAAAGATGGGGCAGCCAACACCGGGATCTCCGTAAGGAAACAAGAGAGCTCTCTCCATCGGTTGATAAATGGAACCATGTGGCGCATTAATCTCGGACAGTCTTTAAAAATAAAAGGGACTAACAGAATGACTTAACGATTTCACGTTGGCAGAGCAAGTATTTAGTGGGTAGTTTAAACATTTAACATGCCTGGGAGCTTTATTAGGAATTATATTTTCGCAATGTCATGTTTCTCAACACTAAGGTTGGCAATGAGATATCTTATCGGGAAACGACTGGAAAATATAGCCTCCATGATGAAACAAGTGATAACGGCCAGTACCTGATTGACTTTGCATGTTGCAGGAATCTAGTCATACGTTCGACTTGCTTCCTTCATCGACGCATACATAAAATTACGTGGGTATCACCAGATTGCAACACACAAAACTAAGTCGACCATATTCTGATCACACAACGTTGGGCTTGATCAAATTAATCTATCGATGTCAAATTACTTGATCAAATTAATCTATCGATGTTGTATGTCAAAGGCGTATTCATTGAAGACCAGCCCGCTACAAAAATTTGATATCAAAAGGTTCCAAACGGTATCATGGAGGCCTTCGACAAATAGCTGGCTCCTAACTTATAAGATGTTTTACTGAAAACAAGCAACGAGCTCTGGATTGAAGTGGAAGTGGCTATTAAGACCGTGGCAGAACACACAATCGGACATCAACACCGACGCAAAAGTAGTGATTGGTTCGATGTTGAGTGCCAGAATGCGTTAGACAAAAAGAATCAGGCATACAAAGAATTCGTAGGTAGGAAAATCTCAGAAAAGTAGCGAATAAGATAATTAGAACTAAGAAAAGAAAATACTATGACAACCAATTGAGCCAAGCAAGCAACAATACAGACAACCATACAAAGTAGTGAAAAGCTTGAAACGTGGTTATCAGCCCAAAATCACGTTCTGTCGTGATGACATCGGCTATATCATCGCAGATAAAAACAGGATTAAGGAAATATGAGCATCATATTTCAAGAACCTTCTTAATTCTCCGTATAGCTCTAGAACATTGGACCCTATTAACGGCGAGCTTCCATTGGCCCCACTAACTCTGGATGAAGTTTTCTCTACAATTTAAGCCCAAAAGAATAGTAAAGCGCCGTGTATCGATGAGATTTCAGTGGAGCTCATCAAATATGGTGGCCGCAGTGTTCATAAAGCTATTCACAAAGTCATCCAGCACATTTGGCAAAAAAAACATATGCCAAACAAGTGGAGCCAATCAATAATATTCCTTATCCACAAAAAAGGTGGCAAGCTTCAGTGTGCAAACTATAGAGGCATATCACTGTTTTATACAGCGTACAAAATATTTTCATAGATCTTAGAAAATATAATGGGATTATATGCCAACAGTATTATTGGGAAATATTAAGGTGGTTTTTCACACTCAAGCAGGTACTTGCAAAATGCTGGGAGTTCAACATAGATTTTAAGTGAGTGCATTTTGATTTGAACGCTTATTTTCTTAAAAGGCTTCAGCAACCTTAATTGTGCACCTACCCATGGTTGAATTTGTCAAACACTGAAACAAAGAAAAGTCGAATGAAGTTGGGCGAAAAACTTGACGTTAAGGTGTGACTCATAATTAACATCGTGCATAATGGTTGGACTGCCCTTTATATATATATATATATATATATATATATATATATATATATATATATATATATTGTTTATATTGTTACATGCACGAATAATTCTGCGAGCTTCTGTTGCAATTGTTTTCACAACCATTTAGAACCTCATGATCAACAAAGTGAATTTACTCGAAACCACGAGAACCCAGCAAGCATGATCAACATCCGAAAGTGACGTCACTCCATTCATTAAGCTGCTCGAATATACCAGGCACCTCTCGGTAGAACATTCGCCAATGGGTAGAGACGAGGCGAGCTGAATGAATGGGGGGATTATTCATTAGAACCGCGATAGTAAAAACTGCGAAAGTGTGGAGGGAATAGAAAAGCGATATTGATCGAGTAATAGGAAAGTGATTTTCGTTGATTGTGAAGTGATTTTAGAAGACAATTGCGATAGTGGAAGTTAGACTTTTAAAAGTGAAAATTAAAATTGAGAAATAGTTAAATAAGTGATTGTGCATTTTTATGTAATTAAATAAACTCTTTTAATTTAATTTAAAAGACATTGCGTTTTTACTTTTCCGGAGCATTAAAATTATTAGCCGCAAACCATAACGCGTGACAGTAGTGTCGAGAAGTGAGAAAGAAAACTTTGAAAGTGAAAACTTTCAAACATTTTTAAAGTGCACAATAGTGAAATGTAAAGTGGAAACTGGTGGAAAAAAAATAAAAGAAGAAATAATAAAAATACCGCGAAGCTAACATCAATGAATTTACCATGGTGGGTGAGCCCTCAGATGCGGAAAAAGGCACAGAAGTTGGAGAAGCAGAAACACCAAAATCAAAGGAACCAGAAAATGCGCTGATGCAAATGCTGATGCAGCAAGAGCAGCGACAACAGTCATCTTATTTAACTGCGAAGCTCAATAAACAGTCATCCAATTTAACTGCGAAGCTCAATGAACAGTCATCCAGTTTAATTGTGAAGCTAAGTGAACAGTTATCCAGTTTAGATAAACAATCAGCAAATCTAGACCAACAAGCGAACGAAATCAAGGGAGTGCAAAAACAGTCAACCGAGATAAAAGCGGAGCTCGGTAGTCTGAAGAACCAAATTAAATGCGTAGAGGAAAAAATTTACCAGGTCGAGGAGAAGGTCAGCCAGGTTAAGGAGAGAATCAACTATAAGATCAGCCAGGCCGAAGAGAGATCGAGCCATGAGATGGAAAAAGTGAAAAAGGAATTGGAAGCAGCGAAGGCAGTAGTAACCAACTCACCAAACCCACTTATAACCGCAGTGCATAGCAAATTCAGAAATGTGAATGCACCAATATTCGACGGGCAAATGGTCTGGAGTGTTTACAAAACACAGTTTGAAGCTGCCGCAAGGGCAAATCACTGGAATGAGCAGGGACGAGCAACTGCACGAATTCTTGCACTAAGAGGCCCAGCTGCGGAGCTCTTGCAGAATATCTCCATTGAGTTACACTCAAACCCGGCGGCTATACTGAATGCGCTCGAGATGCGTTATGGAGGCAATCATCTGAAGAAGATTTATCGGGCACAGCTACGGCATCGGATGCAGAAGTCTGGCGAAACCTTACAGCAGCTAGCCCAAGACATTGAGCGACTCGCAACTTTGGCTTACCCAGCTTACGACCCAGAACATCGAGATGACGCAGCAACAGAGGCGTTCATTAGCGCATTAAGGGACCCGGAATTGCAACAAGCTGTGCATTTAGCTCAAAAACAAACAGTCAAGGATGCATTGGCTTATAGTCTGAACTTTGAGGCAGTGAAAAATGTGACTCGTACCACTGCCTGGGTTTGCAAGGTAGTGGCAGATGATTGCAGGTGTGAGCGCGTGGAAAATGAGCGAGAGCCGCAAGTAAATAGTACCCCTAGATGCTGGGATTGTGGTGAGAAGGGGCACCTGCAAAGAGACTGCAAGAAGCGAAGAAAACAGAGCCATTATCTAGAATGGTGGAGATCTAGACCGTGTCAGGAGGCTAGAATAGAAGCCCATCAAACTGAAAGGCCAACTTCGTGCGACGGACGTTGGCTAGGAGGATCGACATCCCCAGCACCCCCATCACCGTGTCAAGGCAACATCGTGGAGAAGCAGACTTATGCCTTCTTGGTCAAGTTGATGAAGAACATTGCACCATAACAAACGACACTGGTGCAACCCGATCGACGATCCGACCAGACCTAGTGAGGCCCCAACTACTTCACAAGGGCAGAGTTCATGGAAACGCTGACGCCCTATCTCGTCATCCATGTCCAGCCAACTGCAAGCATTGCCGACGGATTGAGGAAAAGGAACTGCCCATTGATCTGCGATTGATAACGGCCGAATTCGATGAAGGTTGGTCATCGGAGGAGATTCGAAATGCTCAGTTAGCTGATGAAGAAATCGGAGCATTTTTCGTATGGAAGGAGACGACTGGGCGACCTGAGTGGAAAGACGTTACAATGCATGGTGCATCCCTGAAAAGCTATTGGGCATAATGGAACACAATATAGAAGCGGGGGATAATTCATTAGAACCGCGATAGTAAAAACTGCGAAAGTGTGGAGGGAATAGAAAAGCGATATTGATCGAGTAATAGGAAAGTGATTTTCGTTGATTGCGAAGTGATTTTAGAAGACAATTGCGATAGAAATTTATGGACAAGTAGAAGTTAGACTTTTAATAGTGAAAATTAAAATTGTGAAATAGTCAAATAAGTGATTGTGTATTTTTAATGTAATTAAATAAACTCTTTTAATTTTATTTAAAAGACATTGCGTTTTCACTTTCCCGGAACATTAAAATTATTGGCCGCGAACCATAACACGCGGCAATATATATAAATATATATATTATGTTGCTATTTTTTTGAATGTATTTTCATGCATAACTTTGAACGGAGATATAAGGAGAGTCTTGTTTGGAGCAAATGAAATTGAAATGAAATTTTTAGGTATCATTTAGATAACACTAAAGGACTTTTACCGTTAAATCTAAAAAAATTCCGACTTTCACCCCAATTTCCAGCATAACTGATCGACCCATAGAAGGATTTTGACTGTAGAGGTTTCAAATGAAGGACAACATATTAAACTAAAATGTATTGGCTCAGAATTTCAGTAATTTTACGGACTCTGTAGATGTTAATAGTTCAATATGGTACATTGATGTCGAGAAATTGAATTTTAACTATCTTTCTTACGGAAAATGTCAAATATTATTTTGCACTCTTCAAGGATTTGATGGAAATACCAAAACCTTTGGTGACGGATGGTAAAATTAAGCAGTATCCTTAATTTTCCGCAAAAACGGTACATTTTAGTCAAGCATTTCAACATGATTTAGAGCAATTTGTTTTGTGGATTAACAAAGCAGCCAATCCGTCAAATAAATAATTCATGTACTGGAAGACACTAAGGCACCGCTTGGTTTGGGGTGCAGGTCAGAGTCCGCCGCTAAATGATGTTAAGTAACAACTTCTGTCTATCTATACTTACGGCACCCAAATAAGAGTGGGAGATCCAGGTGGAAGCGGTGCCCCCTCTTCATCGAAAGGACTCGCAACCAGGCATTAAATCATTTTGTTTTCAAGGTACGGGTAACTATCAGTTCTAACCAAGCACATCCTATATACAATGAACGTTTAACTTGTTTGCAGACTCCTCGTTCAAGAAAACTATACAGTAACAAAATACATATTACGGTCAAATTTTATTTTAGTTATATATATATATATATATATATATATATATATATATATATATATATATATATATATATATATAATATATATATATATATATATATATATATATATATATATATATATATATATATATATATATATATATATATATGCATGTGTTATATGGTAAAGTTATTTAGTTGAGTAACAAAATGAATTTAGGCAATAAATATAAATTATTTAGTTGAGAAACAAAAGCAATTTAGGCAATAAAAAAGGGCACTTACCCAATTTTCCTTCGACGAGCGCTCGTTGATGGGATGGGTAAGGCCTGCAAATACTAAAATTTTGTTTTCTTTTTCTCTTTTTTTGCTCTATTTTGAGCCTCTTAATACAAAATCCAAAGGCGGTAGCACTATTGATCTCCTTAACGAAATGCACGTCCAGGTTGGGGTGGGTAAGGCCTGCAAATACTAAAATTTTGTTTTCTTTTTCTCTTGTTTTGCTCTATTTTGAGCCTCTTAATACAAAATCCAAAAGCGGTAGCACTTCTGATTTCCTTAACGGAATGCACGTCCAGGTTCTCAGTATTTGATAACGTTTTCCATGTTATCTTATTTTTTCTTCTTTTACAGTTATAAAGGGGTCAGTAACTAAGCTCACAGATTGTTGCTCGTATATAAGATTGATTTCCATATAAATGGAAAACTTATTCGCTTATCCGCATACTACCAACGCACAATACAAAATTTGTCCTACGAATTCTCACCTAGAAGATGCGAAAGAAACAGATCGCGACCACTCCTTTACCCTGAGGAAGACAAGATTAATTAGGTTCAATCATATATGCCGGGGTAAATGAATCAACATTTTTATCACGCTACATTGACGCGAACCCGACACAATTGCCTACGTTAAATGCCAGCGACAACAATCGAATTATATTGAGCTTTTGTATTGGGGAACCAAAGAGGCATATTCTATTGCAGAGAATAATTTTTTATGATTTTTCTTCACTACTGGAATCTAACGACTGTGAGCCAAGTAAATTCATACTATCATTATAACTGCAGGAATTTTATCGATAATTTACCTACGACTTTTGCTGATTCCCAGCATTTTGCCGATTCCCAGCCTTTTGCCGATTCCTAACAAAAAGGACTCACAATTGCTCATTCGTTTACACGGCACTACTTTCAAATTGTGCTAAATAGATACACGTCTGACATCCTTCACTCCAACTGGGAACATCCTGAGCAGTCCTTAAATTTTATCAAAGTTTAATGACATAAGCCGCCAGAACAGCGAGAGCACTCCAACCAAATATTACTGAAGGGAGCACGTTGATGATTTCTCAAGTTTAAATGCACAGTCTATATCTGCGGCTAAGCTTGAACGAGAATGAATGGGGATCAACAAAACTGTTAGTTACAGGGGGTTGCACTCATAGAGTTTCACACTTTTACTATTTTTCTCATTGTAATTGAATCGTGGGTTTCCGATACTTGGCACTGGCTGAACAATTATTCGAATTCGATCCTCCACGTCCGATGTCCCGTCTAACAAGATTGTTTGCTACACTTGCACGTGACAGTTTTAATTCCCACGTGAAATTTTCTTTTCTTTCACTGCTGTGGTCGTTAACCATTAGAATGTCGCAAAAATGAAATCGGAATCGGTTTCCCGAGACGCTGTTCTGTGTGGGAAACATACACACAATTTGCCTTCGCCCGATGGGAGAAATACTTAAAATTCGTAAATCGCAGACAGGATGCAAAACGAATGTTGAATTGATTGAATATTCCCAGCTAAAATGAAATTTCAGTTCGAACGACAAATGACGGCACACAACCACGACAACGTCGACAATTCTCCCGCAGCTGACACACCCTCGTTGTTTATCTCGACGAGACACGTGCATACCAGCAACGGAGGTTTACTTGGCGAGCCCTCTGCATGGTGGCAACGGTGGTTTCTTTCCGATGAGATACCATTGCAAGCTCTTTTTCTAAATTGCATTGCAAAAGGATGGCCGTCATGTTGCGAATTCCGGCGTACCAGTATTCTTCCATTCACAATTTCAAGTTGTCGCCGTAACATCTCCAGCTTCTTTTGTGCACATATGCCTTTTCCTCGGTATATTTATTTATTTAGTTTTATTAACATTTAACTATTTTCCCATATTGGTTGTTTCCCCATCTTCTCAATCTTGCCCTTTTCCTTATTTTTAATTACAAAAAAAAAAATTTATAATAATAATCTCCATTCCTCTCTCCATTCATTACTTCCCATTAACAAAGTTTCATTCGATATCTTTTCCCTGACAAAACCTAATTCTTTCCTTCATACTAACTAATTTTATTCATTAGCTCCCACTAACAAAATTTTATTTTTTATACTAAAAAAATTCAGCCACGCTTCCCTACTAACAAATTTCATTTCCATGCCCATTAAGAAAGGCGCATAGTCGAAGTTGCTAGTTCGATGAATGGAAGATCAATAGAAGGTTGCTCCGTGGGTAGCGTCGTGCATTCTCGACCGAGGGTCCACTGGGACCCTGGGTTCAAGTTCTCCTGAGCGCAGGAAAATACTCTTTTTGGGATATCGGCAAAAGCAATTGTTTCCGTATACTCGTATATGATGATTTGCGTATAACCAAACGCTATCATGGTTATGCAAATCGCCATATATGCAAAATGGAAATTGTTGAGTTTGTTGATATGGAAAAGTCGTGTGGGTAACGGAATCGAAGTGTATTGAGCTTCGATTACATTACTTAGATGCAGCAGCGGTGATTGGGAATGAAAGGAGGGATTGGGCTTTTGGATTTGACCGCATTCAGTATTTGGTTTTTGAGAAGGAAAACTGAGTTTTGCGTTTGGAAGGAAGTGGAGTGGCGACGACGACATTGAATGGTGGAAAAGAAAAATTGGAGTTAAGAATTGGGGAATACTTAGTGGTTGAATTTTGGGATGGATGGATTTTGCGCTTGTGAAGTGAATGGATTTTTTTTTGGAAAAGTGAAATATTAAGAAGAAAAAAATAACAACCTGAAGCAAGAAAAGACGAGCATCGCGTGAGTTTTCTGAAAAAGTGTCAGGACGATACGATTCATGGTAAAATGAATGATTTTAGTGATTGAAATGATTGTAAACAATTCAAATTCAGGTGTTCAATGAACAACTGGTGCAAAAGTGAAAATTTTTCCGTACCGCATGACTGCCATTTCGGCAAAAGAAGTTTTTAGTGAATATTTTAAACATTTGAATCAGATTGATATAACACACTACCAAGCGCGTCAGCTTTTATACATAGTTGTTACATATATTTCATACAATAACGTGAAAAATGGCCTAGTTCATTTGTTGTGTTACGGCATTCAAATTCGGAAAGGTGGACTCAGTTTTCTGTCAACCTAAATCTACAAGAAACGTTTAAATCACATTAGTGGCCGACTTTTTCTTCATTTTACTAACTTTAATTCATAACCAGGAAATTTTAAAGTAACTTTTCAGTGCCTCCCTCCACTCCTCTCGAGTTGCAGCACGCTCGGCGTCATTGGAAGGAGTGAGTAATTTTTTATTATCCTCTTTTATTATATATAAACAAATTTTTAACTATATATTTATTTCGGTAATCAAAGAAAATTGAGTTGTGATTTTTTGAAAAATATTCTTTCCTTTCGCTAACAAAGGGGGTTTAATTTTCTTGTTGTAATCAATTTAGTATTTTCAGTGATTTGGATTTTTTTGTATATTGAATTGTTTCTTTTGCTGCAATAAAATGGCCCGTACATATTAGTACAAAATTTTTTCATTTCTCAATATGACCTCCCTCTTTCCCGTCCTTTTCCCCTCGTGTTAGTTTTTATATGTAGGGTGGCTCAGCACGAGCAGAGGGTGTCCCGGAAGACCCACGACATAACTGAGCGCTAGTCGGCCTCAGTATGCCACCCCGGGTTACTCACCCCCCTGCTGGAAATTGATGTCTGCAACAGTGGTGACTTCCGCGGTTGTAACAGTTATTAAATTTTTTCATAGTAATTTTTATTTAGTTTTTTTTATATCATACATATATGAAAATTTAGAATGAGGGTTAAATTTCATAAAATATTATTTAAAATTTTTTTTTTCAAATTTATTATTAATAGTAAGACATAGTTCGAAAATATTTTTGTTATTAATATATAAATAAATATAAAACTACTCTTGCATTAGATGGCTACCAAGTCGTGTCTGGAATTCAAATTCAAGCAGAGGATGTTAGGTGTTAGCCAAGACATACGCTTTCTTAAACAAAGCTTATATTTTAAGCTTACTCCCAGATCACACAGAGTCAATTTAAAAGCAGGTATACCAAGAGCTAAGAAATTCTCTAAGGAAGGTGAAGGGAAATGAATTCAACAAACCAAAAAGCATTTATACAAAAAAAAAAAATAGATCACATAACACCAATAGCCTAAAGTATGCATTTAAAACTAACAAATGATATTACAAAAGATGGCGACAAATTATAAGTAACCATAAAAGGAAGGTCATGGGAAATCAATTGATCCGACAAGCAAAAATTTCCAAAGATGCATTAGTATTGACACAACTAATGTAAAAATATGTCTACTATCTTAAAGCGGATAAAAGCAACCATTGTGGCAATGAAGAAGAACGAGTACGACCAATTTGTCGAGGAAAAGCTACGAGGCGGAAACTTTTTTGAATTAAGGATAACCCTTTAGTTGAGAAATGAAATTGATTTTTTGATCTTGCTTATTTAGTCTTTCTTAAAGAGATTCAAGCTGATGGTAAATTTTAAGAAGCAGCTCATTATTACCACTTACATTATTTATTTTATTTAAATTGTTGTCTGCTGGTCCTTTCGCAGCTTATGCAAATGATACTCCGGGTTTGATGAAGTTGGAAGGTAACACACAGCGATGTACTTGGGTTTGTTTTGGGGAAAATTAAACTTTTGCATCTTAATACTAAGCGCATACTCGATATGATACTAAATGACCAAAGATACCACAGTTAACACAGAATAATTTTTCTTTTGGCTCCATCTGAACCAATTTGCATTCAACAGAGGTATGAATATCTTTACATTCAGCACAGCGATAGTGAATGGCACAATTGGCAGCCGAATGACCGAATGTTTGACGCTTGTAACACTGGTTGACCTCAGTTTTTTTGAGACGCTCCCACCTCACAACTCTAAAGTTCAAGTACCTCTTCTTTTAGATGCCACTTGGACTGTTATCGTTAGAAATTTGTACCGTCTTGCCTTCAACAGTTGATTTCCTGGTAATAAAATTGTTCACACTAATAAATTTGACAGCTGGTGCTGCTTCCTGTAACATTTCAAGGAGATCAACTGTATTCTCCCCACAATCCAAGCACTTCAACAGGAAGTTGCATTAATCGAGCAGTCACACATCGAAAACCTTCCTATCTCCTACTCGGAATTTTGTGGCAGATTTGAAAAAAAATATGTGATTAATTTTATTTGTAATCCTAATTTTGCAGAATAATTTTTTTTCTTATTTTTTTAAATGTCATTTCATATCAATTTTCCTGTATATTAAAATTTAAATGTCCCGTTAATTTTCTTCGTCATGAGATTTAACTTTTATAATTATTAAAAATTTCCATTTCTTTACTCTAGTTAAAATTTCTTTGTTTTTTTTTCGTAACACTACAGCTCTTTTCAGGCCTTCGCTTAGAGATAGTTAGAGTATCTCATTGTCATGATCTAATGTATCGGCACTCCACAAGGTGATATGATCATTATCACGCTTTGGCCATGTGTCCATTTGCCCAGCTGCGATACGTTCTGATATTAAACCAGCACATATCATAACTGAATAGGCTTATAGTCATTCCGAAGAACCGCTCGAACAAAATCTCGTTGACGCCAACGAAACTTGAACCAAAGACCTTCGGCTTACGGGCTTAGTGCTCTAACCACTAAGCCACGTGGACTATTTCTTTACTTCATTTAAATTTCTTCACTCCATTTAAATCTTTCGTACCTCATTTGAATTTCTTTTCTACATTTCAAATTTCCGTACTTCATTTCAATTTTCTCTACTTTAATCAAATTTTGTTTTAAAAATTTCAAATCTCCATGTAAAAATCCAGGTTTGGGGAATACTGATGTCATACTCCCCAACGTGCGGTTGTGAAGAAACTCTGCGGGAGACGCTCGACAATGCCGTCATTGCTTGTCTGCAGAAAATATCTTTTTGCGCGTCGCAAAAAATCCACCTGACGGGAATCTTGCCATTAATTGCATGTGCGAACTGTGAATTTTCAGTGGCCCACATTTTACGGATTTGTGGAGTTTTCCGTGTTTTCTTGCGTTATTGAAGTGTTGGAGTTTACTTACGACCGCGACATGGGAAGCACGGGAGAACGGAAGTTTTCAGATCAATGCTCGGGGAGTGCATAAAAAGTTTTGTAGTTTTGTGGTTTAACTCCCTTAAAAAAATTGCCGAATGGATAGTATTAAATTAAGTAATAACCGTTTCGACCAATGCTATCAACGAGACTTGAAATAAATCGTGGATCGCGAAAGTGAATATCCTCGATTCTAAAAAGTGAAGATGCATGGTCCTTGCCACCGACCGCCCATCATCAAAACATTCAGCAAATGAATCATCGAAGAAAGCTCACCAAGCCTAATAGCTACGTTAAAGAGCAAAAGCAATTCCCGACAGTATTCAAGATGCAGCTCACGATTTTTGCACGGTAATCGTATTTTGCGATGAGAGTTACCAAAAAACTTATCCTGGATTTACCACAAAGTCTCAAAGATGCTTTGGGAACAACACAACATGATACCATTAATAAGGAAGTAAGGCAGGAAGTTTATTGTAAATTAGCGGAAGACATTACTTTTTAGATTTGTAACGTTATTAAAGTAAGTCAATTCCTTTTTTTTGTTTGCAATTGCTCGTATATCGTGTTGATTTAAACTGAAGTTAAAAATTAACTAAGCAAGATTTAGGGAGTCATATCATTGAAACTTGTCATGAGATCGCGTTCATTGTTGCATTTTTTATGAAGGAATCGAATGAATTAAGAACATTGGAAAAGTTACTATTTATGTTTATTGTAAGTAATTCATACATTCCTAAATTATGAAGATACAATGTATAGGTTAATAAAAGGATGTTAGTTTTAGATAAATCTTTGCGAATGGAAAAGAAGCACACTGGTAAAATACCGTAGCAACAAAAAAAAAGTAGCTAACTATTTATTTGAAGCATCGTAGCAGATATAGAAATCTTTAAAAATTAGGGTTGTTTACTGTACACAATACTTTACACAATATTTATGCGAAGTGCAAATTTAGACCGGGTAGAATCATCATACAAAGAACAGAATATTTGGGAGAAAGAAAATCATAGAGTCAAAATCAAAAACGCTTTATTTTGTGCTAATCGTTGTAAATTTTAAAAGAATATTCGAGGAAAAAACAACATAGACGGAACAGAAACGGACAATTGAAAAATTAGAAAACAAAAAAAAATTGAAAACAGTTTGATTTGTAAATGAAAAAAAAAACTAGTTAAAAACAAAAAAGATATCAAACAATAATTAGAAATTATTAAAGTTTTTGTTCGATCTGTTTTTCGTAGAGAACGATGTTTACATACCGATAAAACTCAAAGAAAAATAGAGGGGATGGATAGGTTATGAACGAGAATAGAATTTTCTGTAATTTTCCTTTTTTTCGTTTTGTTTGGCAATAGAATAAAATGAATCATTAGACCTCAAAACCTCGGTCTTTCCATTTTATGAAATCTGACCCGGTATACGACCCGCAATGATGGCAGGCTCTTCGTCTAAAATGGTCTAGCCATCGGGCGCGCTCTATCGTTTTGTCGCTTAGCAGGGGCTCTTGCCGGGTAGAGTGACCTGCACCACCACCATCTGGATGCCCCACTCTTATTCGTGGGCCATAAGGACGGAGTTCCCGCCAGTCCGTCCAATTTTGCTCGTCCCAACTGGTTCTCTGAACAAGCAATTCCAACTCAAAGCAGGTTATCTCGTGTAGTGAATAAAAGTGTTCCAATAAGTCCGTGAAGGACCGCAGCGATGTTCTGCTGCCTCGGCAGAGGAAGGTGTTGATTCCTGCCGAGAATGCCCTCGTCCGGAGACGCGTGAATGCGCTGGCAGGCTAGCATTGCGGTGTCGTGGGGCGAGTTCGTTTCCCCAGCACGAGGACTCACTACAAAACAATTTTGCATTCACGAATTAGTCGATAGCTCAAAAGGCGACCGAAGTCGCAAGAATTGTAGATAACCTCACCGAGGGGAATGGATCTTGTTACGAGAACAAGTGAAACCTGAAAAGAAAGGCGAACTTGGGGTGACCTCGTCGTTACCCAACGAAGTTCATGGCCCACAAATGAAAGAGGGGCAACCGGGTGGTGGTGGAGCCCCTTCATACCCACCCAACCGGAATAAATCCATAGATAACTTGTTGAAGTGGCCAGGTATTCCGCTTCTGAGTGGAAAACTCATACAACTTGAATTGTATGAACCTTCCCATCAGAAGGGGAGTACCCCGGTGACCAATTTATGTCATAGAATTATACAATTGGATTGCATAAATCTATGCCATAAAAAGGCACTTGGCTTGGGCCACTCAACCCATAAAGTCTCCTGAAAAAAAAGAAGAAATTACTCTGTACCCGGCGGCTGGCTCATATTTTGGGGTGGAAGCCTGCCACCGTACCGGGTCCTATACCCGATTGGAAAAGACCGGAAGGGAAAAGACCAATTTTTAGTTCAACAATTCATTTTTTTTTTTTTTATTGTTTTGTTTCTCTTTAATTAATATTATATATTGTCGTGTAGATGTTACTCCTATTTTTCTTTTTATACCATGCTAAATTTCCAACTTATTCAAATTGACATTTTACAGAGAACCGCGTTTTCACAATTCAGCATCAATTTTGGCAACTAAGGAGGATACCTCCCACAATTTAACAGAATTATAAAGCATAGACAAAAACATCGACTTATTCAATTATTCGTTATGGTAATGCTTTGTGCTTTGAGAAGAAAAAAAAACAAAATTCATTTGATTCCACGAATTGTTCGAAGCGAACAGAGTCAAGCTTGAGATTGATATATGCGAATGCGAGAGTACGATTCCAATTGATTTGTAAGGAGTGTTAGGAAGTTTGTAAGCTACACTGTAATTGATCTGTCATTACTACCCGATGGCACAATATGCAGCAAAAGTATTCATGAACTGGGAACAAATCAATTTGACTCATAACAAAGGCAAAGGATTCGGAGAACGTTACTTGAAAAATTTTAGCTCAATCTGAATTGAAATTTAGAACATTTAAGTGTTCAGGAGTTAATTCATGTGTAGCTGAAACTCTCACAATTCTCTATTATATATATATATATATATATATATATATATATATATATATATATATATATATATATATATATTTTTTTTTATTATAAATATTAATAAATATATAATATTATACTGATATTAAATAATTTTCGTAAATAAGGAATCTATATGTATTTTTTTTTCCAATAAATAGGTAAATAATTAATATATATAATAAAAAGATATAAGTAAAAGGGGTACTTACAATACCTTTCCCTCGACGACGAGCGCTCGTTGACGAATTGGAGGTAAGCAAGTCCTGGAATTATTTTTTTTTTTAATCGTATTAGTGTACCGGTTGTAACTTATGAGTCACGACTTCATTCTTTTGGTAGCGTAGATTCGCATTCGTATACCAAATATTAGTACACGAGTATGAGGGCATAGAATATATCCTAAGTGTGTATACAATCCTATAAAAATTTAGCTATCAAAGGGCGAATACAGGTAGACCTCTCTGAATATCACAACCGTATAGACTTCGAACGTGGTAATGCTCGCTGCTAATTATTCTACGGCTTTTAATGTTTAATACTCCTTTATATGCAATCCGTTGGTCAATATATGAATTGAGTGATTTGACTAATTCTTCCGGATCTAACTTTTCAGCTGATTTATCACTTTTTGTTGAACTATATTTGAATACACCATGCGCCTTTTTGCATCCAAACGGTGTGTTTTCCTAGAAACAGGGAGTACGGTCCCGCCGTTTCCCAATCAACATGTGCCGCTCCGTACAATGAAGATCTTCACCTCGGCCTTCCAACCACCTGTTGCACCACACTTCGGGACCTAATGCTGATGGCTCATGGCGGTATTGGCAGCTGCTATCATTTTTTTACAGGCACTGTCGTAGAAAAAGTAGCAATATGTGAAGTTTTTCCCTTTTTTTTTTTTTCTTCTTTTTTTTTCCGCTGTGCATCCACAGGATGGTAGAAGTTGTCTCTGCCACAAACGGTTTTCTTAGCACGTCTCCCTCGCCAATATTCACATCACTTCACCTCACTTGATGTTCTCCGCCTTGTGCACGGAGCGGTTTATGGGAAACTGTTCCCTGAAAACATGTTCGAGGCAAACGCAATAACCTCGCTCGTACCATATGGAAATAGAAGTGCCATCTATGTGTAAACATGCGGTGGTGATAATGCACACTCATTTCGGTTATTTTTAAAATTCTAAATTGTTTATTTTTTTGTGTAGATTCGATTAAGTTTTCAATGGAAAGCAATTTATGTTTATAATTATTAGGCGTAAGTAGGGGGAAATAAATCGAAAGAATAGGACAGGCACGCGTTAATTACCAACAAACAAAACAATTTTTAATTAATATTATGGTTGGAATGGGCAAAATTTGACAATTTTTGTGGGGTTCAAATGATACAATGACTTTATCGTTCCTATAATTTAAGGGGTTAACCGTTTCGTTCCAAGCACCCGCATACCGCATTACACCGCAATTAGTTAAATTATGTTCAAAAGATATTGCAATAAAATCACTACACATTAAAACAGTTTTAGAATTTTGTTTCCCGGGTGTTAAGTACAAAAGAAATTTTTCCCTTTAATTATTTTTCATGCGAAAAAAAAAAAACGAGTGTCGCGATGAGGAAGGTGACTGAATGGTTACTCCTTGTTAAATTGAGTTGGTGCTGTGTGCCTGTGTCAGCGCTGCTTTTAGAGCCATAGCTCCTAGATTACTACAGGGCAGCTAATTTTCTCGTGATCCCAAGGCAATGCGGATTGCGAAAAAAGGAGCTGAAGGATATTTCTGTGCATCATGGGTTGGCTTCGGCGTCAGGACTAGAGATGACGGACAATAAAAGAAAAACACAATTGACAGACGGACGGACTGACTTATGTTGATGTTTGCCCGGAAATATACAACCCTTGTGCGTTTTTGAAAATATATGCGGACGGACAAACAGACGTGACTAATTATCTATCGACGCAGGTCTTTCGCGTGGTATATCCCCACTTCTTTTCCCGATGGATCCGTTATCAAGTAACGGTTAGGTCCCATTACCTTCTTTATGCGGCTTTTTAGGAATCGCCTGTCCAGCTTGGCGTTGTAATGCCCCGCGGCGTCACTTTGGCGGAAGTTTCGCCGGAAAACTTCATCTCCTTCTTTGAAATTAGCAGATCGTGACCGGAGATTGTACTGCGCTTCATTTGCACTACCTGCGGCCTTAATCTTCCGTCCGATTTGTTGGCGGAGGTCTCCTAGACGTTCGTGGGGCTCCAGCGCAACGACGGGGTCTCCCAAACACTTTAATTGCCGTAACAGTCGGTATGATTTACCATGACAAATCATGTGCTGTCCAAAGGCGGCAAAGTAAGGGGCGACACCGGTGACAGAATGATACGAGGATCGCAGGGCGCATGTGATGGCAGACAATCGACGATCCCAATCCTTTTGAGATGGGTGAACGTAGGAACGGATCGCAGCCAATAGGGTGCGGTTCAAACGTTCTGATGCGTTGGACTGAGGAGAGTATATGGGCGTCAGTTGGTGTTCAACGCCATACTGCTCAAGTAGGCTCTTAAACTGCCGAGACCGGAACTGTACTCCATTATCTGAGTACACACTCTCTGGAACACCGAACACATGAAATACCCGGTTCTCTAAGAATTTCACGATCGATGGAGATGTAAACTTACGGATAGGTTCCACCATTGGGAATTTTGAGAGCTGATCTAGAACGACTATAGCTCCGATGTGTCCCAGTGAAGACCGAGGATATGGACCGAGTAGATCGATGTATAGACGCTGGAACACGCGTTCTGGAACGTTGAGTTGACCCATAGGAGGTCGAAGAGGCTGGTTGGGCGCTTTGGTGCCTTTACAGGTCTCACAGGCGCTCACGTAGTCTTTGACCTGGGATGCCATTTTAGGCCAAAAGAAGTATTTCTTGAGTCGCCGTAGTGTCCGACCGTAGCCTCCGTGGGCACTTAAAGGATGGTCATGTGCGCGGAGGATCAGATGTTGTGTCATTTCCTCCGGTACCCAGAGTTTCCAAGACTCTTCTTCCTGCCATGGATCACCAGTGGCGTATTCATTTCGTCTATACACATAGCCGTCTATTACCTTCAAATCAGGCAGCTGTGTTTGTTGTGTCGCTATAGTTTGCCTCAACTCTTTGTAGCTATCTGATTCGTAATGTGGGCTGTCCAAATCTATTTCGATGGGGTCCTCGTCAGTTATTGTTAATTTGGCTCCCTCTGGGGAAAACATCCGTGAGAGAGTGTCGGGTACGATGTTCTGGGTTCCTTTCCGATGTTTGATGGAGAACTTGAACCCTTGCAGTTTAAGAGCCCATCTGGCTAGGCGTCCACTTAAATCTGCCTGATTCATCAACCATTGTAGTGACGCGTGGTCCGTGATGATCTCGAATTGGTGGCCCTCGATATACGCTCGGAATTTCTTCACAGCCATTACCGCTGCCAAACATTCTTGCTCGGAAACAGTATAGTTTCTTTGGGCCGAATTTAGTTTATTGGACATGAAGGCGATGGGAGCTTCCTCTCCTTCGTCGGTCAATTGCACCAGCACGGGTCCTACTCCATGTTGACTGGCGTCACAATGAATGGAGAAGGGCTTCGTGAAGTCGGGGCTGTGCAAGACAGGAGCTGATGTGAGGGCTTGTTTAAGCTCTTCAAATGCCTTTCGACTGAGCTCGGTCCAAACGAACTTCCCCTTCCGCAACATGTCTGACAGGGGCGCTGAAACTGTTGCATAATTCCGAACAAACCTTCGGTACCAGCCGCACACACCAAGGAAACGTCGTAGCTGCTTCACAGTTTTTGGTAAGGGGAACTCATCAATCGCACGAGTTTTGTCTGGATCCGTTTTGATAGTGCCATGTCCTATGACATGACCTAGGTATCGGACTTCTTTCATGACAAACTTACTTTTCTGTACGTTGATGGTGAGTCCCGCCTTACTGATGTGCAGGGCTACTTCTTGTAGAAGTAGGAGGTGTTGATCGAACGTTTCCGTGATGAGTAACAGATCATCAAGGTACACGAACACTTGGTGTTTTAGGTGAGGTGGGATGACCTTGTCCATCAACCGAGTCATCGTTTGCGGCGCGTTACACAGGCCAAAGGGCATTGTGACGAACTGATATAATGGTCGTCCAGGCACTGTGAAGGCGGTCTTGTCCCTTGACCCCTCATCGAGTGGAATTTGCCAGAAGGCGTCTTTTAGGTCGAGACTGGTGATATAATTGGCTTTCGGTAGTCTCCCTAGTATTCCATCGATGAGTGGAAGAGGGTACGCGTCCTTGATGGTAACCGCGTTTACCTTACGGGCATCAAGACAGAGGCGGACTTTACCTGGCTTCACCACCAAGGTTACCGGTGATGACCAAGCACTTTGGGACTCCTCTATGACCCCCAACTCGAGCATCCTATCTAGTTCCGCATACACCAATTTCTCCATGGCCGGCGAGATGGCGTAGTGTCTCTGTTTAATCGGTTTACTATCGCCAACGTCGATGGCGTGTGAGACTAGGGTGGTGCGGCCAAGGCCTTGGGTAGCGTACGATGGGAAAGCAGCAATGGATGCTTCCAGGCGTTGTCGTTGGTTAGGCGTCAGGTCATGCCTATCGGGAGTAGAAGTGATTTCGTTGACATTTCTGGTTTTTAAAGACAAATCGGTGAATAAATCGGAGGCCAGTCCAAAGCGAAGGACGAAATTGACACCAAGGTATACATTCTGAGTCAAAGACGGGATAATGTAGAAGGTAATATCCTTCGTCTGACCCCTGAACGTCACGGGTGTTGTTAGTTTACCTCGTATAGGGTGTTTGGTGCCATCAGCTGTACTGATTTCAGTGCGCCAGGATTTAATCAAGTTCGGATAGTCTTGGAGCACCTTCGAGCCAAAGCTCGAGGCAAGACAACTGATACTGGCACCCGTGTCGATCAATGCAAACACGGTCTCGCCCAACACTTTAATTGGATGATAAGGTCTGATCTCATTCTCAGCAACCTCCGAGATGTTACAAGAGTGTAAGGTTCGACGGCAGTTGCGCACTCTCTTGCGGAAATTCCGCCAACGACGGGTTGACCATTTTGTCGTGCACGAACGGGAAGTGACGACTTCGGAAGCAAATATTCGCTCTCGAGCCACTCGATATTCCTGCAGTCTAACATGGTAAGGTTTTAGAGTGCGTACTTGAGGCTGCCGCGGTTCTTCTGGCAGTGACTGCGGTGGTCGTTTTAATATTGTCGTTGGTGAGGTCTCCGGAAGAGAGTGAACATCCGCAGTCGTAATGGTCATGGCTGGTGGGTTAACGTCAGGTTTGTTGGGGTGAGCCGCTGACTGAGGAGCTACTGCTGGGGTTTCGAGTACCGCTGAGGTGGTCGGGTACTCTTTTGGCCGTTTTTTCGCGCGGCACATTCAGAACAGTCCGGGAAGTAAGTGTCCGGCTTGCCGAAACCGTAGCAGAAAACCTTACGTTCTGCTCGGCATGAAATGAACCGGTGTCCGGTTTGGTGGCAATTCCAGCAGGTCGTAAGACTTCCCACTGCTGCTACAGCAAGATGGTCTGGGTCCAAATCATCCTCCAGATCTAGGGTGGTATAATCTGGGGCCAATTCCGCGATTCCTCGTCGCGGACCCGTCCTGGTTAGTAAGTATGGCCGGTCCCGTAGGTCTTCCTCAAACCCTTCTATGCGACGCACATTTCTCAGCAGGGCCTCCATACTCTGTGGATTGGAGTTCACGATGTGCCGACGAATCTCCGGTCTCAGATTTCACTTTAGCAGGCGCAGAATTTGGGTAGAAGACAATGGCTCTGACAGCTGGTCATTCAACCGAAGGATATCGGCTCGATATTTATGGAAGGACTCGTCCGGACGCTGCCATCTAGCATTCATCTTATCCAGGACTAATTCGTCCATGTCGACCGTAGGGTATTCCATGCGGAGTACCTCCTTCAGCCGTGACCAGCGTATGGATGGTGGAGCTGAATGTATTCTCCAATATGTCTCCAGGGCTGCTCCCCTAAGCAGCATAGGCAAGTACCCTGCGAGCGCTTTGCGGTCTCCTGCTAGCATCTGCTCAATCAGTGACTCCACCCGACTTATGAAAACCTCTACCGTTATCGTGTTGGGTTCCCCACTGAAATGTAGATTCCATCCCTGGATGATGCTGGGGATCTGTGTCGGCTTCAGCCGATACATGTCGTGTGGATGGAAGCGTTGGTCCGGCGGAATCACGGGAGCCTGATTAGGTGGCGGTGCTTGGCTCAATCGGGGCCGGTAAACTGGAGCCAACGGGTTCATTGCTGTACCTGGCCGGATCCGTTCGGGATCACGCCGCGAGTCTACCGGGAAATCCCACGGATTTGGGTCCGAATCCCACATAGGAGGAGTTCTTGGCCGGGGTGGTGCGGGGTTCTCTCTCTGACTTTCTAGCGAGGCTAACCGGGTGGACATGTCCTGTACGAGCGACATCAGATCTTGCAAAACTGTCGCTTCCACAGCCACAGGGGGTCTCGCTTCTTCTGCAGGCGGAACTGCTTCAGCACTGTAATCTTCCTCTCGTGCACTCCGTGTCGTGGATGAAAGGGGTCCGCTTTTGGGGACAGCTCCACTTGCACTGGAGGACTGAGGTCGTTCTGTTGCTGGCTGTGCGATTTCTAATGACTGACGACAGAGCGGGCACGTGGATGAGGTTTGCCGCAGTTGGGCCAAACACAGCTGGTGTAGCCTGTGTCCGCATTGCAACCTCTGGCTTGTGGTTTCGTCCATGTCCTCGTGACAGATGGAGCACAAGTGAGCTGGTCCGGCATCTGACCTTAACTTCCTCCTTTCTGGCGTGCGTTTGGTGGGCATGCTAAATGAAATTTATTTTCTAAGTAATATTTAACTATAACTATCTATAATTAATGAGAAAAAAGTGAAAAAAAAAAATGTAATGTATAATATATATAGCTTCCAAGTGGCCGTCAGTGGCGAACTATAAAAGTACCTCAAAAAATAATGTATGAAAAAAATTCAAGTGGTGATTGAACTATCAAAAAAAATAATAACCGGTCTTTCCCTTCCGTCCATCCTCCCAAGTATGGACACCATGGCACAATCCTTCCAAAACGTTTCAGGGACACTCTCTTGTGGCACCATGAAAATCAGGGTTCAGAAGTGATCCCTCATTAGCAAACTTCTCAAGTTACAACTTGTCAGCCCAGGGTGGGATTCTCATCCACAAGCAGCGCGTGACTTGTCATGGATAGTCATGGATTAGCTAATCAGCCAATCACATGAAATCAAAATCCATGTAATTTAAGACACTTAGGCACCGCTGGTTTGGGGAGCGGATCAGAATCCTCCGCAAAATAGATGTTGGGATAATAACTTCCGAACACAAAAAGGGACTCTAATATCATTTGGCCTTACTAGTTATACAATGGTGGTAAACCACCAAAGTATAAGTCAAAAGCAGGACCAAACGACATTGATGTCCAGGGACTACACACGTTCGAAAGTTATTAGGCTGCTGGGGCACGATTAGTGCAAAAACCCTCGGGAGTTATCTACCCGCCAAAATTCCTAACACCTAGTGGGGACACCTAGAGACGATGGACTGTCTCTTGCTCACGACTGATGATACAGCCGGGCTTTTCGGGCCCCACGTTGGGCGCCATTTGTAGTGAATAAAAGTGTTCCAATAAGTCCGTGAAGGACCGCAGCGATGTTCTGCTGCCTCGGCAGAGGAAGGTGTTGATTCCTGCCGAGAATGCCCTCGTCCGGAGACGCGTGAATGCGCTGGCAGGCTAGCATTGCGGTGTCGTGGGGCGGGTTCGTTTCCCCGGCACGAGGACTCACTACAAAACATTTCGCATTCACGAATTGCTTGCAGAGATCAAGAGGACGACCGAAGTCGCAAATCTGTAGATAACCTCCACGAAGGAATTACGACTTGTTGCGAGAGCAAGTGCAACCTGACAAGAAAGACTAATTTGGGGGTGACCTCGTCCTTACCCAAATACATTCAGGGCCCACAAATGAAAGAGGGGCAACCGGGTGGTGGTGGAGCCCCTTCATGCCCACCCAACCGGAATAAATCCAATGTTAAACTGTTGAAGTGGCCAGGTATTCCTCTTCTGAGTGGAAAACTCATACAACTTGAATTATATGAACTTTCCCATCAGAAGGGGAGTACCCCGGTGACCAATTTATGTCATAGAATTATACAATTGAATTGCATAACTCGATGCCATAAAAAGGCACTTGGCTTGGGCCACTCAACCCATAAAGTCTCCTGAAAAAAAAAGAAGAAATTACTCTGTACCCGGCGGCTGGCTCATATTTTGGGGTGGAAGCCTGCCACCGTACCGGGTCCTATACCCGATTGGAAAAGACCGGAAGGGAAAAGACCAATTTTTAGTTCAACAATTCATTTTTTTTTTTTTTTATTGTTTTGTTTCTCTTTAATTAATATTATATATTGTCATGTAGATGTTACTCCTATTTTTCTTTTTATACCATGCTAAATTTCCAACTTATTCAAATTGACATTTTACAGAGAACCGCGTTTTCACAATTCAGCATCAATTTTGGCAACTAAGGAGGATATCTCCCACAATTTAACAGAATTATAAAGCATAGACAAAAACATCGACTTATTCAATTATTCGTTATGGTAATGCTTTGTGCTTTGAGAAGAAAAAAAAACAAAATTCATTTGATTCCACGAATTGTTCGAAGCGAACAGAGTCAAGCTTGAGATTGATATATGCGAATGCGAGAGTACGATTCCAATTGATTTGTAAGGAGTGTTAGGAAGTTTGTAAGCTACACTGTAATTGATCTGTCATTACTACCCGATGGCACAATATGCAGCAAAAGTATTCATGAACTGGGAACAAATCAATTTGACTTATAACAAAGGCAAAGGATTCGGAGAACGTTACTTGAAAAATTTTAGCTCAATCTGAATTGAAATTTAGAACATTTAAGTGTTCAGGAGTTAATTCATGTGTAGCTGAAACTCTCACAATTCTCTATTATATATATATATATATATATATATATATATATATATATATATATATATATATATATATATATATATTTTTTTTTATTATAAATATTAATAAATATATAATATTATATTGATATTAACTAATTTTCGTAAATAAGGAATCTATATGTATTTTTTTTTCCAATAAATAGGTAAATAATTAATATATATAATAAAAAGATATAAGTAAAAGGGGTACTTACAATACCTTTCCCTCGACGACGAGCGCTCGTTGACGAATTGGAGGTAAGCAAGTCCTGGAACTATTTTTTTTTTAATCGTATTAGTGTACCGGTTGTAACTTATGAGTCACGACTTCATTCTTTTGGTAGCGTAGATTCGCATTCGTATACCAAATATTAGTACACGAGTATGAGGGCATAGAATATATCCTAAGTGTGTATACAATCCTATAAAAATTTAGCTATCAAAGGGCGAATACAGGTAGACCTCTCTGAATATCACAACCGTATAGACTTCGAACGTGGTAATGCTCGCTGCTAATTATTCTACGGCTTTTAATGTTTAATACTCCTTTATATGCAATCCGTTGGTCAATATATGAATTGAGTGATTTGACTAATTCTTCCGGATCTAACTTTTCAGCTGATTTATCACTTTTTGTTGAACTATATTTGAATACACCATGCGCCTTTTTGCATCCAAACGGTGTGTTTTCCTAGAAACAGGATGTACGGTCCCGCCGTTTCCCAATCAACATGTGCCGCTCCGTACAATGAAGATCTTCACCTCGGCCTTCCAACCACCTGTTGCACCACACTTCGGGACCTAATGCTGATGGCTCATGGCGGTATTGGCAGCTGCTATCATTTTTTTACAGGCACTGTCGTAGAAAAAGTAGCAATATGTGAAGTTTTTCCCTTTTTTTTTTTTTCTTCTTTTTTTTTCCGCTGTGCATCCACAGGATGGTAGAAGTTGTCTCTGCCACAAACGGTTTTCTTAGCACGTCTCTCTCGCCAATATTCACATCACTTCACCTCACTTGATGTTCTCCGCCTTGTGCACGGAGCGGTTTATGGGAAACTGTTCCCTGAAAACATGTTCGAGGCAAACGCAATAACCTCGCTCGTACCATATGGAAATAGAAGTGCCATCTATGTGTGAACATGCGGTGGTGATAATGCACACTCATTTCGGTTATTTTTAAAATTCTAAATTGTTTATTTTTTTGTGTAGATTCGATTAAGTTTTCAATTGAAAGCAATTTATGTTTATAATTATTAGGCGTAATTAGGGGGAAATAAATCGAAAGAATAGGACAGGCACGCGTTAATTACCAACAAACAAAACAATTTTTAATTAATATTATGGTTGGAATGGGTAAAATTTGACAATTTTTGTGGGGTTCAAATGATACAATGACTTTATCGTTCCTATAATTTAAGGGGTTAACCGTTTCGTTCCAAGCACCCGCATACCGCATTACACCGCAATTAGTTAAATTATGTTCAAAAGATATTGCAATAAAATCACTACACATTAAAACAGTTTTAGAATTTTGTTTCCCGGGTGTTAAGTACAAAAGAAATTTTTCCCTTTAATTATTTTTCATGCGAAAAAAAAAAACGAGTGTCGCGATGAGGAAGGTGACTGAATGGTTACTCCTTGTTAAATTGAGTTGGTGCTGTGTGCCTGTGTCAGCGCTGCTTTTAGAGCCATAGCTCCTAGATTACTACACTCGGCCTCGACACCAGTCGATCGGCATGTTTAACACTCCTTAATTTGTGAATGCGATTTTTTTTTGTAGTGGGTCCTTATGCTAGGAGTCGGATCTTAACATCCTCTTCCGCCGAGGCAGCAGAGCATCGCTGCAGTTCTTTACGGACATTGTTATACATACATTCACTACAAAGTTTTGATTTTTTCCACCTTTGGCGTGTATGTGAAGTGGGGAGCTTTTACACTATTAAGAGCATCTTTCGCTAGCTTGATATCAGCCAGTGTTTTTATTTTAATGGTAAGTTTGTCAGTGGTCACTCTCTTAACCTTTGAAATTATTAATCTTATATTCGGCTGCTAAAAGCCGGGTCATATCCCCTCCGCGCTGCCCAAAGACATGAATTGGAGGAATTTTCAGAAGCAGACACACCGGTTGGCTTCTTCTTCTTGTTTTTTGATTTTAAGTATTCAATGAAGTTATCACTCGAATCATTAATATTACCTAGATTTTCTTGGCACTCCATCTCGATCTCCATATCGTCATTCATCGCAACAAGTACTGCATAGTGATTTGCGCTGTCATTTGCTCCTCCCGGGCTTAGTATAAATTAAATATCCTCGGTTAGAATTTAATAAAAAAATATATTTTTATTTTCGATCTATTTCGTACAATTGACAAACGTAGACTAAC
Organism: Odontomyia ornata; assembly: GCA_963969285.1. Taxonomy (NCBI): domain Eukaryota; kingdom Metazoa; phylum Arthropoda; class Insecta; order Diptera; family Stratiomyidae; genus Odontomyia; species Odontomyia ornata. The sequence continues at coordinate 96,261,469 of OZ017741.1, read as the reverse complement.
TCTACAGTTAATTTTAATTAAACCTAACCAAGTCCACGTGACCACTGACTCCAACAAAGTGAAAAGTCTCACCTGAGATTTATGGAAACTGCAACGTTGCGTCTGGATTTTCATAAGCGTGTTAAATGTGGGAAAATCTTGGGTTGCTGGTGTTTACTTATATCAGCATCATGGCTTGTTGTCTTTTTCGTATCTTGTAATGTTGCTTTATTTGTTTGTTGAGCCTTTTGCGTGGCAACTTTTGTTTCGTTCGGCTTGTTTGTTGTCGCTTCATTTTTTTGGTTCGTGATCACTTTTGTCTTGTGACATTTGTTAATTTCCGGATTATTTCCTTCAAATTTTGGATTCGGAGTTTCATCTCTTGATTTTCTCTGATTACTCTTTCTAATTCTTCGCTTGAAAGCGTAATGCGCTTGCCGTGCTCAAGTTTTCTTTGTTGTTTTTTCGTTTTATGAGTTTTTCGTTATAAGCATATAAAATGCCTTCTAAGCGGTGGGAAGCCGTCGGACTCCTCCATGTCGCGGGAAAGAAAACGTTTCTTCTTATCTTGAACTTTTTGAGACTAGCTTGCAAGTAAAATCCAGATACTCGATAAATTGTTTGAATAATTCGACGATGTAATAAGTTTTTTAGAAAATTAGTTTTGAATTGACGTTATAAAAATTATTTTAATGTCTAAAAATTCTAGACAGGAGCTTTAAAAAACAGGTCTATATGGAACGAATGAATAGTTCTCATCAAGACCTTTCATTTGATACCCACATTGCCTATATTTGGTGAAATTTTTTTTCCAGGGGCTACTCTCCTATATGGGGAGACCCCCCTTAAAAAATTCTTTTGCAAGAAAACTTTCAAGAAATCGCCACTTTACACCTAATTACGAAATGTTATGTTTCTAGCTTATGTGGCTTGCGAGAAAAATTGCTGTGACACACGGACAGACAGGTCGCGATTTTAGTAGGGCTTTGTAATATTATTTTACATAACGCTAAAAATGAATGTAAACACGGCATAGCTGCGTGGAGCTGTGTGTTGGGCACACTCCGCTTGTGCAGCAGCTCCTAAGTTCAAACCTTGGGCGCAGCATCAAGTTTGAGCTTCTGATGCTGCTGTTGGACTATCAGCCTACCCAGCTGTGATGGGTACTAATTGAAAAATTTCGTAATAACCACATGGTTGAGCGTAATATTGACCATATCACCTCGAATTCCGTTACGATCATTGAATGAGATACCCTAACAATAAATCTCAACGCCAAGGTTCGGATTTGGACTATTGTGCAATGGATTATTATTATCAGCAGAAACTTGAAAATAAACATTTGGTAAATTATGTGGGACTTCATTTAATACCAAATTCAACTGTACCCCACAAATACATTGAAATGCTTCTAATGGTAAACTTTCAAAACGCTATCGACGATTATATTGAAGGTATTAACAAAGATGCTAAATTACTCACATTTCAACTCGTTCAACTTTGATGCCCCATGCTTCTGTCGCTTCATCGAGTTGAACCTGTAAATCGATTTAATATTAAGTCAGTTTAATTCCGAAACCAGGTCGCAAATAAAATTTTCCAGAGCAGCTATCCAAGTATTCACAACTTACCTGCATCGTTCCGGAAATGGTCATCCGTTCGCTTAGAATTTCGTGCAGATGACGTGTTCCCATCGTATTGCGGAGTGTGGTCTGAGCCAGAAGCCTCGTGGAGTGGTGTGCATTCTCCACATTAGCAATAGACACGGTGGCATTAGAGACTCGGTAGTATACGACCGCATCAACGGAAACCGTCACGCTGTCCTTTGTAAGGACCTGTTCAATGAAGAAGAAATTATATGAATGGATAATACGAGTAGTAACTTGGATACATCCTTCCTAGAGAAGTTGAAATTTATGTCACAAACCTCTTGCGGGGGGACGTCGTATGTACGTGTACGAAGATCTACGCGAGCGTAAGCGTCTATGCACGGCAGGATGAAAAAGATTCCTATAAAGAGAAATGGGTACACAGGATACAATCAGCATTAAAGCTTTGAAGCTTAAAAATAAGGTCAAAGTTGATTGCAGGCATTTGTGTTTTTGGAGCAATAATCGTAGCATTTATTTTTGGTCTGGAAACTTGGCTTTTTATGCTTTTTCTGTGGAATGAATGAGCCTTTATTGAAAATCCTTTTGAATTGCACGATGTGCAATTCACTACGAACTCGTAAATACTAACGAGGTCACACAATAATAAGAGTTTTAACATATTTGGCTATGCTGGACTGTGCGCATTAAAGAGCGAAAACTTTTTCCGAATAGGTAAAGTATAAATCGTTTTTGTATGAATTTGAAATTTTTGTGTAGCAATTGTATCATATTACTTCGGATAATTTAATTTGATATTTGTAGTACTGATGTTAGTCAGAATCGAGCGCTCACTCCATAAATTCATTTATATATTGTCTAGAGATTTCTTTACATACCAGGTCCCTTTGCGCCTCCTTGCATGAGTCGACCTAACCGGAAAATGACAGCACGTTCGTACTCTTGCACAACCTATGTATGGAAAACATTTAAAGTAGATTACATTAATTTCAAATAAAGTTTTTTATTGTTTACCTTGAAGCATACCAAAAGGCTGAAGGGCATAGTTACTATCACAAGTAGCCATGACAAAAAGATGAGAATTTTACCACAAGTTGATGCCTCTCCATTTACCTCATCTTCCGCTGAAAGATAACAATTATAGAAATAAAATATAAAAGTAGTCTTTTGAAATGTTCAATATTATATAGTATTCCTTCCTTTAAATATTTTCAATAAAAAAAAGAAGCTGGCTCCAGTTCTAAAGCTAGCATAGAGCTAGATGTGTGGTGAATATCCTTGCTTTTGGGACTTACTTTTGTTTAAAAGGTGTAAAAGAATAACATTTTCGCCAGACACCATTCAAAGATGAAGAACATAAATATGAAATTCCCTTAAGGATCCATCTTCCTTGCATATCTTTTAAGCGGTTGGAATTTGACTTTATTTGGTATGATATACATATTTCCTTTCACAGTAAACTTTTATGACAGGTCTTAGAAAATTATATTCAACAAAAGATTATCGACCGAATTGCGGTCTAAAATGGAGACTGATGATGTTGCTCAAAATATAAGTAATCTAGTGCAGGCATTTTCATTCTCAGTGACAGGTGGACAATCGGCTTATGCGTGCGTTGCCACCTTCTTCTGCTACAGGTTTAAGTTCCAATTGATGACGGTAGCTAAAGTTTATACTTTACAAAAGCTGTGGATTGGTTGCTTCGTTGGATATGTAGAAATATCGGCCCCACCTAGTATACTTTGGGCAGCGCAAAATAATCAAATCCTCAACGTCATGCTCTGCGGGTTTTAGGACGGAGACAATGCTGCATTTTGTTATCCCTTCCTTGACATTACCAGACGCATCATCAGGCCCAACATACTTTTCTTCTATGGAATTTTCTCTGGTCGTGAATGTGATACATGAACTGTGCTGATGGTTTCGGTATTCTGGATTAAATGGTCTTCGAAAGTTATAGCAAAAGATTGAAATTTACGAGTATAATGTGAACAGTTCCGGATTGAACTTATCAGCTCCACTTCAATAAAAATGTAGCGAGTGTGAGGCAACGCTTCAAGCTTGATTGCCATTCAGTTGAGGATTCCTAGTTAGCAACGATTTGGCTCTGAGTATTCGTTCGCATCAGCAATTGTACCATCGCTTCCGTAACTTTTCTGCCCTGCATACGTTGCCAAGATATCTAGTGATGAATACAGTTTCAACAGAATGCATCTAAGTTTTGACTCAACAGCGTAATGATCCATAACACAAAAATAATAAGTTGAACTTATAGCAATTAAGCAGTCGTAGGCGTTTTCAGCAAATTTTTCAGGCACCATATAGCAACAAACAAACATATAGAATCCAGAAGAATACTTATTGGATTCTGAAGAAATTTGAAGGCATTTCTCTGAGCCCATGTTATCTCATAACGACAAAAATGCCCTTGATTGGGCCAAACGAAATATAAGAACTCATTCCACAACTAAGTTTCTAGCAAAATTGGCAGTTAAGAATCGACAGTGATCAGCTGAACAATTAAATCAGACTTGCAAGTAAGAGTTAAAAATCGTAAGATAGCTGCATCAGGCTTAACTTGGTTGCTGAATAAATTGTCAAAGAATTTCGGGTTAGGACAAAGGCACTTAATAAGAAAACTAAAAGTTTGTGTGATTTTTCTGCTAAAAGTATATATAGGATCACAGTATACATTTTCTTTTTAAAATGCAATAAACAACGAAAATTAAATGTTTTTCTTAAACGAGCATTTTGGCTTTGCTAGCAAGAACAAACCTTTCCGTTAGTTGTGAAAGACATTTTTATTCATGAGGCTGCCACGGCTGGCGCTACAGTAGGCCATCCTCTCAGTTAAATTTCCCAAGATATTATTGATTGTTTCGGGCCCTATCTGAGCAATGGTTTATTGAATATTCAATTTCAGTGCTTGAATGGTGGATTTTCCGCATAACATCAATCTTTTACAGCATTCCTTAAAAAGAAGTTCAATAGACATCACCATGCAGCTGATCACACAATTTCCGAATTTCATACGCAGAAGATCGATTGTTTTATGCGCTGTGTGGCATGGTGCACCATCCTGTTGAAACCAAAGGTCAGTAAAGTCCAAATCCTTAATCTCCAGCCACAAGAAGTCGGTAATCATGCCTCTGTAGAGCTCCCCATTGATCGAAATTTTTAAAGAAATACGGTCCAATGATGCCACCACTCCAGAATTCATACCACACTGTCACTGGCTGAGGATGCATTGGCTTCTCAACAATCACGTGTTGGTTTTCCAAGTCCCGGACTTGGAAATCGATTTATCGATAGTGCCCTCAGGCCGGGGAACCAAACGCGTCCCCAGGGTTGCGGATAGGGGAAGACCTTTCTCGAAAGGTTCGCTGCGAATAACCAATAAGCAGCCGCGGACAATGGTGGGCAGTGAAGGGAGAGTCTCAGGACAAATACCTGAGTGTCAATGATCTTCACTGTGACATGACGAAATATATGGCGTCATCAATTATCCATATATCCTGGCAGTAGGTAAAATGTTATGGGAACGGAAACCCAGACAGAAAACCAAATCATGCAGGCCCACAAGGGGAACCAAATTCCGGTGCAGGGGGTCGGATCCCCAGTACCGGCAGCAGAGGGTAGTGAGCGAGCAGGCTCCCGGCCGTCGTCATCCAGCGACTGCAATGTTATAGAAGTGGTGAACTTGGCTTCTGTAACAGATATAACTACAAGCAAACAGGACGCTAGCACGGAGAACCCTTTCAGGCAAAAACCGCTGTTGGCAAGAACACCGATAAAACAAGTCACCGATTGCGGGGGAGGCAGCAAACCCCAGAAACACTGTCAAAGTCAACATCACAGGGTAAATCATCGGAGACAGACCACAGACGGACTAACGAACGAAAGAAGGCAGAGTGTGTTGTGCAACCTGGCATCATTGCGGCCTTTGGGCGCAGTAGAAGGACTATGCGCACCCCGGAGCGTCCAGTGCAAGACGTACACAGTCCGGATCAAGCTGCGACACCAACAGAGGCCAGTGTAAGACTGGGGGAGGGAGAAGTTTTGCCGTTGGCCGACGCCACTTCAAACACGACCCAAGCGATAGAAGCGAAAGGGCTAGGAGACGGGGGCCTCTCCCAAGAGGTGGCGCCAAATAACACAATCGCCCTTGACCGCGCCGAAGAGGAGCGGCTTACTCGGAAAGCGGGGACTATCGTCAAACAACTGAGGGCTGCCTGCGAAGTGCAGAAGTGTCAAGAATGGCATTCTTGAACTGGAGGAGCTTTTTGACCGCATAACGCACTACAGGCGGAGGTGGCTTGCAACCGAAAAGCACCAAAAAGACACGCTCTCCCTCGAGGCATCAGTGGGTCCTAGCAGCAGCAAAAGAATGGCCGGTAGCCCAATTGAAGGCGACCGTGAGAAAAGGAGGAAGGACGAGACCATAAACGAAGTTGACACTCCAGGCGAGGAGTTTCATGTGGTGCGAAACAAGGCAGCGAAAAAAGCGGCCAAAAAGCTACTCCTAGAAAAAACAGAAAAAGAGCTCAACCACGAAAAGAACAAAGAACCCCCCGATATACCGCAGAAAACAAAAAGCGAACCGCGGCGCAAACCCTTGCGAGAGGCACTGCTTATTAAACCCACTAAGGGCCGAACCTACGCAGATGTCCTCCGTGAAATTAAAGGAGCGGTCAAGCCAGACGACACCAAAACTGCCATCAAAGCAGTTCAACCAACCCGGACCGGTGGCCTGCTGGCGGGATTCGGGCCAGAGGTCACAAACAAAGATGCACTCCGTGACGCGGTTGAAAAGGTTCTTGGAGATGCGGCAACGGTTGCCTCGCTCGAACCAATGGCCACCCTGGAAATCAGGGACCTCGGCTGCGTCACGGACAAAGCTGAAGTAGTGGATGCCATCAGGAGGGAGTTCCCCAGCTTAAGTGAAGTCAAGGCAAGATTGACACGTGAAAACACAAGGGGGCAACGCATGGCTATTGTCGAACTAGCTGATAAAGTCGCCCAGCAAATCCTGACGAAGGGCAAAATTATGATAGGTTGGGTGATCTGCAGGATACGGAGAAGAGCGATCCCTATCCGCTGCTTCAGATGCTTCGAATACGGACATACCGCGTATGGCTGTAGGGGACCCGACAGGAGATCTCTGTGCTACAAATGTGGTGAAACGGGGCACAAAAGGAAGGAGTGCACGAACGAGGCAAAATGCATTCTTTGCAAGGATGCTAAGCTAGCACCCGGCGACTTCAAACATGAGCCGGGGACAGGGAGATGCTGGGTTTTCAAGGAGGCCCTAACTAAAGCCAAATCGATACTCAAATGATCCGTATCCTGCAGGTCAATTTACACCGAAGCACAAACGCCCAGGACCTACTTGAGCAGTTTGCGAGGGATAAGAAAGCTGACCTCCTGTTGCTGAGCGAGCAACATCATAACAAGGACTCGCAAGCGTGGTACCCTGACAAATCTAGTACCTCGGCCATCTGGGTTCGAGACAGCGCCCGCCTTCAGGTGCAGGGCCATGGACGCGGGGATGGTTTTGTGTGGGTGCGGTGTTCAGGGATAACATATTTCAGTGTTTATCTGACACCTAACGAGGCAATGCGATCCTTTCGAACCAAACTCGATGCCCTGGAGGACGCTGTCTCGAACACAGAGGGCCACATGCTGGCCGGGGGAGACTTCAACGCTAGAGCCATTGAATGGGGTATGCCACAATCCGACTCAAGGGGAAAGCAAATCTTGGACATGGCGGCCAGAACAGCGCTTTTTGTCCTAAATACTGGTAACACCCCTACTTTCCGCCGCTGGGGTTGCGTAGGAACCATACCCGATGTGACGCTCGCTTCGGAGTCCCTGGTACCTTGAGTACACAACTGGCGAGTTCTAGAGGACTACTCAGCTAGTGATCACCAGTATATAGCGGTTGAGATTCACGACAGTGCCCCTCTGCGTGCATATGCCCAAACTTCAATCCTCGGATGGAGGACTAGGAGGATGGACGTTGAGAGGTTCGCTGACGCGCTTACGGCAGGCGCACCGTTGCTGGGAGCTCCGCCAGGGAGTGGAGGGCCCACAGCCAAGGGCTTGGTGAACTCAACTATGAGTACCATCATAGCTGCTTGCGAGTCTTCCATGCCCCGTCGGAGACCCCGACATGGTAAGCCTCCAGTATACTGGTGGTCAAACGAGATCGCCGAACAAAGAAGCGAGTGTCACAAACTTCGGCGAGAGGCCCAGCAGGCGCGAACACGGGAGGAGGCAGACACTAGGCTAGCAGCATACAGGTCCGGCAGGAAATATCTTCGCAGGCTTATTAACAAGAGCAAGGCCCGATGCTGGCAAGACCTCGTGGATGATGTAAATAGGGGTCCGTGGGGCCTTGGCTACAAGCTGGTCATGGGGAAACTTGGTGCCCTACGGAAGCCTTGCATACATGACGCGGAAAAGATGGACGTGATAGTGCGGGGACTCTTCCCCGCCCACCCCGTCTGTGTTGACGCTGCCCGTGGTGAAATAGCGGTCGAGTGCCCACTCTTCACACAGCCGGAACTGGAGGGGGCAGTCCTCTCCCTGAAAGCGAGGAAGGCTCCAGGTGCAGATGGTGTTCCAGCTGAGGTTTTGCAGCTCGTCTATCACCATTGTCCTGACTTGCTGCTCAGCACATTCAACGCTTGCCTACGGGACGGGGTTTTCCCGGTACGATGGAAGGTGGCGAGGCTCGTGCTGATCAGCAAGGGGAAGGGAAATCCCGGATCGCCGTCTGCATACCGCCCGTTATGCATGCTAGACACGGCTGGGAAAGTGCTAGAGAAACTCATCAAGGGAAGACTCACTGACGCGATTCGTGCTGCTGGGGACATATCTCCTCGGCAGTACGGCTTTAGAGCAGGACGTTCTACCATTGATGCGATTGCAGAGGTGGTGAACGTGGTCCAAAAGGCAGAGGCATGTAGTCGCACCAAGCGACGGATCGTCCTGTTGGTGACACTCGACGTCAGGAATGCCTTCAACTCCGCTAGATGGGTGGATATTCTGGACACACTGGAAAACTCTTTTCAAGTTCCAGAATATCTAATGCGGCTTTTGAGGAACTACCTAAAAGACCGAAGCCTGCTCTACGACACGACACAGGGCCAACGAAGGATGGAAATTACATCGGGTGTTGCCCAGGGATCTATCCTTGGTCCGGACCTGTGGAACGTGTCTTACGACGGGCTAGTGAGACTTGAGATGCCACATGAGTCGCGCTTGGTCGGCTATGCGGATGATGTTGCGGCTCTGGTCGCCGGACGCACCGTTGAACAAGCGCAACTTAGGCTAGGTATGCTAATGCGCCGAGTGAGGGACTTGATGACTGCTCGTGGGCTCAGTTTAGCACTGGAGAAAACCGAAGTGGTCATCTTGACAAAAAAGAGAATCCCTAGAGTAAGGATGATCAGTATTGGAGATATACAAATCGAATCGAAGCCAGCGGTGAAGTACCTGGGGCTACTGATCGACTCGAAGATGAGTTTCTCTGAGCAAATCAGGGCAACGGCTGAGAAGGCTGCTTCGGGAATATCGGCCCTGAGTCGACTTATGGCCAACGTAGGGGGACCCAGCCCATCAAGGAGACGCCTCCTGATGAGTGTTGTAAGGTCAGTGCTACTGTACGGAGCAGAGGTATGGGGCGACGCTCTCAGCAAGGAGGTATACCGAAAACGATTGGCACAGGTACAGAGAAGAGGAACACTTAGAATTGCATCTTCGTATCCAACAGTCTCCGACTCGGCGGTGAGAGTGATTGCAGGCGTGATACCTGTCGCCCTCCTTGCTAGAGAGCGCCGCGCTATTTACTTGTGCCGAAACGAGGATGCGAGGGAGATTATTGCCCGCGAGGAGAGACAACGCTCGCTCAACGATTGGCAGCAGTCTTGGAGGAATCGCACGAAGGGAAGGTGGACTGCGCGCCTCATCCCGGATGTGAGACCGTGGCTAAATCGAAGGCATAGTGAGACTCACTTCTATCTGACCCAGCTTTTGAGCGGGCACGGGTGTTTTCAGTCTTACCTGCACAAGATCGGTAAGTCACGGTCTCCAGATTGGCGGTTTTGCCCAGGAGAGGAGGACAATGCCTGTCACACATTTTTTGCGTGTACCAAATGGGCCAGGCTGCGAAGGGAACTCTACAGGGAGACGGGAGAGCTCACCCCGGATAATATAGTTGCGGTGATGCTCGAATCGGTTGACAAATGGAACCAGGTAGCACATTATGCTCGGGCAGTCCTAAAATATAAATGGGACTCGCAGCAGCCGGAGGTGCTGGGGCTGGAGGATCGCTCTTTTGGCATTTCCTCTTCCCCTCTTCCCTCCCGCTAGGAAAGGGACTCCCCAGCTTGAAGGCGCCTCACGGCGTAACAAAACGAGACCTGGCCCGAAGTAATGTGTCAAACGGTTCCAGGCTAGGTTCTCAGATTGACAGGGGAGGTGTTTAGTGGGTAGTCCAAGGGTATCCTCCATGGGAGTCCCACACTGCCAGACTCGGCGGGCATAAATGCCTTCACCTCCCTACCACAAAAAAAAAGACCCGGACGTTTGTTTTGTTTGTTGTGCCTCATCAGAAAAGATGATTTTTGGAGAAAAAATCGGTATCCAGTTCGAGCGGCTCTAATGACCTAGCTGCGAAGTGATAATGTAGCGGGTGGTCATTCGGCTTCAATTCCTGAGTCATTCGGATCTTGTAAGCAAATAATCCGAGATTTTTGTGCAAAAATCTTCTCAGGCTCGTGCAACTAATGTTGAGTTGCTGCGATCGCTGGTGAGTTTATGTTCTCGGATTTTATCGCACACTATTCGCTACAGCAGGCACATTCTCTGGGGTGCGCACCGTGCGAGTACAGGGACCGTTAGTATTGTCCACTAGCATGCTTGTCTCATAAACTTTCTGCACAAACTTGCGTACAGTAGGCGCAGTGGGTCCCTCATTTTGGCCATCACATCTTTTCAAAAAACGCACTGTTTGAGCAACGCAGCACTTACTTTGGAAATAAGATTTCAATATTTCCCAACGTTGTTCAAAGATAAATCGATCATCTAATTCCGCAAAAAGTTAGTACCAACTCATTAACATACTTTTGAGTGGGGAAACGGCTGTTAGTGTCAAAATAACATGTGATTTTAAAAGAAACTATTATATGGCCCACCCAGTACATGGCAATTTCCATGTGGCTTCGATGCCGGTTGTCATCAGAGCCACGTCAACGTGATAACTTGTGAAGTTCAAAGCTCTATAGCTAACACTAGTAGCAGTAAAACAAGGTCAAATATGGCACGACAATAAAGTAGAAGTAGTGCGTGAGCAGTCATGACATCATCACCTGAAAAATCCCATATCTTATCAGTCTTAGCAGTTTTTTTGTGGTTTGGAGGTGGAGACTATCAGACACGCAAGACAACTGAACTGCTCATTGAATACCTCCCTTGTGAATCTGAGAACCCAGTCTGGAACTATTTGATGCATTACTTCGAGCTAAGCCTTACTTTACTACGCCATGGGGTGCCTTCAAGTTAGGGGATCCCTCCTCTAGCGGAAGTAGAGAGAGGAAAAGGCATTACTGGAAAAGGCATCTCCCAAAATCAACGTCCCTAGCTGCTGTGAACCCTTTCGAGGATTTTGTAAAAAAAAATTTTTTTCATTACCCTATCAATATCGGTACTTGTCTGTCCGTCAGCGGGCCACAGCAAGTTTTCTCAGAAACTAGAGAAGCGATATTTGTTTCATTATGTAAAAAAATCAGATGTTTTTGGCTAATGAAAGTTCTGAAGCCAAAAACAGTCAAGTACTTCTAAGAAGGCCCTCCCAAAATAAGTATGTGACCTCTTAAGTACTTTTTTACCAAAGATAGTCGAATATGAAATCAAATAAAAGGTCTTGATAATATCTTTTTATATCGACTATTAAAATTGCAGTATGCCAGGGTAGGCAGAAGAAACAGAAGAACACAAAAAGTTGTATCCACCCTCGCAATTGGAAACCTGTAGACCGAAAAATCTGAAAAAATCATGGAAGCAGTTCTCTATGAGTACAATAAACGCAAATACCTGAAGCCAAACTTTTTTCGTAATACTATTAATATCATGCCTTAAATTTGATACCTGTACAGAGAAGAAGAGCAAAATTCTGAAAAAGAGCAGAAAGCCGAAGAAGAGCTCAACGCTGAGTCTACTGAAGAACCGCAAATGCTCTACCACCAAACACAAATTGCCTGAAATCTAACTAATCAACCTTAAACGTTTCAGAAGAATCGGATTGCATTTAATGAAGTTATGGTGGTTTATATTTTTGGTGTTACAAAAACAGTAATATATGGTTATGGGGCAATGTGCGCATCCAATCGACTCAGACACTACAGGCTTGTTAGAATTCGCCTGAAAGTTTCAGGAGGGATGATGAGAATTTATTCAACCAGTCATATTAGTAATCGTAGAACAAAATCGCGGCCGTTTTAAATAAGAATCCAGATGCAATAAAACAATGACCATTCGGGCTTTGCATCAAATCAGACACTACACTATTAATTGGATCTTCTCCTGGTTTCCAGATAAAATGAATAATAAAAATATCATTGATTTCATTCAGTCAATGATTTTTAGTAATATTGCAATAAAATTGCGTAGATTAAAATGGAGTAACAATGGTTTTTATTTCAAAGCCAGTACGTATTTTATTGTAGATATCGTTGAAGTTTTACTTAAGTTTATTCATTACTGACGCCTTCATATCGTAGGTTGAGTACAAAACCCTTTTGATAAGAGCGTAATTCTGTTTACCCGACTGGTTATCTTTTAGGACTGCCCGAACATAATGTGCCATATGGTTCCATTTGTTAACCGGTCCAAGCATCTCCCTGAGTAGACTATCCAGAGACAGCACTCTTGTTCCCTTCTAGAGGACACGGTTCCACCTGCTCAGCCTTTTGCATGAAAAAAAATGTGAGTCAGGCATTGTCTTCCCCTTCTGCACAAAATCTTACTAATCTTGTGGAAGTAAGACTGAAAAAATCCATGCCCGCTGAAAAGCTGGGACAGGTGGAAATCAATGTGTATTGAACTACGGTTTAAGATCAGAGGGGTGAGGCATGCCGCCCATTTTCTTTTGGTCCTATAGACCAGGAATTGATGCCATTCATTAAGTAGGGGTTGTCTCTCTTTGAAGGCCTACACTATCTTGTCAATCCATGGATCCCTGTTCACATTTTCCATTATATCTTGGGAGCAGCGAACATTACTGATTTTAATGATTTCGCGAAGGCGTTTCCTAGCCAGCTTACATGCTGCTAACTGGTTGCATGCCTCATCACAGTTGTGTGTTCGTTGGGCTCTACGTCAAAGCTTGTGTCACTCACTTTGCTTTCAGCCAGTAGTACACTAGAGGCTCACCACGCCGTTGTCTCTGATGGGGCATAGAATCACGGTAAGTAGACGTGCTGAAGCTCATAGTTAAGTTCATCACAACTTGGGCTACTAGCTCTTCAGTTCTTTACAAATCTTTAAGCAACTTCCACTCAATCGTAGAAAGTTGAAAGCATGGGCATAGGGAGACAGCATCGCAGATCTTAAGCAGTATGTACTTATGATCACTGGCACTTATACTTTCTAATTGTGTACCTTTCATACTAAGGACTCAGAGGTAAATGTCATGTCCATTATGGCTCCTTCACAGCTCTCTCGGTGGAAAGTCAGTGTATCGCGATGGTTAAGTACGTTGAGCCCCCTCCTAGCCACCACATTTAAGACTCATTTTCCCCGCGAATTAATTTAGCATTAATAAGTACATGGCCATCTGCATTCAAGACAGCGTCCTCCAAAGTATTAAGCTGGACTTGGAAAGATGATATCGGTTCATTTGATGCTACGTACATACTGACGAATGTAGTCCCCAAACAATAAATCTACATGAAATCATCCTTCCATCTATAGATCTCTACTAGGAAATCAGCACTGTTCCGAGCCCAGATGGCGACAGAACTAGTTTTTTCAGTGTACCATAGAGATAAACCTTTGTCTTCTTTTTGGCTTTCATATTCATTGTTAATTGCTCAAGCAGATTTTGGGCAGTTGTACTGTAGTGTAGGTTTACATACAGGATACGGGTCATCGAAGTTTTGCTTTCCTTTGACTAGGGCTTCCAGTAAAACCCGACAATTTTCTGATCATGAGAAATATTTAAAATCCGGATTTGGATCAGCAGCCTATTAAAGGATACAGTTTTCCTCCTTTGTACATTCTTTTATGTCCCATGTCACCACATTTGTGGCATAGGGGACTCCAAGTAGGTCCCTTACATTGCTGTTCGATACGACCATAACCAAGGCTCTTAAAGAATTCAAGGGGTGCTGCTCATTGTCTTACCCTGCAAATGAGGGGGGGCATCTGCAGGGTAAGACAACTTCTTACTTTTCCTTACTCAGAATTTGTTTGTCAACCTTCTCACTCAGGTCAATCATGGCTTTATGTTATCCTCTATTCTTTTTTTATGTCAGCCCCAGTTGAATCCCTCTTACGCTAGACTGTTACCTTTTGATGGTCTCCTCTAGCTTGGACAGGTTCGTGATGTAGCCAATGTCCCTAAGTTTGACTGTTGACAAGCTTCTTCACTGCATTACAGAACACTCCTTTTTGATTGGCATCTGCTCTGAATTCGATCAGTATTTGGCCAGACCGGTTAATTGCACTGCTTTAATGGTAACCCTTGGGTTTTATGAGCAGTGCCTTCCGCCGAGGTCTTTGTTGTTGCTTCTTTATTGTTTGCCTCACATCAAGTATTTCTTATTGTTGGGTACCTATGTAAACTTTATTTTTTGGGGCATTTTGGGCGAATTTTTGGATGACTCTCTTGGCTGGCTTTCTTAGGTGCCTTCGTCAGAACTGTGTAAGACTCCCGATCTAAAATATCATGCCCATTTAGTGACTTTTCTTTCCTCCTGTTATCTGGGTCTCCTTTGATTGGAATAGAGGTCATTTTTTCCATG